>CM044014.1:14221083-14796083 GCA_024085815.1 Flaveria linearis
CAATCAAATGAAAAGATGAATGCTTGAGCCAATTAAATTTTCTCTAAAATTGGTTATGTAGAAACAAATGACAAAAGGATCTATGACAAATCAAATTGGTCAAGTATGTGTATGTAACTCATACAAGTTACATATGTAATGGGTTACATATATGTAACCAAGGTTTTAAGGGGGTGTTTGTTTTTTGATAAAAGCTCTTCCCCACCTCTTCATCTGCGCGCACGCAGACGCGGGAAGAGTTTTTGAGTTCGCAGACTGTTTGTTTTTTGGAAGACGTTTCATTAAAAAACGTCTTCCTGACGTCTGCACGGAGAAGATGTGGTACAACCACTTCTCATCTCTTCACAACCTCTTCTCCTCTCCTTCCAGATTGTTTACCTCCAACCCACCTCCAACCCCCACCACACCAGACCACTCCACCTCTTCTGCTCCGGTCGCCGGCCTCCGACCGCCGACGTCCACCTCTTCTGCCCCGACCGCCGACCTCCTTCTCCACACCACCGCCCTTCTTTACCCATCGTAGTCGCAGCCCTCCCCCTCCTTTCCCCCTCGTAGTCACAGCCCTCCCCCCTCCTTTCCCCCTCGCCGATCGCATTATAAAGGGCCATAGAATTTAGGGGCCGACAAAATACGGATAAGAGACGGAGGTGCGGCGGCAAGAGGAGTAATAATCAATAATGGCAGCCTCCGGGGCGGCGACAATACAACCTCGTTTCATCTCCTCGTTCGTCGGAAACCGCTGGTATACCCAATCATCGCGACCCCTACACAAACTCTTTCGCTGTAACCCAGGTTCTTTCACCATCTCTATATACAAATTACAATAGTTGTTCTCGATTCTTACTGCCTTAGTGGTCGTAAGATGATTAATCTTGATGTGGGGATGAATCTTTTGTTAGATTTATGTGATCTTGCTGTATTTGGGGTGTTTCATCACTGTGCTGTAGGGTTTTCGTATGGGTTGTTGGTGTCTTTGGTGCTTGAATTTATGTGATTTTACTGTTTTACATGATTACAATGCACAAATCTTGTTGATTTCCTCATTTGATTTTGTTTAAGTTTATTGTTGATTTGTTGTTTATGTAGGATGATTTGTGATTTGGTTAGTATGACTTGTGACTTGGTTTATGATTTTGTTAGATTTTTTATATTATTTGTATGATTAGTGTTTTTAGTTTGTATGGTTAGTGATTTGGTTTAGTATTTAGTTTGATTTTGTGATTTGTGTAGGTAGATTTGTGATTTTAGTTTGTATGATTAGTGATTTTTGTTTGTATGATGAATGATTTGGTTTGTTTGGTTGGTGATTTGGTGTATGATTAGTGATTTGGTTTAATATTTGGTTTGATTTGTGATTTGTATATATGATTTGTGATTTTAGTTTGTATGATTAGTTTGTATGATGAATGATTTGGTTTGTTTGATTGGTGATTTGGTTTATGGTTAGTGATTTGGTTTAGTTTGTATGATTAGCTCTGAAGAAAGTTATTTTTTAAAATTTAAAAAATAGGTTTAGTTTAATTACAAAATATTTCAGCATTCTGTAGATGTTAAAAAAACAAACAGTCTTTTTCTTGCAGACTGCAGACATTTGGTCCACCTCTTCTGCTGCAGATGTCTGCAGATGTGGTCCGCAGACTGCAGACGTTTTCCTGCAGAAAAAACAAACAGCACCTAAAACTCTTTCCTTGTCTAGATACATCTCCTTCCTTATTTTCACAAAAACAATGGAGAAACACAGGTGCAACCTTCGCTTAAAGACCTTTACTAGTGGCAGAGCTTTAGGAGGCCATATGAGATCTCACATGCATAATCTCTACCTCAACCCCACACCCAAACACCGCCGCACTCACCGTCGCCGTGGCCGTCGTCGTCGTAATCATCTCTTTCATCGTCGGAAGTTATCAAAACAGAGTTTTCAAGAACCACCACCGTCTGAAACGATCGAAGTGGTTAGCAGGCCTGAAAGCTCATGGTTCGCTGATCAGTAATATTTTCTTAAAGCTAATCGATCGGGATCTTCAATCTCTTATGCTTTACCTGTGTTCTTCCTTATAATGATACTTGAGGTAGAATTAGGTTTTTCAAAAACTCTATATACTGATTTGTTAGTTATGGAGAAAAAGATGGGTTTTGATCAACAATGAGTAGTTACTAAAAATAATTTATATATAAAATTACTAAAACACCCTTTAAATATAATAAATATAAATATATAATAAAAAATTATGATTGGTTAAAATTGATTTTTTTATTTTTCTCAAAACTTGTTGGTTTTCTTAGGATCACTCCCCTATATATATATATATATATATATATATATATATATATATATATATATATATATATATATAGATATATATATATATAGATATATATATATATTATATATATATATATCTATATATATATATATATATATATATATATATATATATATATATATATATATATATATATATATATATATATATATATATATCAGTTAAGTGTATAGGGTTAGGATCATTACAGAACCACTTTTTATTTTCAGAACTACAGAACCATTGATTTAAATAAATGTATATTAAGTCTGGTAATACTTGACCTGTTTTACATATGTGTATACCAGACATGAACAATAAACTATAAAAAAACAACTAAATATCACTAGGTTTAACTTACATCTATGTAAACCAATGATTTATAATTTATATTTATGTAAGTCAATGGTTCTTTTGGTTCTGAAAATAAAAAATGATTCTGTAATGATCCTGATCCTAAGTGTATATATATATATATATATAACAGTTAAGTATTTATTTAACCTAAACCAGGATATCTCAAAGTGGGTTTCAAAGATCAAATCACGTTTGTTTCATCTTCGAAAACATCAATCCTCCTTAATGGAGCTCCTATGATCAGGCTATGAAGGAATTCACCACCCAGAAAAAGGTTTGTCAATGGGACCCTATGTATTCTTTTCTGTTCACAGTGGCGGAACCAGGAATTTTTCCTAGTGGGGTCACTATTTTTCGGTGACTCGTTTTGTAACAAGATAATATAAAATTTTTCGGGTCGGGTGGGGTCGGGTCGGGTCGGGTGGGGTCGGGTCGTTGTGGAAACTCATGCCCAATAGGTTGACATGGACCTCTAAGCAAGTATGCTCTTCTAATTTCATCTTTTTGATTAGGGTGATATGATGAGATTGGCTTTCGTTCAGAAGGATCCCATGGGAGATTATCTAAATCAATTCTTGCCGGAATACTATTACTAGATGAAGAAGCAACATTCGACTGTTTTCTTTTCACAACAAAGCGGTCCATGTCCCTAAATTATACAAATTGTGATAAACTAAATTACTAATATGATAAAATACCCAAAATTATATCACATAAATTATAAATGTGAACTCACTACCCTCCACATTCAAAACTCTTATGGATAAAGCTTAGAAACTTAACACGAAATCATTTCTAATCCATTATGATACCAAATTTTATAGAATTCCCACCTAACAATCAAAACAATTAAAGTTGATTCAAGTGGAATTGCATCGAGTTTTGTTTCCACAATTCCACTTCCATTCTATTAGAAATTGAGCAGCAAGAATGGGAGGAGCAGCAAGAACAACAAACAGGCAACTAAGCAAGTAAGTTACGCAACTAAGTCTAACAACTAAGTCTAACAACTAAGTCTAACAACTAAGTCTAACAAACAGGAGCAGAATGGGAGGAGCAGCAGAGTTCAAGTTCCACTTCCATTCTATAGAATTGAGTTTTGTTTCCACTTCCATTCAAGTTCAAGCAACTAAGTCTAACAACTAACAAGTAACACTAACAACAAGCCATTAAGTATAACAAGTAACAACAAACTAACCGATTGGGATTTGGGGGTCGGCGACCAGCAGGCTACCAAGCAGCGAGCAGCGAGCAGCAATTTGGGATTTGAGTAACAACAAACTAACTCGAGCAACGAGCAGCGGAAGGGGTGGCCGGGTCACGGTGGATTTCAGGCGGAGCCGAGGGCGGAGGTCGGAGGAGCTCAGGAGCAGGCGAGCAGCGATTTGGGGGATTTGGGGGTCTCACTTCATTTTTAGGGTTTTATTTTAGGCTTATAGAAAAAGGGTATTTTAGTAATTTCAGGCAAATATAGAAGGAACAAAAATAAAAACCTGCTGGGATTCGAACCTGCGACCAGATGAAAGAGAGGCGCGCGCGCACAGCGCACTTAACCGCCAAACTAGCTTGCTGTTTTGTGTTATCTTATAATTTTTAATATACTAATGGGTTCACTTCCAATAAAACTATGGGTTCACTCAAAAATTCGGTATTATAAGTTACACTACGGGTTCAAATATCAATGGGGTCACTTGACCCCGTTCCCGAAGGGCTAGTTCCGCCCCTGTCTGTTCATAGTGGTAACGTTAGCACTAAACATGGTAATCAAGCAAGTTATGCAATTAGGAGTAATCCATGGAATAAAGACCCCTTATAATGGGCCTATCGTGTCCCATATTTTCTTAGCTGATAATATTATTGTCCTCACTGAAAGCTCTACATCAAACCATTCCAACTTGGCTAGAATCATTCACTGCTATCATCTCTCTTCGGGGCCAAAATTCAATCTACAAAACAACAACTTATACGACGTTGGTGTCACCAATACAGAGCTGGAGCATTTCGTAAACATCTTAGGTTGCAAAAAAGGTAGCTTTCACTTTACATAACTCGAGTTACCAAGAAGGGCCAACATGAATAGGGTCAAAAACTAGAAACTGGTAATTGATTCTTTTAAAAATAAGTTATCTTTATGGAATTCAAGTTTGTAAAAGAATATTCTTTTATGCAAGAACATACGTATGTAAACTATGTAAAACCCTAAAAATATGAACTTTATTGAAAAACTTTATCACTTTTTTATCAAAAACATTAACATATATGCATACCAACTTTAAAACCATGAAAATTATGTAATATGAGGGCATTTCGAACCTTTGATGGTTACTTGAGCAAACACATATCAAAGGTTCTTCACATCAAGATCTATATAAACACATCAAGATTTATACTTAATCACTAGATCTTAGCTATAGCCGGTTTCTTTATCTATCTGTGAAAAGGAATGATAGAATCATACCTTTCTTTATTTTCTTTAGTTTTCTCTAGCCAGACCATTGTCTTTTTTTGTCTCCACGCAGTTGGTTTACACAATTGAGAGGCAGCCCATTGTTTGCATACCTCAAACAAACTAAACCGTGGTGGTTCTCCAGGTCTCCAACCTATCCAACTTGGCTCATTTTGATCGGTTCGAACAATTTCTACGGTTTAATGAACACCTAACTTCATTAGATTTTGAAGGGCTAGGAAAATTTTTATAATCGTTCAAGAAGTGTAACAAAATCTTATCTTAAGAAAGTTGATTTAGACATGGCCAAATGAAAGCGTAACAAAACTTTAAGGAATTTAATTTATAAATTAACCATTAAAACCTATTTTTATAACATGTGCTAATGGTATAACTTATATAAAAAAATGAGATTAATAATGATCTTATATCCTGTAAAAGTAGAATTGATTAATATATAAATGGGGGAAAAGTCATTGATTTTGAAGTTAAACTTATTTCTATTCTATTTAATCCAATTTGTCGGTGGAAACAGTTCCACTCCCCATCTTTCAAACCCGGCATCCTCCCCACCCTCCCCTATCTCAAACCCGCCATCCTCCCCTATCTCAAACCCGGCTTCCACATCGCCCCCAACCCGCCATCGTCATCCACATCCAACCCCCAACCCGCCATCGTCCCCCCCAACCCGCCATCGTCGCCCCATCGTCGCATCGTCGCCCCATCGTCGCCGCATCCAACCCCCAACCCGCCATCGTCGCCTGACATCCAAGCGCCAAACAACCCGGCATCGTCGCTTGACAGTACCAGAGGGAACATATGCTCGAATCGGTAAGATTTGTAGCATTTTTGTAGTTTTTTCTGTAAAGGGTAATAGGGTTTTGTGACCAATTGGTTGTGAATGTTGTAGCTCCGACGTCTGGTCTCGCATGGAAGCATTCGATTGATGTTGGGGCTGGTGTGATTGATGCCGATTACAGGGTTGCACAGTTAATTATTGAGAAGATTGTGAACCCTGAAGTCATTGAGGTATAATTTAGGGTTGAAATTGATGATATGTAGTCAGGTTGAGGTAGTTTGATGGTTTTACAAAATATGCTTTTACATTCAACTGTGAGAGGTGCAGGTTCCATCGAAGTTGAAGGAGTTGCTTGAAACTGGTTTGCTTGAGGGATCACCTGTTAGGTATGTTCGTGGCTCAAAGGTATACATTCACATCTTTGAAACTGAAGCTAAGGATGGTATGGTATAATGTTAGCATTTTGTCGATGTTTTATTGTGGGTTATTTGTTGTTCAGGTGAAAAATTTGGAGAAGGGACTTCCAGGTGTGATTAAAGGATGTGGAATTTTGTGTTTCTGTGATACATGTGGTGGGAAGGAGGTGAGTGTGATACATTTAGACATGTAGTAGTAGTAGTTTACTCATGTGAGGATTGTTTGGAACTTTGGATTCTGATTAGTAATATTGGTGAATTTAGGTTGTGACTCCGAATCAGTTTGAGTTGCATGCGGGAAGTGCGAATAAGCGGCCACCTGAGTACATTTACTTGGATAATGGTAACACCCTAAGGGAGGTGCTTAACACTTGTAAAACCTCTCCATTAGAGGGAATGGAAGAAACCATTTTAAAACCAATAGGTAGTGCATCCAAAGAGAAACCTGCATCCTGCTTGAAATGCAAAGGTGAGTTGTGTATGCTATAGAGGGTGTTGGACCTGCATGCTCTGCTGAGTTATGTCATAACTTCTTTAATTTTTGATGAATTTTAGGGTCCATACCTGAATCAGGCAACCAGAAGACGAAGGTTTTGTGTGATTCATGCATGGAGTTAAAAGAGTCACAGCCTCAACTACCGGTTCCTGTGCCAACTAATGATGCTACTGGCAGGTATATGCTACTGTCACAGTATATTGTTAGTGGTCAATGATAAGAGCATACTATAGGGCACTTTGCAGTTAGCCATTACTTTTTCTACTCTGTAAGCTTAGTGTTTGCAGAGACTGTACCTTCGATAAATAACTACAAATAGATTCCACAGTAAGAACTTTGTTGTCAGTTATTGTACTGATAATTCTATGATATATGTACAACTTAGCTGTACTATATTTGCTGGACTTCTTAATGATAGGTCAAATCAAGGGATAATTTTGCAAACATCAACTGCATTTTATTTTAGGTAAGCTTTGTGTTTAAACAATGAGATGTTGTAAGTTGCAATTGAGGTGTTTGCTGTTTAGGCCCACAGAACCCGACTTCTGTTAACTTTGATTAGATGCAGTTTATTAACATACCCATAGATTGTTTATTGATTTTCAATTTCTCTTTTAAATATTAAGACCTATGCATGCAATTTGAGGATTAACTGAGATTATTATTAGGTTCAAACTTTAGTATTTTTTATTTGAAAAAAAGATCGGGTGATGGGTGTTATAATATGTATGTTTTCTTTGTTTAGCATATAATTTTTTTTGTTTTATTTAATTAAAGAAAATGTGATTTCTCTTGCCTGCTAGGAGGGCTTTAATTTATTTTTTTCTTGTGCTGCACTTTATGCTGCTTATATCCTTGCAACTTGGTCTAAAAAGAACACGAACTTTATGCAAAATAATCATTTCAATACAATGTTCAGGTTAGTTATGTGTATTAAAATTTTAAAATCCGACTCTCTTTTGTATGTTATACAACTTCAAGTTATTTGTAGTTTGAAAGTGAACTGTATGTTCTATCCACAGATAAAGGTCACTTGAATCAACCAGATTTGTATGCGAAAAGGCAATGACGAGTTAAATTTCCCCATATTCTTCTTTGATAAAGGTAAACGATATATCATTACGCTTTCTGCACATGTTTATGTTAATATTTAAATGCCATGTAGAGTTTTAGGTTAATGGTGATAAAGTGTTTATCAACATTGATTTCAAGAAAATGAATATCATTGTATAATTAACTTCAGGTTGAATTGAGCATCTTTGGGGATTGGAGAAAGACCACTTGGTACTGATCCAAACCATTCTATTCTTGTAGGTGATTAAGCATTTATTATATAATAAATCTCTTATAAGGGCGTAACCCGCATGTAACGTGTTCTCTCTTGGGTTACTGATTTTAGTATTTGATATAGCACCTCATGTTACCTGACCGATGTTACCTGATATTACAAAAAAAATTAGGTGATTTTTGCAGCTACTTTACTCATCATCTATAGAGAGGCAAAACCTGGCCTCTTCCGCTGGTAACTTTTCTTCGCTTGGATTACTGATTTGGTAGTATATAATGCTCAACTATAAAGCAAAAAAATTAAAAACACTACTGCAGACCGTTAGGACCGTTTAGAGTAAATTTAAACGTGACATAATACATGGATATTTTGCTTGAAAAGCATCATGTGCAGTGCCTGCTTTTATCGACGTTATTAATGTTCGTAACTAGGCTGGACAAATCATAGAAGGAGGTTTGCAAGTTGTAACATAAATTTGGTTCTCCAGATTTATCTTGATATACTTTTCTGATTATGTGCACATGCTTTATTTGTCATCTCCTGTAGGTAAAGAATGTAGTGGGAGTTAGTGAGGTGTGAAGCTCATTATACTCATTGTTGGGGTACAAGTAAGTTCATTGTTTATTTTCATCTCAAAATATGCAGTTTTATACATAAAATTTGAAATTTAATTATAATTAACAAAATATTTATGAAAATTTACTGCCAACTGGATATTTTTTAATACTTTAAATGTGTTCAGAATCGAAACTAATGTTCACCTGGAGGTTTGTGTTTACAAACCTAATGTATATTCCATGAATTCATCAATTTTTAATTGTTTCTTTAGCAGTAGCATCATAATGGTATAACTAATAAGTAAAAATTTAGTTATTTATTTTAGGTAGATATTAAATGTTATGATAATGTAATCTTACTCATTTTTCTTCTTGAAATGATGAAGTTTGTCTTTTGTTACCTTCGATCTATGTGTGTGTAGCAGATACCCAAATTGCACATGTTTTGCTCCTAACCACAGGCACTATGAAACTGTTTGGCTTTAGCGTAGATGGTGTCTGGTAATCCAAAATCTGTAAGCACAATGTCTAGCCTTTTATCTTCTGCTTTAAGCTTTAGATCAATACATAGGTTAATAGGCTTTATGCACGTTTGATTTGTTTAATATCACTTGGTTGCAATGGCTATGTAATATGATATGACTTTGTTTCTTTTTCATTGCACATGAACGAGTCATCGCACAGGATTTCAAATTTTGAAGCCTTCTGGATGATATTTGTGAAAGTAATGACTGTTACATATAATACACGTCTATATCAAACTAATGTTAATAGATGATGGATATTGTATATCTTTTGATTGATCGTGTGAAATCTGTGACAGGAAAAAACTTCAAATTGGGAGGACGATCGTCCCGGTGAACTGACCGTACCCCAAACCGACATAGGTGAACAAGTAGAGTATTCTAGGGCGCTACTACATTTAGTTTTCAAGTGAGCATGGGACCTCCAACAAGATACAAAGAGAATCCTCGCCGCAACGCGCGACGAGTGAAATGCACTAAATGGTATGCCTTTAACTATTTACTACTACCAATTATCAAAAAATAATATCTGTTTGTGGACTGAATAATCTACAAATGACATGTACATTTACAGGGCTTCTCTGATATATTTTCACAAATTAAATTATCAAAAACTTAGAGTATCATGAAACCATTGTAAATAAATTAGTTAATTAATAACTACCTGGTAGAAATCGATTCTATCTTTTAGGTGGCATAAAAAGATAAATGTTTATTTTTGTTTATAAAATGATGCATGTTTGTGTTTGGCCACTTTATTTTACCATTGTCATGTTGAAATTGTTGTGTTTTATTACACACAGTCTGGTCAATTAAATGGTTCAAAGAAATCCTCAAACAACTAATGACTTCGCACAGTTCTTTGATCAAATGTTACATAAGTTTTGAACCAACAGTTTGATAATTAGTGGCTTTGTATTGTGTAATTTTCGAGGCATACACTAAAATAGAAAGAAAGGTTACTACTGTGATAAACTTTGTGGTATTAAAGAAATTTTAAAGGTTTGTAAGCACATAAATATACTTAGAGGTCTATTATGTCACTCAACCTGTTTGATTTGTCTTTTAAACAGTTAAACTCTTTTCTAATTTCTATTATTATCAAGTGAGAATCTTTATTAATTTTTGCTATTATCAAGTGTGATCTCAGGTGGATATATTACATTTACTGATCTTCTTGACAATGGTCGGATAAAAGTGACTAGACTATATACAAAGAGCGAGGTAATTCTTTTTCACCTTTAACTGATGATCTTTGATGACTTTTGGTAAATAAAATTTGAAACTAAATATAACTTTAATACTAACAATTTTATTTTGTCTATTTATAAGATTACTTAACAGTTGCGCCTGTTAGACATTCAAAAAAGAACCCCGCGGCAACGCGCGGGTTCATTTCCTAGTTATCTATTAAACATTTGTACTTTTTTTAATCCTAACACTATTAAAGTCAAAAATGTGTAATTAAAATACTGTAATAGTACTGATATTTTTTTGGTTTTATATTATTCTGAACACAAATTGGTTGATGTATGGCCTACAAATTGTTTTATATCGACCAATAACAAATGCTCTTTGACTATGATGAGATATTGATAGTAACATCAACCATAAAAGATAGGAAAAAGCTGATTAATATTTTAAACATAATTATATAAATTTTGAATACGACAAAATAAAATGTCTCACCCTTTTCTTAATATAAACTATTGGAGAAGAATGTGATAATATGTATTTATAAAGTCAGGAAACTAATTTATATTTTATTCACAGTAATTACATGAATACTTCACAAAATATAAATATTGTGTTGCCCTTGTTTTTAATAAATAAATATTAATAACGTTTTTTTTCTTTCGAACTGTATAATAGATTGAACTTTGTTAAATAATGTAAGAAAAAGTACATGAATGATCTATATGTGTCAAGAAACACGAATCATGTGAAATTAAACGCAAAAACAACAAGAACCTTGAACAACTTACAGATTCAATCGTGAACCTGTGATTAATTCTAACTAAACATCACCAATTTGATCAGATTACAAAGAGTTAATAAAACGAGACCAAGACATTACAATCTCTCAACCAAACACACTCAAACTAAACCAGAATAAACCCTAAATCTTCTCGTACAAATCAGTTCACCAAAGAGACAATCTAATAACCAAAGGCAATAGATGCTAGACATTCGCTCATAGACTTGTACGATCAAAACCATATGAACAACTAAAAAGGACGACAAAGTTGACAATGAAGATTAGAGTTTTAATACAGAGTATAGATGATGAAGATGATGAAGATAATAAAAAACTCTCCCCCTAACACAAGTTTTATAGTCATGTCAAAAACTTCCAGTCATAACCAACTTCAGCCCCTAAGCTTCTGCTAACTTTCCACCTATGATCTGAAACTTGAAACACAACACAACAAACCAAGTCAAGCACTTATGATTAAATATGTTTACTAATGAATTGAATTATTCACTAGTTTTAACACCCCCTCTCAATTCATTTAGTAAACATGTCTAAATATTGACAAGTTTACTACATAAAACCCTATCAATTTATACTCAACTTCTGAAGGAAAAGTATGCCATTTGGTTCTTCAGATTCAACATTTTCAATTGTGACAAAACCAACATAAGTTCTCTCTAATAAAAAAGCATTCTCAAGTCAAAGAGTCTTATAATAAAATTCTAGATCAGTAGCTCTTTTTCAAACACTTGGTAAAAATGTTTAATCGGTAAAAAACCAATTAGCTTGATAATAGAGTATACTTAGATCTACGTTGTCAAATGCGATAGACGCACTCAACCTCTTGAGTAAACAGGTGAAAAACAAAAGAAGCACAATATATACACATATATATACATATATACATACAACTTCTCTTTCACATGTCTTTTTTCACAACCTCTTGTAGTGTATTGGAATAACCTGCAGAAACCCAACAAATATATCTTCTCCACAGAATAACAATCGACCTAATACATCAAAAGGTTTGCTTGATCTACCAAAAAAACAGCATTAAAAATGTAGAATCTAGTGAGAAGACTTATTAAATCGACGGTGAAGAACAAATCAGAATATACATGCATAGAAACAATTGTAAAACCATGTACAGATACATAGATTCACTAAAAATAACCGCCACATTAAGATATAATTGATAGCCATAACCGTTTATCAATCATGAAAAAAAATCTCCAACATATAAACTTTTAAAAGAATTGGTTCGTTTTATTTTTCCAAAACAATATTTTAACTATAGAAGACATGAATAACAAGATTAGACAAAAAAAAACTTTAGTCAACATGTGAAGACAAGACCAAAAAACACAGCTTGAAGATAGTGAAGACAAGACCAAAAAACACAGCTTGAAGATAGTGAAGACAAATATAACACAAGCTGATGTTTTCAATAAAGAACTTTCCTCAATATAGTTATCCAAAAAAAACTTTAATCAAACAATGAATTTTGGATTCATCATTGATAAAGAGTAAACACAAACAATGCCACAAGGCACTTCATAACCTATGGTACTCACCACAGAAGACAACAATCAACAACATATTCCAAGTAATACAGAACAATATGATTGCATAAGAGATATCAGATACAACTCTAACAAAGCATATGATTCTATATAAATTCAGAACACATGTCTGGAAGATAAGAGAAGAATCATACCAAAAGAATCACATGATTCTTTAAGACTATCAGAAAAACATATCTGATAAGAAAGATAAAAGCCACTTGACTTTTAAAAACTCAAAACAATGTTTGAAGACAAGAATTGTGAAGAACTTAAAGACTAATTTGACTTGATCAAAAACTTTTACAACTTTACAATAAGCACATAAGCAGAAACTTGTAAAGAACATAAAGACTCATTTGAATCAAGCAAAAACTTTTACAACTTCACAAATAATATTGAATCACAAGATTCAAAAGACAAGTCTGATAACAATAAGAATAGCATGAGCTACATCAGACAAGAAAGATACAGCCAAACAGATTTTAAATGAATACAAATTCATAATATCTCTTACACAAGAGAAAGAACATAAAAGGCTGTCAAAAAACCAAGAACACTCTTGAAATACTATGGTTAAAACACATAAAATAGTACACTACACAGTCAACTAAACAGAAAACAACATTACAAACAATAAGACATACAGATCATTGTCAAAAGAAAATTTAATAATGTTTAGGACTGCAATGTTAGGACAAAGCTGAATCACATTATCAAAAACAACCTGATAACATGAGAATTACTCAATTCTATATCAGACAACAATTAATTTGTAAAACCTTCTAACTGAGAGTAAACCATACAAATTGCACAATTAGAAAACATCTAACACATGAGGAAAAAACAAAGCCACACAATCCAAAAAATAAACTTGAAAAACATAATTGGTTAACTTTTGAACCATACTATTTAACAGCTAGTAAAAATTATTCAGTGAAAATAATTCTTTTGAAAAACATAAAAAATATTAAAATTGAAGACAACATGTCACAAGAATCCAAACACAATTTTTTCAACAAGCTGGTTAATAGTTTTAGAACTTAATCTGGTAAAAAACTAACCTCTTTTTGCATAATTCATACAAATTTGATTGAACCCAATCAAGGCTAAAATATACATATGTTTTCCTTTTAAAACAAAACCAACAAAACACAAATATTCAAAAGACTTGCATATATTTTAACCAAACAAAATAGACTGCCAAGTATACTTCTAAATCGCCACCTTCAAGGCTTCAACCGTGTATGCATGAATATGAAAAATAACCCATGAAGAGTACCAAGATTGATAAGATTTATGATGACACCCCCTCAATCTTGGAAGAACTAATCATTTATTCAGCAGTGCATGATTCAAATAGAAAATCTAGCATTTTATCAAGAACACAATGATTAACCTAAGAAACATAAGCTCATCTATGTATGACAAAATAAAAATGACCAATTGCTAACTATATCAAATGCACACAGAAAACATGATTTGTTCCTATGGTAACCTAAAAGACTTTTAGACTTGATTAACACACAACAAATTATCCAATTTCACTATACCAAAAAACAATCATTTTTACACCATATCATCTTGAGAAACATTTTTATGAATCACACATGTCAGAACTAGATGTTATTAACAATCCCATGGTCAATTACACCAAGAACCAAGATATAACAGACCCGATGAATCAAAACAGAACTAATCAATTACAAGAATATAACCACCCCAAGATCATCAACATGATGACCTTAGAACATAAGCACAAATACTTTAGAACAAAGGTGAAATGAACAATAAAGAACCATCGTTCAAAACTTAAAACTGAAGAGAATACAAACATAAAAACGACAGTGTGAGAAAGACGAGGATGATGATCGTAGAAAACAAGTTTTGAAGTAAAGACAGAAATTGGTGATACCATAATGAAAGTAACTCATCTTATTAAAAAAACCTGAATATTGATTTCGATCTTAGCTTTAAAATAGATAAATCAAAAGGTTGAAAATTCTTCTATACCAACATTTAGGTTAGCCGGAACAAATACGATAAGCTTAAAAAAAACCGTTAATTAGAACACACATCTGCAGAGTTTCAATGATATTGCATCTTAAATAGAAATAGTTTCATCCTCAATATAACATGTTCATAGATCCATTTTTTCATGAAACATAGTAATAAACCACCAAACAGAAACATAAGCAATAGTTATGATATAAGCAAGTCAGCCCAACATTGGATATATCATATATATGAGATCACTAGAACAGTTATGTTAAAAAAAAAAAGCAAATCACCAATTATAAAGACGCCATACTTGTTAACAACAGAGCAATCAAATCAAATACAACACAAACATGTTTAAACACTAAAAACAAACAAACTGAACAACAAGAGTCCGGCTCATAGTCCAAGTTTTACACGATGGCAGTTTATTTCTATACTAAACGGAAACTCGCCATAAATGTACTTCCTACGGGTCGAGTAAGAACGAAGACTTACAGTCCTTTCGCTGGTCGTATATGAACCAAGATACCAGGCAACAGCGAATAACATATATCGTTTAATAGATAACCACTACCTTCATTGTTCATTAAAACCACAATTGCGCGAACTACGAATCGCTTTACAAGAAAACCGTGATTGATGAGATATTCCACAAGCGAGATAGTTAAATGAACTCCTCGTATATTGTTCGACAATAAAAGCCCCAAATGACCGGATGTTCAATGCATTAAAACCCTAATCCACGAGATGAAGCCAAAAGAACAGTGACACATACCAGATAACAAGAACTGAGTAGTGACAAGAACCCTCAAAGAGCAGCGGAAGCACCAAAAATCGATAAATCTCCTAGAGCCTAAAGCTCTGATACCATGTCAAGAAACACGAATCATGTGAAATTAAACGCAAAAACAACAAGAACCTTGAACAACTTACAGATTCAATCGTGAACCTGTGATTAATTCTAACTAAACATCACCAATTTGATCAGATTACAAAGAGTTAATAAAACGAGACCAAGACATTACAATCTCTCAACCAAACACACTCAAACTAAACCAGAATAAACCCTAAATCTTCTCGTACAAATCAGTTCACCAAAGAGATAATCTAATAACCAAAGGCAATAGATGCTAGACATTCGCTCATAGACTTGTACGATCAAAACCATATGAACAACTAAAAAGGACGACAAAGTTGACAATGAAGATTAGAGTTTTAATACAGAGTATAGATGATGAAGATGATGAAGATAATAAAAAACTCTCCCCCTAACACAAGTTTTTATAGTCATGTCAAAAACTTCCAGTCATAACCAACTTCAGCCCCTAAGCTTCTGCTAACTTTCCACCTATGATCTGAAACTTGAAACACAACACAACAAACCAAGTCAAGCACTTATGATTAAATATGTTTACTAATGAATTGAATTATTCACTAGTTTTAACAATATGGTTTGTAAAAAGCAATAGATTCAATTCTTACCAATATAATCAAGTAGGTGGAGAAATAATGGGGTGGAATATTGTTACCGAGAAGAACAAAGACTTTTTAAATTAAGGATACAATGATGAGGAGTTAACATATTATTTATTTTAAGGTCGTAGTTTTTAGTTATCTATAATGTAGATATGATGATTTTAATAATAATCAATCTAGAATAGAAAGCATGTGTTGGTCGATAAAAAACAAAGAACATTAAGGGAAAACCACTCTTTAACGGAAAGTGTATGAGAAGAAATAACCATATTTTGTTGTTTAAGAACATCTTGCGTTTCGAGATCTCGACATCACCATATGAGCACAACTGACCCTGTATTTTTTTTCTCTTCTCTTATCTTTCTTTCTATCTCCTTCCTCCTCTTCACATTCTTCATCCACTCATGTTTTATTTTTCGTATATTTTACTCTTTCTCATCTCTACTCCACCTACAAAGCATATTATTTTCCGATGGCAAACAACACCTCTATTGAAGAGGTGGTGTGATAAAATAAGTGAAAATGATTATTTAAACCTGTTTTGTCATATATATATTTTTTTTTTAATAACCGTTACTTTAAATAGTCAAATCCATATATAGAGGCATAGACCCATTGTAAATACAAACCACTAGAAGCATAATGTAAACTCTGGAATAAAATAAAACGAAGTACAAACCATAATTTTTATGTATTAAAATAAGTGAAGATATTTGGAGTTGTTGGCATTGTTGTTGAGACCGGATCGGACCGGCCGGTCCGACCGCGAATCGGGGGCTGGTCCGGTCCGGTCAGGGGTAGTTCGTTTTTGATCATTTGAACCGGCCGGTCCGAACCGAACCGGCGGTTGGACCGGCGAAACGGACCGGCGAAACGGGCCGGTTCCGACCGGTTTTCAGTATTTTTTTTTTTTTTAGTGGGTAAAAACGGGTGTGTTAAACCATAGATTAGTACTTCGGATATACAAATATAGTTAAGTTTTATATATAACTATAAAATATATGTATAAATCATATAAATTACTTATATTTATATATAAATATAATTAATATATAGTTAAATCCGGTCCATCCGGTCCGACCGGTCCGACCACCAAATCAGTAAGGCGTCGGTTCGACGTCCGATCCGGTTCTGGAAACATTGGTTGTTAACCATTGGTTGTTGGTTAGAAGGTGATGTCATGATGCATGTGAGTTTCCTATGTGTCATTTTTCATTTGGAACATATATATGAAATATAATATTTTACATAAATAATAATATTTGTGATTTTTCTGCTTTTAATAAAAAATCATTGCTTTTTGGAAGCTAGGTGAATTTGGGTAGAGCCTAAAAAGATTATAGTTTGTAACAATCTGATTTTAAAATTTTTAATACAAAGTCCCCAAGTCCGTTCTTGTTAGAGCATTCATAAAGAGTTTCTTATCTTTATCTATATAATTAAATTAAAAATCACTATATTTTCTCTCTTCTTTTCAATTAAATAATACTTTTTATACCCTTACCATTACTTTTTCTCTCTCATCCACTCACATCCGCTTTAAAAAATATTAAAAAAATTTATAAGGAATGTACAGTGATTCTTCAAATATACCAATCCACAATAACATTTTCTCTCTTCTTCACTCACAACCACTCAGAGCATTCACATCCCATTCCTTATCTTATCTATATAATTACACTAAAAAATCACTACTTCTTCTCTCTCCTTCAATTAAAAATACTTTTTATACCCTTATCATTACTTCTTTCTCTCTCATTCACTCACAACCACTTTAAAAATATTAAAAATTTATAAGGATTGTACAGTGATTCTTCAAATATACCAATCCATAATAACATTTTCTTTCTCCTTCACTCACAACCACTCAAAATCATTCCATATAATATACCAAACACACTCACATGATTATAGGGCACGGGTTGTGAATGCTCTCAAACCATTCCATATAATATACCAAATACACACACATATTTTTAAGGACTCTTACAAGATGTTGTAGTTCAAGTTTATAGATAACTAAACCGTTGTATATGACTAAAACTGGGTTAGTACCCGTGTATTACACGGATTGAATAAATAAAATATTAAATAATTAGTAACAAAATTTATGCATTATAAAATCATGCTTGAAGATAAAATATGATTATAATTACGTACAAATACCTATTTTAAGTAAATAAACAATTATGTATTTTCTTAAACTTTTGTTTTATCAAAAAATATGATTTTATATAAAAAAGTTATGAATTTAAATATTTTATTTTAAGAAAAATGATTTTTTAAAGTTTGTTGTATTCAGCATTTTATAAAATTTTTGTTTTTAAAAGTGTTTTTTATTAAAAATAGGTTTTTAATTTATTAAATTATATATTTTTTAAATTTAAAATAGTATGAGTAATATTCATAGTATTCAATATTATTTATTAATAATATAAAAAAATGATAAAGTTGCCGCTTTATCATTTTTTTTATTAATAATATAAAAAAATGATAAAGCGAGGGCGGACCTTGGAGCAACTGGTAAAGTTGCTGCTTTGTGACCTTGAGGTCATGGATTCTAGCCGTGGAATCAGCCTCTTGCACAAAATTGTGCAAGGAAAGGTTGCGTACATCAGATCGCTTCGCGATCCGGCCCCTCCCCGGACCCTGCGCAAAGCGGGAGCTTCATGCACCGGGTACGCCCTTTTTTTATAAAAAATGATAAAGTAAGCATAATGACGCTCACAATTGTTTTACGTTTATTTTAGTTTTTTATATGCTAAAAACCCATTAATTAAATGGATTATAGTTAGTAATAAACAAGAAGAGTTACAATATAATATTTTAATATAAAATATAATTAAATTTATATATAGTAGTAGTTCAACAAAACAGTTATACTATTTTTGACCACCTTATATAAACATAGTCATTTTTAAACATACGTTTAAGATATTAAAATTTAATTTTTTAATAAAAAACTTATTTTTTAAAACTCTGGTTTGTAATTATTCTTGTTGTTTTAGTAAGATAGTTTATAAAAAATTTCAGTTGTATATAGTTTTCTTAAGGCAAAATGATTTAAAATATTTGTTTAAAAATGTTTAGTGTTTTAGCAAATTTCATATTATATAAAAGTTTAGTTTTTTATTATTTATACTTTAATTAAAAGATGTGATTATAATTTTTTTTAATAAAATGTATTTTAAAAATATAGTTTGATTTAAAAATATAGATAGAAAGAGAAATATAACAATTAATAAAAGTCATTTTAATAAGAGAGAGAAATTTGTATGAGTATTTAAATTACTGTAATACCCTTTTGGAGGGAAAACTAATAGTGTAGATGCCTAGAAAAATGACAAGTGGCAAAATAATGGGTTAAGAGAATGACAAGTGACAAAAGAAACCTTGCTTTATTTGATACTATAGATTAAAGATCATATTATAATAATATTAACAAAAGTTTTCAATTTTGACAGAAACAAATAATTAATTAAATTAGAGTTTTTTTGGCCTAGTTATCACTCAGAGGATTTAGCTTAACAAATCATGCAATGTTTTCACCCATTGATCAGTTTTAAAAAAACATTATTTTTTGTAAAGAATATATATGGGAAAGACTTAATAGGAACCCCTGCCGACGTCAACCCGATACCTTTTTTCTCGTTTTTAAATCAAATCGCCGAGGATAAAGTTAAAGTAGGATTTTTCTTTTCAGAAAAGGTTAATCATCTAAAATCTTAAATATTCTTAAAGATGAAGTAACACGCTTTTGTTTGTTTCAAGTTTATAAGTTTGAGAAATTCTACAATATTTTCTTCAAAATGTCAATTTGGGGGAAAGTAGGTTCTACAAGAAAAAAAAAAAAAGAAAAAAAAAGAAAAAAAAAGAAAAGAAACTAAACCAAAATTGATCGTAATTTCAAAAGAATACCAATTGTCTAACTATATGCATTACATAAATGCTTTACAAGTTTTCAGAACTTAATTATCTAATCGTCCAAGGATTGTCCTTGAGACTCTAGCCTTGTGTCCACTTCTAACAAGTCATTTTTATTGTTTTTAATACGATTCTATTTCATGATAACAAGAACACATCATGTCTGCATATCAAGCCTCGCCTGACAAATCAATTTGGTAGTAAGATGTGACATACACATGCTCTCATGTTTCGCTAAAGAACCCATACTCTCATTTTTAGTCACCAAACATATCTAAACAATCCACTTAAATATTTCTTTTTTTTGTTGTAGATGATGTCGCTTTCTTTTCCTCCAACCCTTCGATTTTTAGATCTATATTCGCACTTCTTTTTATCACAATGTTGTATGTTTAGATATCCTTTGTTGGATTCGTGTTCTCCTTCTCAATAATATACTTTTAAATTATTCTTTAAACAAGATCTAGTCGACACCCACCCAATTCTTCTAGGCTGCTGAGATAGCTTCTACAATGGTTACTCCTCACATGTTTATACTCTTGACCCCTAAGCATCAGTGTTACATACGTCATAAAGACCACTCTTATATTCCGATGTTAAATCATTGTATAAAAGACAACTGTTCAAAATTACAAAGCTTTGTTTGGTTCTCTGCTTCAACTTATGGTCAAAACATCGAATTAGTGGCAGCAAACTGTGTTTACCTTGTTTGCCACCTCTTATGGTATAAATATGCAAAGCCAAATAATTCACATAACAATAAGTAAGAATAAGAAGTTCCAAATGATGTATAACACTATATAATTATCATTTCACAGCTTGATTACAGCTTCAACTTTATCTACGCAATCTACCAATTCAATTTAATCAAATTAACTTCCAGAAAGAAAAGTTATTTAACTCAGAAAAGTCAAATCTACACCTGATCTAAGAACTCTGCAACAACAAAAAGGTCAAAACTTTCTCATGAGTTCCATCAAGAGGTCTCGTATAAATCGATCCAAACTCACGCTTACCAGATCTTCTATCTGCAAAAACGTATGACCTGACAACCCCAACAAGAACCAAGATAACAAGCCCAAACGTCTGCAAGTTAGCTAGCAACTGCCCACGAACCTCATGGTCATGCGATGGAGCTAGCAACTGCCCACGAACCTCATGGTCATGCGATGAGCATTTGATCTCATTTGCTTCAAACTTGCAGCCAGCTGGCATGAGGGTCCGTAGAGAGTAAAGCCAACATTCATGTTTTTTTACCAAAAAGGGTACCAGATGATATGATGCAACATTCATATAGCATGATAACAACTTTACCAAAAGATACACTTGAGAGAAATATTTAACAAATAAGTAAGAATTAGTGGCAGCAAACTCTGTTTACCTTGTTTGCCACCTCTTATGGTATAAATATGCAAAGCCAAATAATTCACATAACAAATAAGTAAGAATAAGAAGTTCCAAATGATGTATAACACTATATAATTATCATTTCACAGCTTGATCACAGCTTCAACTTTATCTACGCAATCTACAAATTCAATTTAATCAAAATTAACTTGCAGAAAGAAAAGTTATTTAACTCAGAAAAGTCAAATCTACACCTGATCTAAGAACTCTGCAACAACAAAAAGGTCAAAACTTTCTCATGAGTTCCATCAAGAGGTCTCGTATAAATCGATCCAAACACACGCTTACCAGATCTTCTATCTGCAAAAACGTATGACCTGACAACCCCAACAAGAACCAAGATAACAAGCCCAAACATCTGCAAGTTAGCTAGCAACTGCCCACGAACCTCATGGTCATGCGATGGAGCTAGCAACTGCCCACGAACCTCATGGTCATGCGATGAGCATTTGATCTCATTTGCTTCAAACTTGCAGCCAGCTGGCATTGAGGGTCCGTAGAGGGTAAAGGCAACATTTATTTTTTTTACCAAAAGGGGTACCAGATGATATGATGCAACATTCATATAGCATGATAACAACTTTACCAAAAGATACACTTGAGAGAAATATTTAACAAATAAGTAAGAATTAGTGGCAGCAAACTCTGTTTACCTTGTTTGCCACCTCTTATGGTATAAATATGCAAAGCCAAATAATTCACATAACAAATAAGTAAGAATAAGAAGTTCCAAATGATGTATAACACTATATAATTATCATTTCACAGCTTGATCACAGCTTCAACTTTATCTACGCAATCTACCAATTCAATTTAATCAAAATTAACTTGCAGAAAGAAAAGTTATTTAACTCAGAAAAGTCAAATCTACACCTGATCTAAGAACTCTGCAACAACAAAAAGGTCAAAACTTTCTCATGAGTTCCATCAAGAGGTCTCGTATAAATCGATCCAAACTCACGCCTACCAGATCTTCTATCTGCAAAAACGTATGACCTGACAACCCCAACAAGAACCAAGATAACAAGCCCAAACATCTGCAAGTTAGCTAGCAACTGCCCACGAACCTCATGGTCATACGATGGAGCTAGCAACTGCCCACGAACCTCATGGTCATACGATGAGCATTTGATCTCATTTGCTTCAAACTTGCAGCCAGCTGGCATTGAGGGTCCGTAGAGGGTAAAGGCAACATTCATGTTTTTTTTACCAAAAGGGGTACCAGATGATATGATGCAACATTCATATAGCATGATAACAACTTTACCAAAAGATACACTTGAGAGAAATATTAACAAATAAGTAAGAATTAGTGGCAGCAAACTCTGTTTACCTTGTTTGCCACCTCTTATGGTATAAATATGCAAAGCCAAATAATTCACATAACAAATAAGTAAGAATAAGAAGTTCCAAATGATGTATAACACTATATAATTATCATTTCACAGCTTGATTACAGCTTCAACTTTATCCACGCAATCTACCAATTCAATTTAATCAAAATTAACTTGCAGAAAGAAAAGTTATTTAACTCAGAAAAGTCAAATCTACACCTGATCTAAGAACTCTGCAACAACAAAAAGGTCAAACTTTCTCATGAGTTCCATCAAGAGGTCTCGTATAAATCGATCCAAACTCACGCTTACCAGATCTTCTATCTGCAAAAACGTATGACCTGACAACCCTAACAAGAACCAAGATAACAAGCCCAAACATCTGCAAGTTAGCTAGCAACTGCCCACGAACCTCATGGTCATGCGATGGAGCTAGCAACTGCCCACGAACCTCATGGTCATGCGATGAGCATTTGATCTCATTTGCTTCAAACTTGCAGCCAGCTGGCATTGAGGGTCCGTAGAGGGTAAAGGCAACATTCATGTTTTTTTACCAAAAGGGGTACCAGATGATATGATGCAACATTCATATAGCATGATAACAACTTTACCAAAAGATACACTTGAGAGAAATATTTACGATACTCGTTCCCATTAAATATCAACATTTGTCTCTAACTTCTTTTATAAGCAACACCGGTACTTATATTTTGACATTTTTCAGTATAACAAGTTATTTCATAACTAAAATTCCCAGGGGTTCTAAATTGCAAAACGCGTGCTACAAGCTTAAAAACTATAGATAGCAATTTATCAACAGAATTTGACATTAATATGTATATACAAGGCATGGATGATGAAGACTGACCTGGTCTTTTTAGAGTGTAACACAACGATACTGAAAATAAAGAACATCATAAGCATTCCACCATGCCCGAAATCATTCATATGATGCGCGTTCAAGACACCATTAACAAAAAACTTAAGGTGGGTTGAATACAAAATCTCTATACACTAATCAATAAAAGCTACAACCGGTATAACAAAAAGTTCCAAGTACTTCAATTTCCCATTAGACCCTGGTACTGTTGGAGGACTTGAATTGTAATTCCATGAATTAGAGGGTTAAAGTTGTAACTTTATTTTGTATAAATACTGATTGTAGTTGTATCAAAGATTTCAATTCACTTTAATAAAATTACCCTCAAAAGTTAGTTGTGTTAGTTAGTTATATCCTGGCGCTTTGTTTCAATTGGTATCAGAGCGTTCAGGAAGAAGAAGGGGTTCGGTTAAACGGATTGAATCGAAAAGGGGAAATCGAATTCGAATAAGAGAAGATACGAATTTAAGATTCGGAGAAGTACTTGTCACACCCTCAAAATCCACTTGCGGAGTTCTACCGCGAGGCGTGTGAACAAACCAGGATCACAGTCAATAGTTACTCGGAACGACTCTATATGCATCGTTTAACATAACAAACCAAACTTCAAACATTTGAATTTCATGCGGAAGCGTAAAGTAAACAAAACGTCCCAAAACATGTGAAAGTAACATATGGCAAGTCAAGTGCCAACCGAGTATTTGAAACCATAATAAAAGACAAGTAAATATGGTTTAAGTTTAAGTCTCTAAAATGCATGCTGACCCGTGTGGTGCTCCTATCAGCAGTTCCAGATTAGTGACCTGAGAATAGCATACTAAAAGTCAACACATGGTTGGTGAGTTCAAGAGTTTGAGTTTAAACATAACAGTTTAGCAAAAGTGTATATCAACCCAATGGTTGGTAAGTTCAAGAGTTTGCGTCTTATCAATTTAACAATAGCGTGTATCAACCCAATGGTTGATCCGTTCAAGTGTTCACAGTTAAACATCACCGTTTAACAATAGCGTATATATAAGCATGTGCATTGTAATGGCTAGCTAGTCCATTCACAAATGATATTAAATAGTGATTTCGACATTGAAGCTGACTATGTTATGTTTGCCTACCGTCACGACTTCACCATATCGTGACGAATAATCATAGGACAAATTGCACCCGGTTGACCTCAAGTCACCAGGTGGGGCTCGTCACACCCAGTAGTACTACCCAACTTTCCCGCTATCCAATATTAACAATTCGAAAGTGTGAGGACTTGTATCATGATAACAGCACTATATTAATATCCATACACATCTTAAATATATAAAAAGCGTTTGTAACATTACCAGTATGCTATCTCCCCAAAAGAGTTTTAGTAAAATAGTGGGGCTTGAACTCACCTTGAATTGATGTAATGAAATGAACAAGAACTTCAAAGAATAAGGCAATGCACGATCAAACACGATCAACACCTATTATTAATTGTAATTAAATTTTTGAAATGTGTTCAACGTGAATAAATATATTTGGTCGGATTCGGGTCGGTTCGGTTTGACGTACACGATTTGGTATACAAACAACACCATGTCTTAATCATATTACCAATATTGATATTAATAATAACAATGGCGTGATCATAATTATAATGATAATATTCGTATTTGTAAATAATTTATGAAATTTATTAAATATAATTCCTTCATTTATCATAATAATTTCATAATTAAAATAATATAATCTTTATTAATAATGATGATTTAAATCATCATTTAAAATCCATTTTTATAAAAGTAACTATTTATAACATTTGTAATAATTATATAAATAAATAATTAAATAAGGTATTTAAAGAAATAAATTTCCAGAAATTAACTATATAATTTCTAAAATTACCAAAGTTTGTAAAAATTATTTTTATAATTTTCAATAATTTTTCTGTATTTTTAAGAGACTTAAAAAGGCTTTAAAAAAATGTGTTGGGGGCAGGGTTCGAACCCCTGACCTCCGGTTCACCATCACACCCACAAACCAGTAAACCAAGGCACAAGCCGCGGTTAAAACTCCACCTTTAATTCTTTTAAACCCAAACTCAGTAATCCCAATTCCACCAAAACCCCAGGTTCGATCCGCACCCAATTGATCCCCAAACCGATTTTGATTGCGTCTGATTTCATGGGGTTATTGTTCCGCTTGTAAAAACGAGCAAAATGGTGTGTTCATTTACCTGTTTCGAAGCTCTACAGCGTGTGTTTGATCGGTTGCAGGTCCGCGGCAATGGGGGGATCGGATTGCCCGTTTTCAAGTGTTTGAGAGGTGTTTGAATGTACCATTAGTTTAGGAATGCTTATATAGCCAGTCCTGTTCGATTAATTTGAATATAATAGACTGGTGGTGCGTTTATGGTGAGTGGGTCGGCCGAACTTTCGGTCGAAGTGGGAAACATACCAAACCGAACCTAATTTCCAAATTGAAGTGGTCCACTAGTTCGAATCATCCTCTAGAAGGTGTCGAGAATGATTGATCGAGTCAAAATCGATTAAATCTGGCGTTTGGAGTCGCCGGAGGGTCGCCGGAGAAGGTGGCCGGAATAGTGGGTCGGGCGGCGGGGTTGGGTGTTTTTAAAACAAATTTACAGAATGGCCCCCTGTAGTTTAGAATGTTTATTATTTCATGCTTTAACCTTTTAAAACAGGTTTCAAAATTTACAAAACCAGTCCCTGAACTTATTTATTAATTTTGTAAATAATAATATTTTCATTAATGTTATTATTTTCATTATTAACATTATTAGTTTTTAATAATAATATTATTATTATTATTATTGTCATTATTTTTATTATTATTAATACTATTATTAAATAATAATAAAAATATAAAAATAAATTGTAAATTCTCATAAAATTTATATTAAATCACGAAAAATTTTCGGGTTGTCACATCATCCCCCTGTTAGAGGAATTTTCGTCCCGAAAATTAAGATGTACTGGCAACATCCTTGAACAGGTTAGGATACTTGCGCATCATCTCATCCTCTCTTTCCCAAGTGAACTCAGGACCACGCCGGGAGTTCCACCGAACTTTGACAATAGGGATACGACTGTGTTTAAGTGTCTTGACCTCTCGGTCCATAATTTCCACTGGTTCCTCGATGAAGCGTAGTTGTTCGTCAACATGTACCTCGTCTAACGGAACGATGAGAGTCTCGTCAGCGAGGCATTTCCTCAGGTTTGAAACATGGAACACATTATGAACTCCACTCAGTGATTCAGGTAAGGCTAGTCGATAGGCCACTGGACCTATTCTTTCCAATATCTCAAATGGTCCAACATACCTCGGATTCAGCTTTCCTCGTTTGCCAAACCGAACTACGCCTTTCCACGGTGAGACTTTCAATAACACTTTGTCACCAATTTGGAACTCTAGAGGTTTCCGTCTCTTGTCAGCATAACTTTTCTGTCTATCTCGCGCTGCTGCCATACGATTACGGATCTGTACGATCTTCTCAGTCGTCTCGTGCACGAGTTCAGGACCGGTAAGTTGACTTTCCCCAACGTCTGCCCAACAAATAGGTGACCGGCACTTACGCCCATATAATGCCTCAAATGGAGCTGCCTTGATTGAGGTATGATAACTGTTATTATAGGAGAACTCAACCAATGGTAAATGAGTTTCCCAGCTGCTGCCAAAATCAATTACATAGGCACGCAACATGTCTTCCAGTGTCTGGATCGTACGCTCACTTTGACCATCGGTTTGCGGGTGATACGCGGTACTCATATCCAGCCGTGTTCCCAATGATCGTTGTAATGATTGCCAGAAATGAGAAGTGAACCGAGCGTCACGATCAGAAATGATAGATATCGGCACGCCATGCCGAGAGACTATTTCCCTTAAATAGATACGTGTCAGCTTCTCCATTCGATCAGTCTCTCGGATTGCCAGAAAGTGTGCGGATTTCGTTAAGCGATCTACTATAACCCAAATGGTATCGCATCCGCTGGGAGTCCTAGGTAACTTCGTGATAAAGTCCATGGAGATCTGCTCCCATTTCCACACTGGAATTTCCGGTTGTTGAAGTAAACCGGATGGTCTCTGGTATTCCACCTTAACCTTGGAACAAGTTAAGCATCTACTTACATACATGGATCTCCGCTTTCATTTTCGGCCACCAGTAAAATTCTTTCAGGTCCTGATACATCTTGTCTGAACCTGGATGAATAGAGTAACGTGACTTATGAGCTTCATCCATTATCAGCTCTCGCAAATTCCCGTACTGTGGTACCCAGATCCGTTTCATAAAATAACGGATTCCATCAGCTTTAACCTCCAACTGCTTCTCCATGCCTCGCATGTATTCCGCTTTGAGATTCTCCGTCTTCAAGGCCTCAGATTGAGCAGCTTTGATTTGTGCTGGTAGGTCAGAGTGGATAGTCATTTGTAATGCGCGCACTCGACGAGGCTTTAGGGTTTCCTTACGACTAAGGGCATCGCTACCACATTAGCCTTACCCGGATGATACTTGATTGCACAGTCATAATCATTGAGTAACTCAACCACCGTCGTTGCCGCATATTTAACTCCTTTTGCTCAAAGATGTGCTGAAGACTCTTGTGATCGGTATAGATAGTGCATTTGGTACCGTACAAGTAGTGTCTCCAAATCTTCAAGGCAAAAACCACTGCACCCAATTCCAGGTCATGGGTGGTATAGTTTTTCTCGTGAATCTTCAGTTGTCTCGAGGCGTAAGCTATCACCTTATCTCGCTGCATCAGGACACAACCCAATCCTTGAATGGATGCGTCACAATACACCACGAAATCATCTGTCCCCTCTGGTAGTGCCAATATCGGTACACTACAGAGTTTCTGTTTCAATAGCTGAAAAGCCGCCTCTTGACTTTCACCCCATTTGTATGTCGTTCCTTTGTGGGTCAAGGCTATGAGAGGTTGTGCGATTTTAGAGAATCCTTCTATGAATCGTCGGTAATATCCTGCTAACCCCAGGAATTGCCTTATCTCAGTCGGTGTCTTAGGTGTAGCCCAATTCTTTATCGCCACAATCTTTGCAGGATCAACATGTATTCCCTTCTCATTAACGATATGACCTAGGAATTGCACTTCACGTTTCCAGAAGTCACACTTAGAGAATTTGGCGTACAGTTGCTCGTTCTTCAGTAATTCCAAGATCAATCGTAGATGTTCTTCGTGGTCCTCCTTGGTCCTAGATTATATCAGTATGTCATCGATAAACACGATAACAAACTGATCGAGATAAGGTTTGCACACGCGATTCATGAGGTCCATGAATACCGCAGGTGCATTAGTCAACCCAAAGGCATGACCAAGAACTCGTAATGACCATAACGAGTACGGAATGCGGTTTTGGAGATGTCCTCCTCACGGACTCGGAGTTGATGATAACCAGACCTCAAATCGATCTTCGAATAATAGCTTAATCCCTGAAGCTGATCAAACAAGTCGTCGATACTAGGTAGAGGATATCAGAACGACTCTATATGCATCTACGATTGATAATAGCTTGATCCCTGGAGATGTCCTCCTCACGGATAATAGCTTGATCCCTGGAGATGTCCTCCTGGAGATGTCCTCCTCACGGACTCGGGGTTGATGATAACCAGACCTCAAATCGATCTTCGAATAATAGCTCTGATACCAATCTGTCACACCCTCAAAATCCACGTGCGGAGTTCTACCGCGAGGCGTGTGAACAAACCAGGATCACAGTCAATAGTTACTCGGAACGACTCTATATGCATCGTTTAACATAACAAACCAAACTTCAAACATTTGAATTTCATGCGGAAGCGTAAAGTAAACAAAACGTCCCAAAACATGTGAAAGTAACATATGGCAAGTCAAGTGCCAACCGAGTATTTGAAACCATAAATAAAAGACAAGTAAATATGGTTTAAGTTTAAGTCTCTAAAATGCATGCTGACCCGTGTGGTGCTCCTATCAGCAGTTTCAGATTAGTGACCTGAGAATAGCATACTAAAAGTCAACACATGGTTGGTGAGTTCAAGAGTTTGCGTTTAAACATAACAGTTTAGCAAAAGTGTATATCAACCCAATGGTTGGTAAGTTCAAGAGTTTGCGTCTTATCAATTTAACAATAGCGTGTATCAACCCAATGGTTGATCGTTCAAGTGTTCACAGTTAAACATCACCGTTTAACAATAGCGTATATATAAGCATGTGCATTGTAATGGCTAGCTAGTCCATTCACAAATGATATTAAATAGTGATTTCGACATTGAAGCTGACTATGTTATGTTTGCCTCCTGTCACGACTTCACCATATCGTGACGAATAATCATAGGACAAATTGCACCCGGTTGACCTCAAGTCACACAGGTGGGGCTCGTCACACCCAGTAGTACTACCCAACTTTCCCCGCTATCCAATATTAACAATTCGAAAGTGTGAGGACTTGTATCATGATAACAACACTATATTAATATCCATACACATCTTAAATATATAAAAGCGTTTGTAACATTACCAGTATGCTATCTCCCCCAAAAGAGTTTTAGTAAAATAGTGGGGCTTGAACTCACCTTGAATTGATGTAATGAAATGAACAAGAACTTCAAAGAATAAGGCAATGCACGATCAACACGATCAACACCTATTATTAATTGTAATTAAATTTTTGAAATGTGTTCAACGTGAATAAATATATTTGGTCGGATTCGGGTCGGTTCGGTTTGACGTACACGATTTGGTATACAAACAACACCATGTCTTAATCATATTACCAATATTGATATTAATAATAACAATGGCGTGATCATAATTATAATGATAATATTCGTATTTGTAAATAATTTATGAAATTTATTAAATATAATTCCTTCATTTATCATAATAATTTCATAATTAAAATAATATAATCTTTATTAATAATGATGATTTAAATCATCATTTAAAATCCATTTTTATAAAAGTAACTATTTATAACATTTGTAATAATTATATAAATAAATAATTAAATAAGGTATTTAAAGAAATAAATTTCCAGAAATTAACTATATAATTTCTAAAATTACAAAGTTTGTAAAAATTATTTTTATAATTTTCAATAATTTTTCTGTATTTTTAAGAGACTTAAAAAGGCTTTAAAAAATGTGTTGGGGGCAGGGTTCGAACCCCTGACCTCCGGTTCACCATCACACCCACAAACCAGTAAACCAAGGCACAAGCCGCGGTTAAAACTCCACCTTTAATTCTTTTAAACCCAAACTCAGTAATCCCAATTCCACCAAAACCCCAGGTTCGATCCGCACCCAATTGATCCCCAAACCGATTTTGATTGCGTCTGATTTCATGGGGTTATTGTTCCGCTTGTAAAAACGAGCAAAATGGTGTGTTCATTTACCTGTTTCGAAGCTCTACAGCGTGTGTTTGATCGGTTGCAGGTCCGCGGCAATGGGGGGATCGGATTGCCCGTTTTCAAGTGTTTGAGAGGTGTGTGAATGTACCATTAGTTTAGGAATGCTTATATAGCCAGTCCTGTTTGATTAATTTGAATATAATAGACTGGTGGTGCGTTTATGGTGAGTGGGTCGGCCGAACTTTCGGTCGAAGTGGGAAACATACCAAACCGAACCTAATTTCCAAATTGAAGTGGTCACTAGTTCGAATCATCCTCTAGAAGGTGTCGAGAATGATTGATCGAGTCAAAATCGATTAAATCTGGCGTTTGGAGTCGCCGGAGGGTCGCCGGAGAAGGTGGCCGGAATAGTGGGTCGGGCGGCGGGGTTGGGTGTTTTTAAAACAAATTTACAGAATGGCCCCCTGTAGTTTAGAATGTTTATTATTTCATGCTTTAACCTTTTAAAACAGGTTTCAAAATTTACAAAACCAGTCCCTGAACTTATTTATTAATTTTGTAAATAATAATATTTTCATTATTGTTATTATTTTCATTATTAACATTATTAGTTTTTAATATATTATTATTATTATTATTATTGTCATTATTTTTATTATTATTAATACTATTATTAAATAATAATAAAAATATAAAAATAAATTGTAAATTCTCATAAAATTTATATTAAATCACGAAAATTTTTCGGGTTGTCACATCATCCCCCTGTTAGAGGAATTTTCGTCCCGAAAATTAAGATGTACTGGCAACATCCTTGAACAGGTTAGGATACTTGCGCATCATCTCATCCTCTCTTTCCCAAGTGAACTCAGGACCACGCCGGGAGTTCCACCGGACTTTGACAATAGGGATACGACTGTGTTTAAGTGTCTTGGCCTCTCGGTCCATAATTTCCACTGGTTCCTCGATGAAGCGTAGTTGTTCGTCAACATGTACCTCGTCTAACGGAACGATGAGAGTCTCGTCAGCGAGGCATTTCCTCAGGTTTGAAACATGGAACACATTATGAACTCCACTCAGTGATTCAGGTAAGGCTAGTCGATAGGCCACTGGACCTATTCTTTCCAATATCTCAAATGGTCCAACATACCTCGGATTCAGTTTTCCTCGTTTGCCAAACCGAACTACGCCTTTCCACGGTGAGACTTTCAATAACACTTTGTCACCAATTTGGAACTTTAGAGGTTTCCGTCTCTTGTCAGCATAACTTTTCTGTCTATCTCGCGCTGCTGCCATACGATTACGGATCTGTACGTCTTCTCAGTCGTCTCGTGCACAAGTTCAGACCGGTAAGTTGACTTTGTCACAACCTCAAATTCCGGGTCTGGAATTTATCACGGAGGGGTGAACAAACAGGTCGAACACAGTAGTCACACATGAGATGCAGTTATCTATATGATAGTTTTTAGATAATCATTACAATAATGTTCAGAGATAAACATTTCATTAATAATCAGAGCCGCGGAAATAAAAGATAGATTGTTTTCTTGACAACATGTCTTAATCATATTTTAGATAGTAATCAATAGGTATCTTGAGCTCTTATATGATCCTACGTGCATGTCCATAAGCTCCTAATAGATACCTGAGAATACATGTAAATCAAGTGTCAACACAGGGTTGGTGAGTTCATAGGTAAGTAAAACATACTGATAAATCATCAATTATCATCAATTAGGATTTACTGTAAAAGTGTGAGTTTAATTTACTCACCGGTATATGAATAGCCTGTCGGAACCCTTTTATATTAAGGTGAACTCGCTATCCCACATACCCACTATGTACAAGCCCAACAAATCCTACACATAGGATTTGTCCATGTACCATAGTTTAATATCCTTTTCATGTGTATATTATATTTTCATAATAATTTCAAATCAGAGGGAGCAAATCCTCCTTTACATTTATCCTCATATGGGTTGTAAGTGGAACTATATTGCAAACTATATATAGTGCACATCTGCCTTCTCACTACAGAAACAGTCATCCCAAATGACAACAAGATCTTTGTGCATCTGATATGGATCACATGTCCATACCTTTGTGGGGGTAAGTCACTCCCGATAGTACTATCCAAAAGATCCCTGCTTATTTATAGTCCAGTATACAAAGAAGGATTTTCATAGTAACCATATGTAATCATAATGTGATCAAATTATTATTTAACATAATACACAAAAATAATTTGTAAATTTAATTACACATGTATTCCAGCCCCAAAATATTTAACTGATTAAAAAGGGGAATAGTTATGAACTCACCTCAGTTCCTGTGTGGTGTTGATAACCTAGTAAATTCCTGTTAAGGAATTATAATTTCACGTAAGCAAACAGATACAAATCCAAAACCTAAATAAGTTAGATCTTGAACCTGGCGTTCAATTGATCTAGGGTTTGGTTTTCTAGGATTTGTTATAAACATTAAATCATTTAATTATTTTTGTTAATTCTTTAATAATTAAAGATTTATATAAAATTTATTAGTTTAATAATGATTTTAATATATCATTATATTCTAATTAAATTGTAGATGTTATTTAAACATATAAGTCTATATTTAATTTTTGTAAGATTTTATAATATTTAAATTTATAAAGTTTACTTTGTATTTATATTATTAAAATAAGTCCATAAAATATTATAACATCCATTAATAATTTGATGATTTAATTTATTTTTTTGGAAATCCATTTTATATGGATAATAATTTATAACACATGTAATATTTATTTACATGAATAATTTAGGCTTTTAAATAATTATCTTTCTATAATTATATGATTTATCATTAAATAAAAATGATATGGTGTCCAATTAATGGATTAATACTTTAAATCATAATTTAAAGTCTATTGTTATAAAAATGGGTATTTTATAATATTTTAAATATTATTTTATAAATTTTATTTAAGGTGTTTTAATTAAATAATTTTTCGGAAAATCATTTAAGGGTATTTAAAATAAAAGAGGTTTTTATTTTTATAATTTTTGGGAATTTTTGTGTATTTTTAAAAGTGTGTAAGGAAGGCAAAAAAAATAAGTGAGGGTCCTCGGGGTCGAACCCGGGACCTCACTGTTTGAATGTGGGCGGGGAACCAGTGAACCAAGCCCGCAACCGCGATGGTTCTTGGTTGCCAAGCCTTTTAAACACAACTCAAACTTAACCCCCAATCTGATGAACCCTAATTCCCAATTCGATCAAATTGAACATCCAATCGATTGTGATAATGTGTTGATTCATGGGGCTTTTGTTCCCCATGATCAATCGTACATAATGGTGTATCTAATTTACCAGAAAGTAATCCGATTGATGATGAACACTGGATGAACAAGCCGCGAGTATGCAATGATCGATTTCGGTGTCTATTGCTAATGATAATCCAATTAAACTCCGGGACAGCTTCTAATGGATTAAAGGATTGAAAGCCCTCAATCAATTTCTGTTTACAATAGTTCTAGATAGGTATTCGAGTGAGTTGCAGGTCGCGGGGAAAACAGAGATCAAATCGAGGTTTCTGTGTGTTTTAGGTTGCAATTGGGATTTGTATTCGATTATAAACTTTCAGATGATGGAGTAGGTGTGATTACTTTTGATTATCAAAGTGTTTAGTGCATTTGGTAGTGGTGGTCGGCCGAAACAATTCGGGTTAGTGGTAATCGCACCTAATCCACTCGATTAATCAAATTGCTGGGTGGGTCGAGTTCGAATCTAGTAGGTGAAACGGTCGGGGTGTTTTAATTGGGTTAAAACGCGTTATTTTGGCCGTTTGAGGTTGGCCGGAGGGTCGCCGGAGATGGTGGCCGGAGGGGAAGCCGACGGCGGGGGCGGGGGTTTGGGTTTGAATTAATTACAGAATGGTCCCTGGGGTTTGTAAACTTTTCATTTTATGTTTTAAGTTTCAAAACATGTTTCAAAATTTACAAATAACCCCCTGGACTTTATTTAAATCAATTAAATAAATTTTGTAAATAATATTATTAATAATATTTTCATTATTATCATTATTTTCATTATTAACATTATTATTTTTAATAATAACATCATTATTATTTTTATTATTATTTTGATAATAATATCATTATTATTATAATTATTATTATTATCATTATTTGTAATAATAATATCATCATTATTATTATTATTATTATTATTATTATTATTATTATTATTATCATTATTTTTATTATTATTAATATTATTATTAAATAATAATAAAAATATAAAAACAAATCATAAATTCACATATAAATCTTATATTAATTCACGGAAAATTTCGGGTTGTCACATCATCCCCTGTTAGAGGAATTTTCGTCCCGAAAATTAAGATGTACTAGCGATATTTTGAACAGATTAGGATATTTGCGCATCATTTCGTCCTCTCGTTCCCAAGTGAACTCAGGACCACGCCGGAGTTCCACCGAACTCTGACAATCGGAATCTTGCTATGCTTCAGTTGTTTAACTTCCTATCCATGATTTCAACTGGTTCTTCGACAAACCTGAGTTTTTCATCTACTTGTAGTTCCTCTAAAGGCACAACAAGTGATTCATCGGATAACATTTCCTTAGATTGGATACGTGGAAAACATTATGCACACCACCAAGTTCAGCAGGTAGATTTAATTCATAGGCTACTGGGCCGATCCTTCTGACAATTTCAAAAGGTCCCACGTAGCGAGGGTTCAATTACCCCCGTTTCCCAAAGCGTATAACTCCCTTCCAGGGAGATACCTTTAGCAAAACTTTATCTCCTTCCTGAAATTCCAGTGGCTTGCGGCGTTTATCAGCATAGGTTTTCTGGCGATCCCTGGCAGCAGCCATGCGTTCTCTTATTTGGACAATTTTCTCATGAGTTTCAAAGATCAACTCTGGACCAGTAAGTTGACTATCTCCAACTTCTGCCCAGCAAAGCGGTGATCTACATTTACGTCCATATAAGGCCTCGAATGGTGCCGCCTTGATGCTCGAATGGTAGCTATTATTATATGAGAACTCTACTAAAGGTAAATGACCTTCCTAGTTCTTTCCAAAGTCAATAACACAAGCCCTGAGCATATCCTCAAGAGTCTGTATGGTTCTTTCACTTTGACCATCAGTTTGAGGGTGATAGGCTGTGCTCATATCTAGGCGAGTGCCTAGAGCTTTCTGAAGTTTTCCCCAGAAGATTGATGTAAACCGTGCATCACGATCAGAGATAATAGACACTGGCACTCCGTGTCTAGAGATAATTTCTTTGATGTACACCCTGCAAGCTTCTCCATCTTGTCTTTTTCACGGATGGGTATGAAATGAGCGGATTTGGTGAGACGGTCAACGATAACCCAAATGGTGTCATTGCCCGTTTGAGATTTGGGTAAACCCGTGACGAAATCCATGGTTATCATTTCCCATTTCCACACGGGAATTTCTGGTTGGGTCAACATTCCTGAAGGCTTTTGGTATTCGACCTTGACTTTGGAACAAGTCAAGCACTTTGAGACATAGGTTGCAATGTCTGCCTTCATTCTTGGCCACCAGTAAACAAGCTTCAAGTCGTAATACATCTTATCTGCACCTGGGTGGATAGAGTATCTAGACTTGTGGGCTTCATCCATGATTAAGCTCCTCAGATTCCCGTATAAGGGTACCCAAATCCTTCCTGCTATAAAACGTATCCCATCTGAATGAATTTCAAACTGTTGGTCTAGCCCTCGAAGGTTTTCATCTTTAATGTTCTCTTCTTTCAGGGCTTTAGTCTGAGCATTCAAGATTTGTGCTGGCAGGTTGCTTTGAATGGTAAGTTGTAGAGCTCGTACTCTACGAGGTTCACATGTTCTTTCCTACTCAAGCATCAGCCACAATATTTGCTTTACCAGGATGGTACTTGATGGCACAATCATAATCGTTTAGTAGTTCAAGCCATCTCCTCTGCCTCATGTTCAGCTCTTTTTGATTATACAGGTGTTGAAGACTCTTGTGATCGGTATAAATAGTGCATTTAGTACCGTACAAGTAATGTCTCCATAATTTGAGAGCAAAATAACAGCTCCCAGTTCTAGATCATGAGTTGCATAGTTCTTCTCATGAGACTTTAACTGTCTTGAGGCATAGGCTATGACTTTGTCTCGCTGCATCAAAACACATCCCAGACCCTGAACAGAAGCATCACAGTAGACTACAAAGTCTTCAATACCGTCGGGTAGGGACAATATAGGTGCACTGCATAACTTCTGCTTCAATGTTTGAAAGGCAGCCTCTTGCTTGAATCCCCAATGATATGCTACCCCCTTTTGGGTAAGCATGGTCAATGGTTGAGCTATCTTGGAGAATCCCTCGATAAATCTCCTATAATAGCCGGCTAGTCCCAGAAATTGTCTAATTTCCGTTGGATTAGAAGGTGTAGGCCAACTTTTGATGGATTCAATTTTAGCTGGGTCTACATGAATTCCATTAGCATCAATCACATGACCAAGGAATTGAACTTCTTTAAGCCAGAAATCACATTTCGAGAACTTAGCATAGAGCTCCTCTCTCTTTAGTAGTTCAAGGACCAATCTCAGATGTCCTTCATGCTCATGCTCATTTTTGGAATAGATCAAGATGTCATCAATGAAGACAATGACAAACTTGTCTAAATAAGGCTTGCATACACGTTCATGAGGTCCATGAATACGGCAGGTGCATTTGTTAGCCCAAATGGCCTGACTGTGAACTCAAAGTGACCGTATCGAGTTCTGAAAGCCGTCTTCACAATATCTTCATCTCTGACTCTCAGCTGATGATAGCCGCTTCTAAGATCTATCTTGGAGTAAATGCTCGAACCTTGTAGTTGGTCGAATAAGTCGTCAATACGTGGCAAGGGATAACGATTCTTGATCGTCACTTTGTTCAGTTCCCGATAGTCAATGCACATCCGGAAGGTTCCGTCTTTCTTCTTCACAAACAACACTGGTGCTCCCCATGGTGACGAGCTAGGTCGGATGAATCCTTTATCAAGGAGTTCCCTAAGCTGGTCAGATAGTTCTTTTAATTCAGAAGGTGCGAGACGGTATGGTGCCCGAGCTATAGGTGTAGCTCCAGGTACTAACTCTATTGAAAACTCGACCTCTCTTTTAGGGGGCAACCCAGGCGTTCATCAGGAAACACTTCAGGAAATTCCCTGACGACGGGTACATCTTCAATCTTCCTTTCCTTCTTCTCTTTGAGTGACTAAGGCTAGGATAGCAGTATGTCCTTTTCGAAGACACTTTTGAGCCTTCAAGTAAGAAATAACTCCCATCACGACACCAGTCTTATCTCCCTCCACACACAGGACTTCATCATTTGGTAGGGGGATACGAATAATTTTGTCTTTACAGATAATTTCTGTACACCCGTATTTTTATTATCAAGAAATAAAGGAATAAAGAGAAAGAAAGAAAAAGAAGAAAAAGGGAAGTCAACCCCAAGTTGGAGGACCAAAAGTGCAAAATGATAAAAAGATCTTATAAAGTTGGTAAAAAGGTGGCATGGCCGCCCATTACCATCTGCACAACATTTTCAATCGGGTTTTAGAGAGAGAAAACAGCAGGGGCAGAAGACCATCGAGATTTTTGAAGAGGAATCTGAGGAATTCGAAGTTTTTGGTAAGAAATCCCGAATTATGATGTTTAGGACGATTCTAGAACCTTTTATGAGTCTATAAATGTAATTGTGTGTGTTCGGGTGATGTGGTGTGTGAATTCTAGGTGTTAGAACCAGTTGAGAAGGTTCGGGTGCAGGGTGTAAATTCGGAGAAGACAACTAAGGTGAGTTCTAGACCCCGTTTTTACTGTTTTTAAATGTTTTGGGGCTGGAAATGCATGTAAAGATGTTTTTATAAAAGTTTGGGTCGAAACCCGTATGAATGACTGTATGTATGTTTATGTTTATGTTAAAATTTATGCTTAGAATTTATGTGCATATGCTTAGAATAGGCATTTGATGTTCTGGACTTGAATTATGAATTAGACATATGAGTAGGATGCTAATGTGTCTGAAAATGGGACTTAGAATAAATAAGAAAATTGATGTGTCCAGCAGTGCTCATACGACCAACAGTGGTCGTATGATCAGGATTTTCTAAGTGTTGATGAGTCCAATAGGACTCATACGACCAACAGTGGTCGTATGAATATGTATATTTTCTAAGTATGAGGCCAATAGGGCTCATACGACCAACAGTGGTCGTATGATTATGTGAGAATTTCCAAGTCTGAGGCCCACAGGACTCATACGACCAACAGTGGTCGTATGATGATGATGAAAATTCTAAGTGTGGACTCATACGACCAACAGTGGTCGTATGATCCGAATATGTTTCTAAGTCCAGAGTGGTACGACCAGCAGGGGTCATACGACCAGGTCGTATGACCAGTGAATAATTCTAAGTGTTAGGTGGAAAAGTCCAGCAGGACTCATACGGCTAATAGTGCTCATACGACCAGGGGGTTATACGACCAATAGTGCTAAAACGCCTAGACACTTAGAAATTTTCAGGAAATTTCCAGTAAGCTCGAAGTTCGAGGTTTGACCGGGGTTGACTAGGGTTAATAAATGATGATGTCTCATGCATATAATGATGAGAATGATTAACCCTAATCGTACTAATATTATTATTAGTAGTATATTATTGTTAACAATATTATTAAAATATTGTTAAGTAAGGTATGATGCTGTGCATGATGATGTACGTATGAGGATGAATGTATGAGATGAATGCATGAAGAATACTTATGATGTGTGTATGTTCCTTGTGATTGTGTATGTTTATCTTTCTGAAACTTTACGAATAATGAGAAAATAAATTAATGAAGTATTATGTATCGTAAGTGAAAGATAATGAAAGAGGAACATGATGACGAATGCATGTATTAACGAATGAACGAAATGAAGAATGATAATGAATACATGCATTAATGAACGAATGAGCTATGTCTTGCAAGCATTGAATAACGCGATGGTCCTTCTATGTGATTGACCATGGTCATGGTACCTCTACTGCTTACCTTTAGTACCGGGCATACGTTTTGTTGTTCATATGTTGACTTCGGCCCGGTAGCTAATGACGTTACCTCTAGTACCGTGGCACTATGTTTTGCTGTCCCTCCATAGACTTCGGCCCAGTACGTGGCATATGTTTGTTGTTCATTTGTTGACCTCGGCCCGTACTGTGGCAATACGTTTTGCTGTCTATGGATTGACTTCGGCCCGGTAGCTAAGACTGTTCGAGGGGTAGCATATGGTATTGGTACAATTAACCTTTCAATGCGTGCAAGTAAGTATTTATGTGTATGGAACCCTACCGCTTACTTCGAGTACCGGGCATACGTTTTGCTGTTCATTTATTGACTTCGGCCCGGTAGCTAATAACGTTTGGGGTATAGCACAAGGTAGTGGTACAAAAGATAGTCAAAGTGCAAGTAAGTATGAACGGGATTCGTGTCATTCGACCACAGTAATCATAGCCGAGTGCTATGAAGTGGGAAAAGTCTGACAGAATCCATACGTGATGTTGAAGAGAACGATGAATAATGAATGATGAAGATATAATGAACATTATCTATGTGTACGTATGATGTATGAACGTATGAACGAAAGGATACTTTAAATAAGTAAAAGTATGTTTTATTACAAAACTAGAACTCACTCAGCAACGCTGACTTTTATGTATTTTCCAGTTGGCAGGTAGTGTTGCTGAGGATGGCACGAGGCGGCTACTCAGCTTTATTTTGGGATGGCATTCTTTTGTTAATGTTTTTGTATTGTAATGCAAACAAAGGATATTTTGTAACAGGTGTTGTATTACTTTGCAAAAGCATTTTTAGTAAAATTTAAAGTTTCCGCTGCATGTTTTTATTAGGTTATATCAAATGTATGTTTTCTGGGTAATGACGACCAACTGTGAGGTGCCCGGATCGGGGCCTTACAAGTTGGTATCAGAGCCAAAGTTTAAGTGAATTGGGTAAATTTTTTTTTAGAATAAACCTAAGACTTAAACTGAGAATGGGACAGGGGGAATGGGAATGCCATCTGAGTAGCTGCGTGCCATCAGGTATTTTCTTGAAAGTTAACCAGTGTATGTGTGCATGTTATGTGTTTATGTGTACTGTTAGACTTAGATACTAATGTAGTCAGGACAGGTAATGCTCGGGGTGTGAAGAGTAGAGTAAGTGGCTAATCACAACTGGCCACTGTAATTAGGGACTTACTGTACTTAACATAAACTGAGCTATTTCCTTGAATGACCGTGTTGGTGTTTAAATCTTTCAGTGTGATAGAAGATGGTCGGTGGTAGATCATCGAAAGCCCCAATTGGTGGAGGCAGTGGCGGAAGTGGTACGGAACCACGAGTCACAAGAGGTAGGCCTAGAAAAGAGAAGAAGGTTCCCGAAGGACCTAATACTACTCCCTCGGGGGGAGTGGATGAGAGTGATGATTTTAGGGCCTCGGTGAAGGAGGCAGTTGTCGAGGAGGTGCACCAGGTATGCAGACGATCTTACCGTCTGTAATGACAGAAGTGTTAAAGGCAGTACGAGAGGATGAGAGACGGGGGAGAAACCAGTCCTCCGGTGGACAACAACAGACAGGGGCAGAAACGGTATTGTCCGATGATGAGGAGGAAGAACAGGTACGGGAGACAGCCCGGGGCTGTGATTACGGGAAATTCATGAGGTGCAAGCCCCCAACTTTCGATGGGTCTGGTACTGCTACTGATGCTCACCAATGGGTGATGGAAATGGAAGCTGTCCTCGATATCAGTGATTGTCAGGAGGACAAGAAGGTGAAGTTTGCTACCCACTCTTTACAGGGTCGGCCTTATGCTGGTGGAAGAATATAGTCCAAGCCGAGGGTAGCAGGGCTATAGGGAAGATGAAATGGGCTGAGCTGAAAAGGCTGGTGATCGAGGAATTCAGTCCTCGACGGGAATGGATAGGATAGAGAGAGAGTTCCTGCAGTTGGAGGCGGGGACGATGACCCACCAACAATATACCACCAAGTTTAACGAGTTGGCACTGTTGGTGCCAGAGCAGGTGACGCCGGTGTCTCGAAAGATCAACCGGTATATTCAGGGGCTGCCAGCTGAAATTCGTTGGCACTTGATTTCTGCCCGACCAAGCACTTTCAGGTCGGCAGTGGACTTGGCGGGAAGGTTATTCGATGAACGTGCTGCTTTGGTGAAGGCTGAGGGAAGCAAGAAAGGAAGTGGAGAGAAGAACTGGCAGGGGAAAAGATTTGGTCGGGGTGATACTCCGACAAACAACAAGAAAGCAAGGGTGGATGACCGCCGAGTGGTCGTGTCTGGAGCTGGGGTGAAGAAGTGTGGTAAGTGTGGAAAGGAGCACTCAGGGGAGTGCAAATGGGGATACAACATCTGCTTCAAGTGTGGAGGACTGGGCATATGGCCAAGGATTGTCTGAAGGGCAAGTGTTTTAACTGTGGGGAAATTGGTCATATGAGCAAGGATTGCAAGAAGCCGAGGGCTGAGGGCTCGGGAGAGAAGAAGAAAGGAGGAGAAGCACCGAAGGCAAAGGCTAGGGCGTTCACGATGACACAAGAAGAGGCTAGGACGGACCCCGATGTGGTGTCAGGTACGTTTCTAGTAAACCAAACTCTTGCTTCTGTGTTATTTGACTCTGGTGCTAGTAAGAGTTTCATTTCTGTTACTTTCTGTGCTAAGCTGCCTGTTAGGAGTAAATGCCTTGATAAGTCCTTTGATGTAGAAACCGCTATTGGAAAATCCACTAGGGTTACAGATGTGATAGAGGGCTGTACCATAGAATTAGAGGGCCATAGGTTGCTGCCATGTTACATGTGATGCCTCTAGGAGGATTTGATGTAGTGTTAGGGATGGATGGTTAGCAACCTACGAAGCGAATATCGTGTGCCAAAAGAAGATGATTAGACTGACAGCGACCGACGGAAGTCCGGTGACGATTTATGGCGATCGGGTTACGACGATTCAAAGGTGGTCTCGATGGCGGTGGCGGGAAGTGTATGAGGCGCGGATGCAGCGCCTACTTATGTTATGTAAAGAACGTAGAGACGCCAACACCACAGCTATGCGATGTGCCAGTGGTGTGTGACTTTCCAGATGTGTTTCCGAAGACTTATCGGGTTTGCCACCTGACCGAGAGATCGAATTCCAGATCGACCTGATACCGGGTGCCCAACCTGTCGCAAAAGCACCGTATCGCTTGGCTCCGACGGAGATGAAGGAATTGATGGATCAGTTGCAGGAGCTGCTGGATAAGGGGTTTATTCGACCGAGTATCTCACCGTGGGGTGCTCCGGTTCTGTTCGTAAAGAAGAAGGATGGTAGTATGCGGATGTGCATCGACTACCGCGAGCTGAATAAGCTGACGGTGAAGAACAGATACCCCTTACCAAGAATCGATGACTTATTTGATCAACTTCAGGGTGCTAGTTGGTTTTCAAGGATAGATCTTCGATCGGGCTACCATCAACTGAAGGTGAGGGAGCAGGATATCCCTAAAACAGCCTTTCGTACGCGCTATGGTCACTACGAGTTTCTTGTCATGTCTTTTGGGTTGACCAATGCGCCGGCCGCTTTTATGGATTTGATGAACAGAGTATGCCGACCAATGTTGGATAAATCAGTAATTGTATTCATCGATGATATTTTGATTTATTCAAGAAGTGAAAAAGAGCATGCTGGGCATATTCGGAAGTGTTGGAAACGTTGAGAAGGGAGAAATTGTACGCCAAATTCTCCAAATGCGCCTTTTGGCTACGCGAGGTGCAATTTCTGGGTCACGTAGTGAATGCAGAAGGAATAATGGTGGACCCAGCAAAGGTTGGGGCTGTGATGCAATGGAACCCCCAAGACGCCATCCGAGATTCGTAGCTTCTTGGGATTGGCGGGCTATTATAGAAGGTTTATTCAAGACTTTTCAAAGATAGCCTCACCTTTGACAAAATTGACTCGTAAGGATGTGAAATTCGTGGGGTCGAGAGCAGGAGATGGCTTTTGAGGAGTTGAAGGCAAAACTAACACAAGCTCCTGTCTTGACTTTGCCTGAGGGAAGTGAAGACTTAGTGGTCTATTCGGATGCGCCTTATTCTGGGCTAGGTTGTGTGTTGATGCAACGTGGAAAGGTGATAGCCTATGCATCTCGACAACTGAAAACCCACGAAGTCAACTATCCCACACACGATCTAGAACTAGCTGCGGTGGTTTTTGCATTGAAGATATGGCGGCACTATCTATACGGGACGAAGTGCACTATCTTCACAGCCACAAAAGTTTGAAGTATTTCTTCGAGCAGAAGGATCTCAACATGAGGCAGAGGCGGTGGTTGGAACTGATAAAAGATTATGATTGTGAGATCCATTACCACCCGGGCAAAGCCAATGTGGTGGCTGACGCCCTTAGCCGAAAAGAAAGGCTTGAGCCGATCGGGTGAAGGCTTATCAGTTGATCATGACCTCCGACGTGATGACACAGGTTAAGGAGTTTCAAGATGAGGCTTTGAAAGAAGATCGTCTTAACTCCGAAAGGATGAGAGGTCTAGTGACGGAATTGGGTGAGAACACTCTAGGTGTTAAGACCCGATTTGGGCGAATGTGGATTCCTCGATACGGGGATCTACGTAGTAGAATTATGGATGAGGCCCACAAGACACGATACTCCATTCACCCCGGTGCTACCAAAATGTACCACGATATGAAGAAAGACTACTGGTGCCGGGCATGAAACGCGACGTAGGGAGTACGTAAGTAAGTGCTTGACTTGCTTACAAGTGAAGGCGGAACACCAGAAGCCTTACGGGAAGATCCAACCATTGGATATACCCGAATGGAAGTGGGAACACATCACCATGGACTTCATCACGAAGTTACCGCGTACCCCGAAAGGGTATGATGCTATATGGGTGATAGTTGATCGATTGACGAAGAGTGCCCACTTCCTACCGATCCGCGAGACGTATTCATCTGAAAGATGGCGGATCTATTCATTAAAGAAATTGTAGCCCGTCATGGCGTACCGGTGTCTATTGTGTCTGACCGTGACACCCGGTTTACCTCCAAGTTTGGAAGAGATTTCATGATGCAATGGGGACGAGGCTACATATTAGCACGGCATATCATCCTCAGACAGACGGTCAGTCTGAGGGACGATCCAAACACTCGAGATATGCTTCGGGCGTGCGTGATGATCGGAGGAAGTTGGGACAATCACTTGCCGTTAGCAGAATTCTCGTACAACAATAGTTATCACGCCAGCATTGGCATGCCACCTTACGAGATGCTATACGGTAGGAGATGTAGGACGCCCGTGTGCTGGGGAGACATTGGGCAGAAGGAGTTAGGAGGTGTTGAGGTGATTGAAGCAACGACTGAGAAATTAGAGAAGATCAAAGCCTTCATGAAGGCGGCGAAAGATAGGCAAAAGTCGTATGCTGACAAGAGGCGAGACCGATAGAGTTCAAGGTTGGTGACCGGGTTATGTTGAAGGTCTCACCTTGGAAAGGAATCATTAGATTCAGGAAACGAGGTAAGCTAAGCCGAGGTACATAGGACCTTTCCGAATTATCGCACGAGTAGGAGAGGTGGCCTATCGACTTGAACTGCCAGATGAGTTAAGTGGAATTCATCCCACATTCCATGTATCTCATCTGAGGAAGTGCTTAGCTGATGAAGACATGGTGTACCACTGGAGGATATTGAAGTAGACGAACGGCTCAACTACGTGGAGCAACCAGTGGCAATCATTGATCGTAAAGAAAGGAGGTTGAGGAATAAAGTGGTTCCTCTTGTGCGTGTACAGTGGAAGCACAGGAAGGGATCCGAGTCTACGTGGGAGACTGAAGAAGAGATGAGACAACACTACCCACATCTGTTTGAGGAATAACAGGTTTCGGGGACGAAACCTATATAAGGGGGGTGGACTTGTAACACCGTATTTTTATTATCAAGAAATAAAGGAATAAAGAGAAAGAAAGAAAAAAAGAAGAAAAGGGAAGTCAACCCCAAGTTGGAGGACCAAAAGTGCAAAATGATAAAAAGATCTTATAAAGTTGGTAAAAAGGTGGCATGGCCGCCCATTACCATCTGCACAACATTTTCAATCGGGTTTTAGAGAGAGAAAACAGCAGGGGCAGAAGACCATCGAGATTTTTGAAGAGGAATCTGAGGAATTCGAAGTTTTTGGTAAGAAATCCCGAATTATGATGTTTAGGACGATTCTAGAACCTTTTATGAGTCTATAAATGTAACTTGTGTGTGTTCGGGTGATGTGGTGTGTGAATTCTAGGTGTTAGAACCAGTTGAGAAGGTTCGGGTGCAGGGTGTAAATTCGGAGAAGACACTAAGGTGAGTTCTAGACCCCGTTTTTACTGTTTTTAATGTTTTGGGGCTGGAAATGCATGTAAAGATGTTTTTATAAAAGTTTGGGTCGAAACCCGTATGAATGACTGTATGTATGTTTATGTTTATGTTAAAATTTATGCTTAGAATTTATGTGCATATGCTTAGAAATAGGCATTTTGGATGTTCTGGACTTGAATTATGAATTAGACATATGAGTAGGATGCTAATGTGTCTGAAAATGGGACTTAGAATAAATAAGAAAAATTGATGTGTCCAGCAGTGCTCATACGACCAACAGTGGTCGTATGATCAGGATTTTCTAAGTGTTGATGAGTCCAATAGGACTCATACGACCAACAGTGGTCGTATGAATATGTTATATTTTCTAAGTATGAGGCCAATAGGGCTCATACGACCAACAGTGGTCGTATGATTATGTGAGAATTTCCAAGTCTGAGGCCCACAGGACTCATACGACCAACAGTGGTCGTATGATGATGATGAAAATTCTAAGTGTGGACTCATACGACCAACAGTGGTCGTATGATCCGAATATGTTTCTAAGTCCAGAGTGGTACGACCAGCAGGGGTCATACGACCAGGTCGTATGACCAGTGAATAATTCTAAGTGTTAGGTGGAAAAGTCCAGCAGGACTCATACGGCTAATAGTGCTCATACGACCAGGGGGTTATACGACCAATAGTGCTAAAACGCCTAGACACTTAGAAATTTTCAGGAAATTTCCAGTAAGCTCGAAGTTCGAGGTTTGACCGGGTTGACTAGGTTAATAAATGATGATGTCTCATGCATATAATGATGAGAATGATTAACCCTAATCGTTACTAATATTATTATTAGTAGTATATTATTGTTAACAATATTATTAAAATATTGTTAAGTAAGGTATGATGCTGTGCATGATGATGTACGTATGAGGATGAATGTATGAGGATGAATGCATGAAGAATACTTATGATGTGTATGTTCCTTGTGATTGTGTATGTTTCTTTCTGAAACTTTACGAATAATGAGAAAATAAATTAATGAAGTATTATGTATCGTAAAGTGAAAGATAATGAAAGAGGAACATGATGACGAATGCATGTATTAACGAATGAACGAAATGAAGAATGATAATGAATACATGCATTAATGAACGAATGAGCTATGTCTTGCAAGCATTGAATAACGCGATTGGTCCTTCTATGTGATTGACCATGGTCATGGTACCTCTACTGCTTACCTTTAGTACCGGGCATACGTTTTGTTGTTCATATGTTGACTTCGGCCCGGTAGCTAATGACGTTACCTCTAGTACCGTGGCACTATGTTTTGCTGTCCCTCCATAGACTTCGGCCAGTACGTGGCATATGTTTGTTGTTCATTTGTTGACCTCGGCCCGTACTGTGGCAATACGTTTTGCTGTCTATGGATTGACTTCGGCCCGGTAGCTAAGACTGTTCGAGGTGTAGCATATGGTATTGGTACAATTAACCTTTCAATGCGTGCAAGTAAGTATTTATGTGTATGGAACCCTACCGCTTACTTCGAGTACCGGGCATACGTTTTGCTGTTCATTTATTGACTTCGGCCCGGTAGCTAATAACGTTTGGGGTATAGCACAAGGTAGTGGTACAAAAGATAGTCAAAGTGCAAGTAAGTATGAACGGGATTCGTGTCATTCGACCACAGTAATCATAGCCGAGTGCTATGAAGTGGGAAAAGTCTGACAGAATCCATACGTGATGTTGAAGAGAACGATGAATAATGAATGATGAAGATAATAATGAACATTATCTATGTGTACGTATGATGTATGAACGTATGAACGAAAGGATACTTTTAAATAAGTAAAAGTATGTTTTACAAAACTAGAACTCACTCAGCAACGCTGACTTTTATGTATTTTCCAGTTGGCAGGTAGTGTTGCTGAGGATGGCACGAGGCGGCTACTCAGCTTTATTTTGGGATGGCATTCTTTTGTTAATGTTTTTGTATTGTAATGCAAACAAAGGATATTTTGTAACAGGTGTTGTATTACTTTGCAAAAGCATTTTTAGTAAAATTTAAAGTTTCCGCTGCATTGTTTTTATTAGGTTATATCAAATGTATGTTTTCTGGGTAATGACGACCAACTGTGAGGTGCCCGGAATCGGGGCCTTACAATTTCTGCAGAGTTTTTGGATAGCCAATCCATACCAACTACCACATCGAAGCTTCCCAAAGTAATGGGCATGAGGTCTATTGGTAGGATATGACCTGATAAGTCTAATGTACAATTTTTCAGAATTTGTGATGCGGTCAAGGATTTACCATTTGCTACTTCTATAATATATGGCTCATCTAGGGGTACAGGTTCTACATTCAAGTGCTTATAGAAAGTATTGGATACGAAGCTTCTATCAGCCCCCGTGTCAAATATACTATAGCATAAACATTATTCACCAAAAATTTTCCCATAATAACATTAGGGTCTTTTAGAGCCTCACCTTTGCCAATAACGAAAGCTCTGCCCTTGGCTGTATTTTCTTTTCCCCAGTGCAGTCTTTAGCAATATGGCCCTTTTCTCCACATTTGAAACAAATAACTTCCTTCTTTCCTCCATTCTGCTGATTACCATCCTTCTTTCCTTGGTCTTGAGTCTTGGTCCTACATTCAGGAGCAGTGTGCCCCCTCCTGTTGCATTTGTAGCAAATGATTGCAGTACATTTGCCATGGTGACGCTTGCTACACCTCTGACATCTAGGCGGAATGCCCTGATTGTCATGGTGCTTTTTCTGATCTTGCTTCTTGCTTGTACCTTGACTCTCACTTTCTTTAGCATCTTCAAACTTTCTCTTTCCCGAGCTTTCAGCAGCAACGCCCTTACCCTTGTTTCTTGGTGGTAACTTCCCCTGAGCCACAGCCTCATTAGTCAGCTTGTGAGCTATCCTAATGGCCTGTTGGATTGAAGTTGGGTTGGAGGAAGTGACCATAGATTGAATGATCGGAGACAGTCCACGGATGTAGCCTTCAATTCTTCTGTGAGCAGGCTCCATCATATGAGGACACAAAGTTGCGTATTCATGATTTTCGGTGGTATACTTTTCAATTTCAGATCCCACCATTTTGTGGTTCCAGCACTCGGTTTCAAACCTTTGTACTTCTTCTCTCGGACAGAATTCTTCCATCATTAGTTGTTTGAATTCCTCCCAAGCCATAGCATTGGCTAAGGAGAGAGTAAGCCTTGAAACTTCTGTCTTCCAGAACGAGAGTGCAGCTCCACTCAAGGCTCCGGAGGCATATTTGGTCCTACTCTCATCAGGACATTCAGATATAGCGAAGATGGATTCACATTTCTCGAACCACCTTATGAGCCCAATGGCCCCTTCTGCCCCAGTGAAGATATCTGGTTTGCAGTCTAGGAACTTTTTATATGAATAGTGATGACCATTCTGAGCTGCCTGAGTGGCTAGGGCTGCAGCAACACCTTGATTGACCAAGGCTTGTATTTCTTCAGGAGTCATCCCTATTGGGTCAGTTCTTCTGGCGCGTCCTCTACCTCTGCCTCTGCCCGCTGGTGCGTCCATCTATCATGAAATTGTTTGATGAGAATTCACACTTTGACATATTCAATAGATGCATTTTATATCAAATATTCAAAGTATGGACAATTACTGTAGGACAGATGGGAATTTAAGAAAACTGGATTTTTTCGATTAAATTCGGCAAGGCACGAGTACTAAGGAAACAAGTCTCGCTTTAGGTTAGGACAAGCGTAGCTTAGATTATCGAATGTAACATATCAAAGTAATTTGACCTATTTGCCTTAAAGTCTTGTGTATGATCGCAGTAACTTCACGTGCTACAATAGCAGAAATCTTACAGCCAGAATTTCTAGGCCGTGAACGGATTTGACAAGAAGCCATTCTGAAAGATCATTAAGGATTTTTCATGGATATTGGGTAGTATGAGCTATTCAACATGAAAACGACAGTTGAGAATTTGGCATAATAGCAATGAGATGTTCCAGGTGTAATCGTTTGATTCGTAAATCAAAGCGAGTACGTTGACTAATCAAAGTATTGAGTCAATCACAACTTTGTTGAAGACATGCGTACCTATAAGCAGATACTCATCCCAAGGGTTCCCAGGTAAGGTAAACAGGTCCATCGGTTGATTTGGATATATGCGAATACCTTGCCTAGACAGAACACCCCGAGATACAGGCATCACGCTCTTCCAGCATTACATGTTTCAAGTTGTAAGACACAGACTTTGACGAGAAAAAAAAAATTGATTTAAGCACGATGATAAGTGTAGATCCCACATGTCGTTGAGAATAAGTTTAGGAATTTTCGAAAAGAGTCAAAGAGTCAGTTATGTTTAGGAACACAACTATCTAAGTTTAAGCATATAACTTCTTGATCCTATTCTATCTCTAACTAAGGCAATTTACTTTGTGCAACTATTGTGTGTGGCTATAGGCTAGATGCAATCCCTAACTCAGTATAACCAATGGCTCTGATACCATCTGTCACAACCTCAAATTCCGGGTCTGGAATTTATCACGGAGGGGTGAACAAACAGGATCGAACACAGTAGTCACACATGAGATGCAGTTATCTATATGATAGTTTTTAGATAATCATTACAATAATGTTCAGAGATAAACATTTCATTAATAATCAGAGCCGCGGAAATAAAAGATAGATTGTTTTCTTGACAACATGTCTTAATCATATTTTAGATAGTAATCAATAGGTATCTTGAGCTCTTATATGATCCTACGTGCATGTCCATAAGCTCCTAATAGATACCTGAGAATACATGTAAATCAAGTGTCAACACAGGGTTGGTGAGTTCATAGGTAAGTAAAACATACTGATAAATCATCAATTATCATCAATTAGGATTTACTGTAAAAGTGTGAGTTTAATTTACTCACCGGTATATGAATAGCCTGTCGGAACCCTTTTATATTAAGGTGAACTCGCTATCCCACATACCCACTATGTACAAGCCCAACAAATCCTACACATAGGATTTGTTCATGTACCATAGTTTAATATCCTTTTCATGTGTATATTATATTTTCATAATAATTTCAAATCAGAGGGAGCAAATCCTCCTTTACATTTATCCTCATATGGGTTGTAAGTGGAACTATATTGCAAACTATATATAGTGCACATCTGCCTTCTCACTACAGAAACAGTCATCCCAAATGACAACAAGATCTTTGTGCATCTGATATGGATCACATGTCCATACCTTTGTGGGGGTAAGTCACTCCCCGATAGTACTATCCAAAAGATCCCTGCTTATTTATAGTCCAGTATACAAAGAAGGATTTTCATAGTAACCATATGTAATCATAAATGTGATCAAATTATTATTTAACATAATACACAAAAATAATTTGTAAATTTAATTACAACATGTATTCCAGCCCCAAAATATTTAACTGATTAAAAAGGGGAATAGTTATGAACTCACCTCAGTTCCTGTGTGGTGTTGACAACCTAGTAATTCCTGTTAAGGAATTATAATTTCACGTAAGCAAACAGATACAATCCAAAACCTAAATAAGTTAGATCTTGAACCTGGCGTTCAATTGATCTAGGGTTTGGTTTTCTAGGATTTGTTATAAACATTAAATCATTTAATTATTTTTGTTAATTCTTTAATAATTAAAGATTTATATAAAATTTAATTAGTTTAATAATGATTTTAATATATCATTATATTCTAATTAAATTGTAGATGTTATTTAAACATATAAGTCTATATTTAATTTTTGTAAGATTTTATAAATATTTAAATTTATAAAGTTTACTTTGTATTTATATTATTAAAATAAGTCCATAAAATATTATAACATCCATTAATAATTTGATGATTTAATTTATTTTTTTGGAAATCCATTTTTATATGGATAATAATTTATAACACATGTAATATTATTTACATGAATAATTTAGGCTTTTAAATAATTATCTTTCTATAATTATTATGATTTATCATTAAATAAAAATGATATGGTGTCCAATTAATGGATTAATACTTTAAATCATAATTTAAAGTCTATTGTTATAAAAATGGGTATTTTATATATTTTAAATATTATTTTATAAATTTTATTTAAGGTGTTTTTAATTAAATAATTTTTCGGAAATCATTTAAGGGTATTTAAAATAAAAGAGGTTTTTATTTTTATAATTTTTGGGAATTTTTGTGTATTTTTAAAAGTGTGTAAGGAAGGCAAAAAAAATAAGTGAGGGTCCCCGGGGTCGAACCCGGGACCTCACTGTTTGAATGTGGGCGGGGAACCAGTGAACCAAGCCCGCACCGCGATGGTTCTTGGTTGCCAAGCCTTTTAAACACAACTCAAACTTAACCCCCAATCTGATGAACCCTAATTCCCAATTCGATCAAATTGAACATCCAATCGATTGTGATAATGTGTTGATTCATGGGGCTTTTGTTCCCCATGATCAATCGTACATAATGGTGTATCTAATTTACCAGAAAGTAATCCGATTGATGATGAACACTGGATGAACAAGCCGCGAGTATGCAATGATCGATTTCGGTGTCTATTGCTAATGATAATCCAATTAAACTCCGGGACAGCTTCTAATGGATTAAAGGATTGAAAGCCCTCAATCAATTTCTGTTTACAATAGTTCTAGATAGGTATTCGAGTGAGTTGCAGGTCGCGGGGAAAACAGAGATCAAATCGAGGTTTCTGTGTGTTTTAGGTTGCAATTGGGATTTGTATTCGATTATAAACTTTCAGATGATGGAGTAGGTGTGATTACTTTTGATTATCAAAGTGTTTTAGTGCATTTGGTAGTGGTGGTCGGCCGAAACAATTCGGGTTAGTGGTAATCGCACCTAATCCACTCGATTAATCAAATTGCTGGGTGGGTCGAGTTCGAATCTAGTAGGTGAAACGGTCGGGTGTTTTAATTGGGTTAAAACGCGTTATTTTGGCCGTTTGAGGTTGGCCGGAGGGTCGCCGGAGATGGTGGCCGGAGGGGAAGCCGACGGCGGGGGCGGGGGTTGGGTTTGAATTAATTACAGAATGGTCCCTGGGGTTTGTAAACTTTTCATTTTATGTTTTAAGTTTCAAAACATGTTTCAAAATTTACAAATAACCCCCTGGACTTTATTTAAATCAATTAAATAAATTTTGTAAATAATTATTATTAATAATATTTCATTATTATCATTATTTTCATTATTAACATTATTATTTTTTAATAATAACATCATTATTATTTTTATTATTATTTTTTATAATAATATCATTATTATTATAATTATTATTATTATCATTATTTGTAATAATAATATCATTATTATTATTATTATTATTATTATCATTATTTTTATTATTATTAATATTATTTAAATAATAATAAAAATATAAAAACAAATCATAAATTCACATATAAATCTTATATTAATTCACGGAAAATTTCGGGTTGTCACAGACTTTCCCCAACTTCTGCCCAACAAATAGGTGACCGGCACTTACGCCCATATAATGCCTCAAATGGAGCTGCCTTGATTGAGGTATGATAACTGTTAATATAGGAGAACTCAACCAATGGTAAATGAGTTTCCCAGCTGCTGCCAAATCAATTACACAGGCACGCAACATGTCTTCCAGTGTCTGGATCGTACGCTCACTTTGACCATCGGTTTGTGGGTGATACGCGGTACTCATATCCAGTCGTGTTCCCAATGATCGTTGTAATGATTGCCAGAAATGAGAAGTGAACCGAGCGTCACGATCAGAAATGATAGATATCGGCACGCCATGCCGAGAGACTATTTCCCTTAAATAGATACGTGTCAGCTTCTCCATTCGATCAGTCTCTCGGATTGCCAGAAAGTGTGCGGATTTCGTTAAGCGATCTACTATAACCCAAATGGTATCGCATCCGCTGGGAGTCATAGGTAACTTCGTGATAAAGTCCAAGGAGATCTGCTCCCATTTCCACACTGGAATTTCCGGTTGTTGAAGTAAACCGGATGGTCTCTGGTATTCCACCTTAACCTTGGAACAAGTTAAGCATCTACTTACATACATGGCTATCTCCGCTTTCATTTTCGGCCACCGTAAAATTCTTTCAGGTCCTGATACATCTTGTCTGAACCTGGATGAATAGAGTAACGTGACTTATGAGCTTCATCCATTATCAGCTCTCGCAAATTCCCATACTGTGGTACCCAGATCCGTTTCATAAAATAACGGATTCCATCAGCTTTAACCCCCAACTGCTTCTCCATGCCTCGCATGTATTCCGCTTTGAGATTCTCCGTCTTCAAGGCCTCAGATTGAGCAGCTTTGATTTGTGCTGGTAGGTCAGAGTGGATAGTCATTTGTAATGCGCGCACTCGACGAGGCTTTAGGGTTTCCTTACGACTAAGGGCATCGGCTACCATATTAGCCTTACCCGGATGATACTTGATTGCACAGTCATAATCATTGAGTAACTCTAACCACCGTCGTTGCCGCATATTTAACTTCTTTTGCTCAAAGATGTGCTGAAGACTCTTGTGATCGGTATAGATAGTGCATTTGGTACCGTACAAGTAGTGTCTCCAAATCTTCAAGGCAAAAACCACTGCACCCAATTCCAGGTCATGGGTGGTATAGTTTTTCTCGTGAATCTTCAGTTGTCTCGAGGCGTAAGCTATCACCTTATCTCGCTGCATCAGGACACAACCCAATCCTTGAATGGATGCGTCACAATACACCACGAAATCATCTGTCCCCTCTGGTAGTGCCAATATCGGTGCACTACAGAGTTTCTGTTTCAATAGCAGAAAAGTCGCCTCTTGACTTTCACCCCATTTGTATGTCGTTCCTTTGTGGGTCAAGGCTGTGAGAGGTTGTGCGATTTTAGAGAATCCTTCTATGAATCGTCGGTAATATCCTGCTAACCCTAGGAATTGCCTTATCTCAGTCGGTGTCTTAGGTGTAGCCCAATTCTTTATCACCACAATCTTTGCAGGATCAACATGTATTCCCTTCTCATTAACGATATGACCTAGGAATTGCACTTCACGTTTCCAGAAGTCACACTTAGAGAATTTGGCGTACAGTTGCTCGTTCTTCAATAATTCCAAGATCAATCGTAGATGTTCTTCGTGGTCCTCCTTGGTCCTAGAGTATATCAGTATGTCATCGATAAACACGATAACAAACTGATCGAGATAGGGTTTGCACACGCGATTCATGAGGTCCATGAATACCGCAGGTGCATTAGTCAACCCAAAAGGCATGACCAAGAACTCGTAATGACCATAACGAGTACGGAATGCGGTTTTGGAGATGTCCTCCTCACGGACTCGGAGTTGATGATAACCAGACCTCAAATCGATCTTCGAATAATAGCTTGATCTCTGAAGCTGATCAAACAAGTCGTCGATACGAGGTAGAGGATATCGGAACGACTCTATATGCATCTACGATTGATAATAGCTTGATCCCTGGAGATGTCCTCCTCACGGATAATAGCTTGATCCCTGGAGATGTCCTCCTGGAGATGTCCTCCTCACGGACTCGGGGTTGATGATAACCAGACCTCAAATCGATCTTCGAATAATAGCTCTGATACCAATCTGTCACACCCTCAAAATCCACGTGCGGAGTTCTACCGCGAGGCGTGTGAACAAACCAGGATCACAGTCAATAGTTACTCGGAACGACTCTATATGCATCGTTTAACATAACAAACCAAACTTCAAACATTTGAATTTCATGCGGAAGCGTAAAGTAAACAAAACGTCCCAAAACATGTGAAAGTAACATATGGCAAGTCAAGTGCCAACCGAGTATTTGAAACCATAAATAAAAGACAAGTAAATATGGTTTAAGTTTAAGTCTCTAAAATGCATCCTGACCCGTGTGGTGCTCCTATCAGTAGTTCCAGATTAGTGACCTGAGAATAGCATACTAAAAGTCAACACATGGTTGGTGAGTTCAAGAGTTTGCGTTTAAACATAACAGTTTAGCAAAAGTGTATATCAACCCAATGGTTGGTAAGTTCAAGAGTTTGCGTCTTATCAATTTAACAATAGCGTGTATCAACCCAATGGTTGATCCATTCAAGTGTTCACAGTTAAACATCACCGTTTAACAATAGCGTATATATAAGCATGTGCATTGTAATGGCTAGCTAGTCCATTCACAAATGATATTAAATAGTGATTTCGACATTGAAGCTGACTATGTTATGTTTGCCTCCCGTCACGACTTCACCATATCATGACGAATAATCATAGGACAAATTGCACCCGGTTGACCTCAAGTCACACAGGTGGGGCTCGTCACACCCAGTAGTACTACCCAACTTTCCCCGCTATCCAATATTAACAATTCGAAAGTGTGAGGACTTGTATCATGATAACAACACTATATTAATATCCATACATATCTTAAATATATAAAAAGCGTTTGTAACATTACCAGTATGCTATCTCCCCCAAAAGAGTTTTAGTAAAATAGTGGGGCTTGAACTCACCTTGAATTGATGTAATGAAATGAACAAGAACTTCAAAGAATAAGGCAATGCACGATCAAACACGATCAACACCTATTATTAATTGTAATTAAATTTTTGAAATGTGTTCAACGTGAATAAATATATTTGGTCAGATTCGGGTCGGTTCGGTTTGACGTACACGATTTGGTATACAAACAACACTATGTCTTAATCATATTACCAATATTGATATTAATAATAACAATGGCGTGATCATAATTATAATGATAATATTCGTATTTGTAAATAATTTATGAAATTTATTAAATATAATTCCTTCATTTATCATAATAATTTCATAATTTAAATAATATAATCTTTATTAATAACTTAATGATTTAAATCATCATTTAAAATCCATTTTTATAAAAGTAACTATTTATAACATTTGTAATAATTATATAAATAAATAATTAAATAAGGTATTTAAAGAAATAAATTTCCAGAAATTAACTATATAATTTCTAAAATTACCAAAGTTTGTAAAAATTATTTTTATAATTTTCAATAATTTTTCTGTATTTTTAAGAGACTTAAAAAGGCTTTAAAAAAAATGTGTTGGGGGCAGGGTTCGAACCCCTGACCTCCGGTTCACCATCACACCCACAAACCAGTAAACCAAGGCACAAGCCGCGGTTAAAACTCCACCTTTAATTCTTTTAAACCCAAACTCAGTAATCCCAATTCCACCAAAACCCCAGGTTCGATCCGCACCTAATTGATCCCCAAACCGATTTTGATTGCGTCTGATTTCATGGGGTTATTGTTCCGCTTGTAAAAACGAGCAAAATGGTGTGTTCATTTACCTGTTTCGAAGCTCTACAGCGTGTGTTTGATCGGTTGCAGGTCCGCGGCAATGGGGGGATCGGATTGCCCGTTTTCAAGTGTTTGAGAGGTGTGTGAATGTACCATTAGTTTAGGAATGCTTATATAGCCAGTCCTGTTCGATTAATTTGAATATAATAGACTGGTGGTGCGTTTATGGTGAGTGGGTCGGCCGAACTTTCGGTCGAAGTGGGAAACATACCAAACCGAACCTAATTTCCAAATTGAAGTGGTCCACTAGTTCGAATCATCCTCTAGAAGGTGTTGAGAATGATTGATCGAGTCAAAATCGATTAAATCTGGCGTTTGGAGTCGCCGGAGGGTCGCCGGAGAAGGTGGCCGGAATAGTGGGTCGGGCGGCGGGGTTGGGTGTTTTTAAAACAAATTTACAGAATGGCCCCCTGTAGTTTAGAATGTTTATTATTTCATGCTTTAACCTTTTAAAACAGGTTTCAAAATTTACAAAACCAGTCCCTGAACTTATTTATTAATTTTGTAAATAATAATATTTTCATTATTGTTATTATTTTCATTATTAACATTATTAGTTTTTAATAATAATAATATTATTATTATTATTATTGTCATTATTTTTATTATTATTAATACTATTATTAAATAATAATAAAAATATAAAAATAAATTGTAAATTCTCATAAAATTTATATTAAATCACGAAAAATTTTCGGGTTGTCACAGTACTGGAGCCTGATCCAAGGTTTGGACGATCGTACCAGCGAAGGAAGAAGACGATGGTTGATACCCCTCCGAACACCTAGATGGTCACAATCAAAGAAAGTAATTCAATACCCCTTCAATGTCCCGTACTCACCGATACTAACTACATAATTTGGGCTTTGAAATTGAACGCAATCTTTAAAGTTCACTCCCTATGGGAAGCTATTGAACCACCAGCCGAAATAGTCGTCTATCTGTAGAAAAATAGCTCAGCGATCGCCTATTTATATCAAGCGATGCTAGAAGACCTAATTCTGCAAGTAGCTAGTTGCGAATCTAAGAAGGATATCTGGAACTCAATCAAGACCAGATATGTTGGGGTTGACAGAGTAAAGAAGTCTCGATTACAAACACTAAGAAACGAATTTGAAAGTCTATAAATGAAGGAAGAAGAATCGATTGGCGACTTTGTTACGAGAATTAGGGCAATAGCCTTTAAAGCTAGGGATCTTGGTGAACCGTTCAAAGACATTGTTCGTGTCCGAAAGTTTCTTGGTGGTATTCCTGAGAGATTCATTCAATTTGTTGCATCAATAAAACAATTTGTGGATCTTGAAACACTGCTAACTACCAGAAGCAATAGGGCGACTAAAAGCATTTGAAGAAAGAATAGGGATGAAGGCCAAGGTCAACACTCAAAAGAGTGATCGGCTACTAGTAACGTATGCAGAATGGCAGCATCGACAGAAAGAGTCTGAGAGCTCAGGAAAGATGAAGAACAAGACGGAGCGGTATAGTAAGAGTTGGGAAAAGGGAAAGAGCCTATTGCCACATGGAAAAAAGGGTGATCGAAACCGTGTCAAGAACCAGAAACATGCAGATCGACCTGCAAAAGATAAGTCAAAAATCCATTGTTTCAAATGTGATCTATATCGTCATTATGCCTTTGAATGCCCTACAAAATCCAAAGATCCAGAGGTGAACTTATCTCAAACAATTGAGGAAGAACCGGTGCTGTTAATGACAGTCAAGGTTCAAGAACACAAAGAGATGGTGGTCTTGAACGAGCATAAGGTAATGCCTGCCAAGTACTTATCTGGACAAGATGAAAGAGGAGTCTGGTATCTTGATAACAGAGCATCGAATCACATGACAGGTAACCCCTCTACGTTCTCAGATCTTGATGCGAATATAAAGGGAAATGTGAAATTTGGTGATGGGTCCACTGTACGAATAGAAGGAAAGGGGACGGTGCTCTTAGAGTGTAAGAACCAAGAACAACGATTACTAGCTGATGTGTATTACATTCCGCACTTAAGAAGTAACATCTTCATTCTTGGACAAGCCACAGAAGCGGGTTGTGAAGTAAGAATGAAGGAGAATTAATGAATGGAAGGCTGTTGATGAAAGTTCCATGATCACCAAATAGACTATATAAGACAGTTCTAAAAACTGGGACACCAATATGTTTCCACTCTAAAATAGAAAGTGTGCCATGGTCATGGCATGGCCGGTTAGGTCATGTAAACTTTGAGGCGATCAAAGTGATGACCAGCATGGAGATGCTGAAGGGAGTGCTGATGATCCATCACCTGTCACAGTTGTGCGAGGCCCGCTAGTAGGGAAACACACCAGAAACTCATTCCCATTCAGCCAACGTATAAGGCGTCACAACCTCTTGAGCTAGTCTCAGTTGACTTGTGTGGGCCAACTAGTCCCTCGACACAGGCAGGTAATAAGTATTTTATGTTACTTGTAGATGACTGCATAAGATTTATGTGGGTGCACATGCTAAGGTCCAAAGATCAGGCGTTTGAGCAGTTCAAGTTGTTCAAATCCAAGGTAGAGAAGGAGTATGGATTTAAATTGAAAGCTTTGAGGTTTGATCATGGGGGGAGTTTACCTCTCAAGAGTTCACTAAGTATTATGAGCAGGAGGGAATCAATAGGCTGCTAACAACACCTTACTCTCCATAGCAGAATGGTGTAGTCGAAAGGAGGAATAGGTCGATTCTAAATATGACTAGGAGTATAATGAAAGCAATGAAGGTGCAAAAAAAGCTTTAGGCCGAATGGGTAAGACATTCAGTGTATCTACTTAATAGATTGCAAATCAAGGCTTTACCGGAATATACTCCTTATGAAATGTTAAAGGGACGGAAACCAAACATGAGTCATCTGAGAATATTTGGGTGTGTTGGCCATGTGAAAGTTACAAAACCAGGTTTAAAGAAATTGGAAGAAAGTAATGTGATGGTTTATCTTGGAGCCAAGCAAGGATCAAAGGCACATAGGATGTATGATCCTGTGAGTAACAGGATTGTGGTTAGCAGGGATGTAAAATTTGAAGAGAATAGAGAATATGACTGGGGTCTGTATCTGGGTAGTCAAGATGCAGATAGAAGCTCTAGATCAAATTGGATTGAATTTGTTGTACAAGATGATGAACAAGTGCCAAATAGTCCAAGTTTGCAGAATCAAGGTGGACCTGCAATGGGGGTGGACTCACAGAATTCATCTTTGAATGATTATGGTGGAAGTGATCCACTGGATACTGGTCATGCAGAAGAGGAAGAAACTAGTAACCAAGAGTTGAGAAGATCGAGTCGAATGTCTCAAATACCAAAGAAGTTGAGTGCCTTTATGTTAGAAGGAAGAGTACAGTATGGCAACACTCGACAACAAGAGATAGCTGATGTGGAATTACTATTGGCTCAAGATGAGGAACCAACATGTTTTCAAGAAGCTATCAAGGAGAAAGTATGGTGACAAGCAATGAATCAAGTAATACAAGCGATTAAGAGAAATAAGACATGGTTTTGGACTGAGGCTCCTTTAAGATGTAGCCTAATTGGTTTAAAGTGGGTCTATAAGGTAAAAAAAGATGCAACAGGTGCAGTCACCAAGCATAAAGCCAGGTTAGTCGCAAAGGGTTATGTATAACAACCAGGAATTGATTTTGAGGATGCTTTTGCTCTAGTGGCGCGAATTGGAACAATTAGATTGATTCTAGCGTTGGCTGTAAAAATTGGTTGGTGATGTTTCATCTTGATGTAAAGTCATCATTTTTACATAGTGAACTTAAAGAAAATGTTTATGTAAAACAGCCTGAAGGTTATGTAAGTAAAGGGTCCGAACATAAGGTTTATAAGCTTATTAAGGTTCTTTATGGTTTGAGACAGGCGCTACGAGCATGAAACACAAGGTTAGATGAGGTGTTAAAAGGTTTGGGTTTTAAGAGATGCCAACATGAACAAGCAGTGTATATGAGAGTTAAGTCGGGTTCTACATTAATTCTAGGAGTTTATGTAGATGACTTGCTTGTGACCGATAATGATGAACATAAGGTGAGTGAGTTCAAACTACAGATGCAGTCCAGGTTTGAAATGACAGATTTAGGAGTGTTGTGTTACTATTTGGGTATTGAGGTTGCTCAAATACAAGGTAGTATTTCTATAAGGCAAACGACATATGCGAAGAAGGTGATTAAAATGGCAGGTATGGAAGACTGCAATGAAACAAAGATTCCCACGGAACCTAGTCTAAAGTTGTTTAAAGATGAAGGAGGTGTAGAGGTTGATCCAACTGAGTATAGAAGGTTAGTTGGCTCGCTAAGGTACTTGACTCAAACTAGGCCGGATATAAGTTTTGTTGTGGGCTGTGTGAGTAGATGCATGCAGTGTCCAAAAGTGGCACATTTGAAGGCTGTAAAACATTTGGTCAGATATGTGAAAAGAATTATATGTTATGGTTTGAACTTTGAAGTATAAGAAAGTTGAAGGAGGAGGTTTGTTTGTATATAGTGATAGCAATCACTTGACTGATAGTGATGATGGTCGAAGCACGTCTGGGAATGTATTTTTCTTTAATGGTTCGGTTGTTTCGTGGCATTCACAAAAGCAAGCAACAGTGGCTTTGTCTTTGTGTGAAGTTGAGTTCATGGCTGCTACCTCAGCAGCTTGTCAAGCATTGTGGTTGCAAGGGGTTCTCGAGGAGATCACTCAAGAAAGTGTAGGTGTGGTTATACTTTTTGTAGGTAATAAGCCAGAAATTCAGTTGATGAAAAATCTTGTTTTTCATGGCCGAAGTAAACATATTAACACTCGGTATCATTTTATTAGAGAGTGTATAGAAAGGGGACAATTCGTGTTGAATTTGTTAGTGGAGATTTACAAAGAGCAGATGTGTTAATTAAAGCATTGCCGAGAGTAAGGTTTAGTGAAATGAGGCATATGCTTGGCGTGGAAGAGTTAAATGGTGATTCTTGGAATTAGGGGGGAGTATGTTGGAGGACTTGAATTGTAATTCCATGAATTAGAGGGTTAAAGTTATAACTTTGTTTTGTATAAATATTGATTGTAGTTGTATCAAAGATTTCAATTCACTTTAATAAAATTACCCTCAAAAGTTAGTTGTGTTAGTTATATCCTGGTGCTTTGTTTCAGGTACAGGGTTCCACACCCTAACCCGAAATGAGTCCGGATCTGATGCGTATCGAAGCACCACATATATGCCAAACCCCAATTACAAGAAACGATGTCCCAGGAACCACATGTCCAGTAAAAGACCCCATCTTTCTCAATCGTTATACAATAATTTTGTAACCAAACTACACAACTTTCACAAACCTTCAAGAATCTGATAAGAAATAATATTCGATTCGGGTTTATTGTATAAACACAGATAGGCATTGTAAATTGAGACTATATCACTCTTCAGTCTTGATGCGTATCGAACCACCATGCACCACATATATGCCAAACCCCAATTACAAGAAACAATGTCCCAGGAACCACATGTCCAGTAAAAGACCCCATCTTTCTCAATCGTTATACAATAATTTTGTAACCAAAACTACACAACTTTCACAAACCTTCAAGAATCTGATAAAGAAATAATATTCGATTCGGGTTTATTGTATAAACACAGATAGGCATTGTAAATTGAGACTATATCACTCTTCAGTCTTTCAATTTAGGGAAATCTTGATATACCCAATGTAGATCAAAGAAACATCTACTTATCACACTTGTTTCTTTCAAGTTCTTCAAACCAAGTAAATCGATTCCTGTTTCGACAAAATGATTACTTCAGTCAATAAGAAATTCCCAAAGCTATGAGTTCTAACGAAATTGAACATTAGTTTCTAGAAATTCAGCTTAACAAAAGTCAAACAAGTACCATGGTCAAAAATGGAAGCTTGAAATCAAGAAACAGATGGATCTATAATCAATTGGGCCCATTTGGCTACAGTTTAGAACCACTAGGGCAAATTATTCACGCATTATTATTGAAGAAATTTCACAATAGTTTCTTGTACATCACATTTATATAATTACATTCAACGGTCAAAAGTCAAACTATAAGCAAAATCTAAATGAAACCTTGGAATCAAGAAACAAACAGAACAGATCACACAAATGAAAAGAAACCCATTAACCTAAAGATTAGCACAGCTGTAAATCAAACAAAGGTTGATTGTATATTCGAATGAACAAAATAAAAATCATAAATTTTGTAAAGAAAATTCGTACTTACACGTGTGTGATATCGAAAGGGTGATTGATAGTTGTTTTGTGATTACAATACGATCCAAAAGCTTACTCAAATCAAGATTGAGGAGATGATGAAAGTAAATTGATTACTTGATTATTGAGGAAGACGATGGGATCGGTCAGAGATGTCGTCTGCAAAAAGAAGAAAAAGCGACAAAAGTAGAAATTGAAGCTTATGATTGAAAAGTTTGATTGTAAGAAAAACTTGATTTTTCATGGTTCTAATATCTAGACATCCACCCAAATAAATCGACACCCCCTATACGTCGTGTATGGGTTCATACGTGGCGTATAGGGTCGAATGCACTGAAAACGAGAAAATTCAGGGGGTGTCAAAGAGCTATACGCCCCATATTATAGCCTTATACGACCCCCCTATACGACTCATATAGGTCTATATGACGCGTATAGCTAATTTCAACACTGACTACGAGGAAAAATTCAGGGGGCTGTCAGGGGGTTATACGCCCCGTATAGGGCTATACGACCCCCCTATACGACGCGTATGGGGCTATACGACCCGTATAGAAATTTTGGGGTGTTGATTTAAAATAATGGGGTGTCTATTTAAAACGACCCTTTTTCATATGACTAATATTTGTTACTATGATGTTAAACGGGTTCTTATTTGCGGGTTTGCAGGTCCAAGCTGATACAAAACCGAAAATTTTAAATGAATTCAAAATGACCCAATCCGAAAATCATATCAGACATGTGAACCAGAACACGACACGAAAATTTACGGATGACACGAACACGACCTGTTTGACCCATTTTTAAATTTTTGAGTTTCTCATATATTAATATACTAGGTTACAATCTCATATAATACACATGCTAAATAAATTTATTGTTACATGATTTATAATATAAAAATTATGTCTTAATATTGTGTATTATATGGATTGAATAAACCCTTGTATTACACATTCGAAAATTTGAGGTTAACATATTTGAAATTTTAATTATCGATAGTTATTAATTAATAAATAACTATTATAACATTCATAATTAAGATGAGAGAGAAGCGGAAAAACCAATTATTAGATTACCTAGAATGATGATAAGTATCCGGATTTATTTTTATTTATTAGTAAAATATACTTAAATGGCTAGTTTACAACAAAAATATAAATAAATATAAAACAATTATATTTTAGATACTTCATCTTATTTCAATTTCTATTTTTAGTTTTAGAGTTTAAAAATAGAACACCTAAAAAATTTTATGTATGGCATATATATAAGTAAAATAAATAATAGAGTAAATTGCATTTTTCGTCCTTTAAGTATATACTAAATTTCAGGTTTCTCCTTAAACTAAGAAAATTACAGTAAACATCTTTTAAGTTTAAAAAATTGCATGTTTCATCATTTCCTCTAACATAAGTTAATTTCGTCTGTTAAATCAGGTCATGTGCCTTACACATGAGGACAATTTAGTCATTTTGACCCATATAAATATTAAAACAATAAAATAAACCTAAACCCACTTAATCCACATCATCATCATCTTCACCATCCACCACCACCACCCTCACCCCTATCATCACCACCACCCTCACCCCCCATCATCACCACCACCCCCATCATCATCTACCACCTTCCCTGTCACCGCCCCCACTTTATCATCATCATCATCATCATCATCATCATCATCATCATTATCATCATCATCATCATCTTCATCTTCTTAATATCATCATTATCTTCATCACATCATCCACCCTTAAAATATGATTTGTAACTCAAAATCAATTATACACATTAAAAACCACATCATCTCAACCTGCAAAAACCCGCCGCCACCGTCGTCACCCCCAACAAACCCCAACTCGCAACCACCCGACCACTACCATTATAACCTCCACCAAACCCTAACTCGTGACCACCCAAACACAATCATCGTAAACTTTATCAAGCCCAACCTGGGATCACCCGACCATCACCATCATACCTCTATCAAACCCAACCTGCAATCAGCCAACCATCATTTTATCACCTCCATCACCATAAACCATCATCCCTTCTACCAGATCTAGGTTTTGTAAAATCATAAATATTCTTTAGATCTAGGGTTCTTCAGCATGAGATAGAGAAAAAATGAGAGAGAGAGAGATGAGAAAGAGAGAGACATAACAACGGTGAGTGGTGATTGTGCTGAAGACATCGCTGGTGGTGGTCACCGGAGACATGATTTCAGGTGTAGAAATGGTTGAGAGAGGAGTAGCGAGGTTGAGAGAGAGAGAGTTTGTGTGTGTGTGTTTATGTGTAAGAGTTAAGGGTGATGTGGGGTGAGGTAATGTAAAGTAAGGTAAAAGTATCAAAATGCCCTCATATGCAAGGCACATGACATGACTTAATGGACAAAATTAACGCCCATTAGAGTAAAGGACAAAACGCGCAAGCTTTCTTAAACTTAAAGGACGTTTACTGTAATTTCTTTAGTTTAAGGACGAAACCTGAAATTTGCTACAAACCTAAAGGACGAAAAATGCAATTTACTCTAAATAATAAATGGGTTGATTTAACAACCGACAAAATCAGGTCAATGCCAACTCAATCCTATAAAATTTAAATAACTAAAAATCGTAGTTGACTCGTTTGACTCTTTAAGAATTAAGCAATGTTTTCTTAATGTAAAAATGTCTTGCTGAATTTGAAATTGTCACACAGTGCATTGCACCCATGAAAGTCAATGATCAGTATTTGACAAAGTTGACTAAACTTGTTACTAAATTAATCAACTTAAACAATTGGTTATTATTATTAATAATAATAATAATAATAATAATAATAATAATATAATAATAATAATAATAATAATAATAATAATAATAATAATATATGACACACAAAATCTAGTGATTAGATTTGGATTTATGCATGGTTGACACCTAACCATTGCATAATCCCTATAAACACACACACCATCTCTTCATCTCCTCACCCTCTCCATCTTCCACAACACACACACCATCACCCTCCCCATCGACCACCTGCTGCCGTCGGGCACCCTACCGCCGCCGGCCCATCACCGGCACTCCACCGCAGCCGCCAGCCACCACCTCCACCCCCAACCACGACCGCCACCTTCAACACCATCACCCACCGTCGCCATCACCCGCACCACCATCACCCGTCGCCACCAACACCATCATTAACACCCGTCACCACCATCACCATCTACCGCTGTGACCACCACTCCCACACCCGACGCCATCCACCACCCCCACACCCGACGCCATCCACCCCCGCGACCACCACTCGTCAACCACACCGCCACCAACATCGCCACCCGCCACCAACATTATCACCACTAGTGACCTCACTTGCATCTTCCCTAAAGAATCTAGTTAGACTTTCAAATAAAACCCGAAGTTGTAATCGGAAGTAGAAGATAAAGTGCTATCATTAGAGTCTTTGAATCATTCGGTTGTGTTCAAAGGTATTTCTTTTATTGGATTGCTTATATTTGTTCATGCATGAACAATCAAGATGAAGATCTTGATGAATCTTGATCCACCCATTTAAAGAGGTTGTAAAATAGTTGTTTAGTTGATAATGTTGTAAAAATGGTCTTTTAAATGGCAATATAAATCTGAAAATTTGTTAGAATAGGTTAATGTTGGATGAAAGTATATTAGTTGGGTAATCTAGATGGTGAGAATGCATATATGGATGTACATGTATGGATGTACATGTAGTGTATGTATGTATGAACACATAGTTTGGAAGAATGATGGATTATGACCTTGTTAGAAACATTAAGTAATATTATGGATGAAGTATTGTTGTTAGTATAATGACATAGGATGATAACTAGGTTGAAGATTTTGGGTGACAATGATGATAAGAAAATAATATTGAAAAAATGACTAAGATAAGGTAGAGATATTTGGACATAATTGAAGGTCTTCATTAGATAAAAGTCTACTAATAAACTTTGAGACTAGGAATTATGGTTAAGATCAAACAAAAGACCAAAAGAACACTATGACTAACAAACTTGACTCACGACTAATAGGATTTATAATATATATATATATATATATATATATGTATATATATGTTTGGAAAAATTATAAGTTTTATAACATAAGACATTTAGTATATGAGCAAGGTATAGATAATAGTAAGAAAATATGTAACCCTAATAAGAAAAATAATAGTTTTATTAAAAATTTACAAAAATATACATTTCTAAAAACATGCTATATTAAAAACAACCAAATAAAATGGGTGAAATGCATTCGTAAGCATAAATCATTATGTATTGACCATGATGCTAATGATTAGGGTTTCGTTATCAAAAAGCCTAAAGCACATTGGTTCATTTCACTCAAGGGAGTTCTTCGGCCCCATTTTTAATATTATTTCAACTGTTTTGGGGTGAAAAGCATGAAATAATGTTTCTTTGAATATATGATGTATTAAACAAGATAATATATTATATGAGGGTATAAGTTCGGGTCATAGTATGGATGTATATACTATTGAGCCCTAAATCCCCCTATAATCATTAACCTCAGGGGTGAGGCCGCAGAATATATTGGTAGATCTATCGGGTTAGAATGGCCCGCTCTCGCGACCAGTCGCACTGGTCAGATTTGTGGCGAGGGAGTTTATATGTCTGGATAGTTATGGGGCAACGACGTGTTTCTTGGTTTGATTATGGGCTTATGACCTAAATTATCATAGTACCTAGCTAGTCTATGATGAATATATTATGCTTTGTTTCATCATGTTATTTTCAAATGATTGTTTGCGAAACTACAAAAACCCCGAAAGCTCACCAACTTTATGTTGACTTTTTACCCTTCATGCTTTTCAGGGTTATAGGTGAGCTCTATATGGATATTCTGGAACTTTGTCTTTGGAGGGTCAAACGTTTCAAAACGTCTTTAAATAAAGTTGGGTTCATGTAATAAAAAAAGACGGAACTATGTACCGAAAGGTTTAATGTTGTTTAATAAAATACTTTTATGATAATAATGTACGACTTTCACGACTAACGTTAACTTAAGAACGTTTGACTATAATAGTTGGGTCAACTCCAACTTCCGTTACCACCACGTCACGCGAATCTTCCGCTGCGATTTTCGGGGTGTGACAGAAGTTGGTATCAGAGCCAACGGTTATAGTGAACTAGAAATTTTAAATCTAGACTATAACTTTTGAAAAGGACTTTTGACTCCAAAGACAAATCCACATTATAAGTCTTACCTAGATTAGAGTACCATGCAAGCATAAATGTTATATTATATTTGAGCAAAATATTATCTAGAATATTGCAAAATTTTAAGTATGCATGCATACTCTCTTTTATTGTAGATGTCTGATCGTGTTAACCGAGAGAGGATACCTAACCGTAGCAGTAGCATGCAGGACCCATCAGAACCCATCACCCCTACACCATGGTATCACCCGACCCAGCCTTACTTTGCAGCTGCCTTGTACCCGGGAATGGAAGATTCGGGAAACGGTTGGATATCTGTGTCTGACGATGAGGACCCCACACCACCTGTAGTCACCTTGAGCCCATTACCGAGGAGCCAAAAGGCATGGCCCCGGAAGGTGAGACCCCCACAGAGGTGACCCCAGCAGCCCCTATTCCTCTCGCACAGTGCCCGCCAAAGATCAGGATGGTGTATGAGCGGAGGGAGCGCAGAGAGAAGAGAAAGACGATGGATGATGATGCACCACCAAGGATCAGGTTGGTGTATGAACGAAAGAAACGCAGGGAGACGAGAAAGGTGAATGATGGTGCCGGTATGAAGAGTACATCTATGCCCAAACGGGCCAGACTGCTAGATGAACAGTGGGGACGGATCATGGAAACTATGAGAGGATGGGCATCAAGAGATGGGATTCCCTCCACCTTTGAGGTGGGAGAGTCGACTTCCGCACCACGTGGAACTACTATGGAGAACGAGCCCGTCGAACATATGATGATCACTCTGGTAGCACAATGTGCTCGACTCGAGAAGGAATTGCTAACTGTCAGAAAGAAGATGAGTATCCGGGATGAGGTGAGCCAAGCTTTGGATGAGAGATTGATGACGATTGAAGAGGAGAGACTACTGGATGAAAGCGCTCTGAGCCAGATGCACTTCCGTATAGCGGATTTGGAGAGTAGTCTCGCAGAGACTAGGGATCGACTGACCCAGGCGGAACAGAGAGCAGATGTGGCCGAATCAGCATTAGTGACGGTACAACAGTACGCGATGGTGATGGGAGAGCAGACAGAGACCGCATTGGCTATGGCTACATTATGTCTGATGATGATTTCATGCCTTACGCATGTTGGTGCTGGAGGTTTGTATTAGGATAGTTATTGATGTAAGCCGGAGAGCTTGGACTCTTTCTTTTGACCGAGTTATGACTCGAGGATGCATGTAGACTCTAACTTATGATCTTTTGATAACTAACTGTTGGGTGTTTTGATAATTATGTATGTGTAATTAGACGCTTATGAGATTTAAAAAGTTTTATCCTTATGATTTATGTTGGCTGTGATTAATATTTGATATTATACGGATATTTTTATATAAGGTAAGTCATTATAACAGCAAACATCCGTAAACTAAACACCTTCTTCCCTATCTTCAAAACAGAATTGAACCATGCCACCCGTAACCCGAGGCACACCCTCGAGTGGAAACGTCAATTTACCAACTACCGCGGAAGAATTAGCACAACTAATAGCTCAGCATGTTAAGTCCGCCTTAGAACAACACGATGCAAACCTAGTGGCTAGTCAAGGGAGGAGGCAAGAGACGCGGGCAATGGCCTTAGTAATAGAACGGGAAATGGATCGAACACGGGATCTGGTGTTGGTGCTAATAATGGATCTGGTACGAACGGAAATCCAGGAAACTCGTCAAGTGCACAACCACAAGGATGCTCATATAAGACATTCCAAGGATGCAACCCAAGAGTTTTTACCGGCGCAGAAGGACCGCTGGACATTATTAGGTGGATTGAAAGGATGGAAACGGTCATAGCTATAAGTAACTGTGCGGACAATCAAAAAGTGAAGTATGCAACTTGTTCGTTTCAAGACGCGGCACTATTCTGGTGGAATTCTCAACGACAGATTTTGGGAGACGCAAATGCTTATGAACTTACTTGGGAACAACTAAAGGAGATGTTACTTAAAGAATACTGCCCACGCAACGAGCTCCAGAAGATCGAAACCGAATTCTGGAATCATACCATGGAAGGAGCCGAGATCCGGACATACACGTCGAGATTCAATGATCTTGCTAGATTGGTTCCCCGCATGGTTACACCAGAATACGTGCGAATTGAAAGATACATATGGGGATTGACACCCCAAATAAGAAGCAACGTTACAGCTTCCAAGCCTACCACCATCCAAAGTGCAATCGCTATTGCACACTCCTTAACTGATGACGCAATACGAAATGGAACCCTGATCAAGAAGAATGAGCAGGAAAAAGTGCGATGGAAATCGGGAGGAAGGCGATCAAAGTAAACAGAAGACCATTTGATGGAAAAAGGAAGTGGTTTGAAAACCCAAGGGACAAGCAAGCAACAGGAAAAACTTTGACCAAAGATCCGAACGAATTTATGTCGCAACCTCAAACAACAGAGGGGCAAACAAGGAATCTCAAGGGAAATGTAACAAATGCGGATATCTCCATACGGGTGATTGTAGATTTGTACTCATTGCCATAAACTTGGACATCTGAGCCAAAACTGCCGAGCAAAACCTGATGAAAGGAAAATCAGAAATGATCAAGCTTGCTATGAGTGTGGTAGGATCGGACACTTCAAGAAGAACTGCCCAAAGTTGAACCAGTCCAGGGCCAGAGGGAGAGCTTTTGAGATGAATGTCAAGGAAGCACAACAAGAACCGTCAGTGGTTAACGGTACGTTTCTTATCAACAATCACTATGCCTCCATCTTGTTTGACACTGGTGCTGATTTAAGTTTTGTGTCAAAAGAATTTGAACCCTTACTAGGAAGAAAGCCTTACAAGTTAGATAGAAAATATATAATCGAATTAGCCAATGGGAAGAAAATAGAATCTGATTATGTGATCAAGAACTGTACCATTCAACTTAACGACCACTCATTTAGCATCGATTTGTTACCTGTCACATTGGGAAGCTTTGATGTAGTGGTAGGAATGGATTGGCTTTCCCGAAACCGTGCTGAAGTCGTTTGCTCCGAGAAACTTATTCGATTACCGAAAGTAGCAGTAAAATTCTGATAGTACAAGGCGACAAAGGGAAGCCCTTCTCAAAAGTCATTAATGCTATGAGGGCATATGAATATATAAACAAAGGATACCAGGCTTTCCTAGTAAAGGCCACTGGCGTAAACAAGGAAGAACGAAGAATCGAAGATATTCCAGTGGTGAGGGAGTACCCGGAGGTGTTTCCTAAGGATTTAACAGGGTTACCTCCGCAACGACAGATTGAATTTCGAATAGAGTTGGTGCCTGGAGCAGCCCCCATTGCTCGATCACCATATCGACTGGCACCCTCTGAAATGCAGGAATTGTCAAAACAACTGCAAGAATTATTAGACAAGGGATTCATTCGACCAAGTTTTTCTCCGTGGGGAGCACCGGTATTATTTGTCAAGAAGAAGGATGGATCGTTTAGAATGTGTATCGATTATCGAGAATTGAATAAACTTACAATAAAGAATCGATACCCATTACCAAGAATAGATGATCTGTTCGACCAGTTACAAGGATCCAGTTACTACTCCAAGATTGATCTACGATCCGGTTACCATCAGTTGCTGATAGCAGAAGAGGACGTTCCAAAAACAGCCTTCAGAACACGATACGGCCACTATGAGTTTCTGGTGATGCCGTTTGGTTTAACCAATGCTCCGGCAGTGTTCATGGACCTCATGAACAGAGTCTGTAAGCCGTATTTAGACAAGTTTGTAATAGTTTTTATCGATGACATCCTGGTTTACTCAAAGTCCCGAAAAGATCATGAGCATCATTTACAACTTGTTTTGGAAATGCTAAAGAAAGAAAAACTATATGCAAAATTTTCAAAATGTGAATTTTGGCTACGGGAAGTTCACTTTCTTGGGCATGTTATAAACAAGGAAGGTATTCAGGTGGACCCTACAAAGGTTGAAGCAATAAAGAACTGGGAAGCACCCAAGTCACCAACAGAAGTACGACAATTCCTAGGGTTAGCTGGCTACTATCGTAGATTTATCGAGAATTTTTCAAAGGTAGCACAACCACTAACCCTACTGACTCGTAAAGATCAAAGATACGAGTGGAGCGCTGACCAGGAAGAAGCTTTTCAAGTACTAAAGCAAAAACTGTGTAGTGCACCGATTCTATCACTCCCTGATGGAACCGACGGATTTGTCGTGTACTGCGATGCTTCGCGTTTAGGCCTGGGATGCGTGTTGATGCAAAGAGACAAAGTCATCGCTTACGCATCAAGGCAACTAAAAACGCATGAAAAGAATTACACAACCCATGACCTTGAATTAGGGGCAGTGATTTTCGCGCTGAAAATCTGGAGACACTACCTCTACGGAACAAAGTGCGTAGTATACACAGATCATAAAAGCTTACAACATATTTTCGACCAGAAAGAGCTGAACATGAGACAGCGACGATGGGTCGAGTTATTGAGTGATTATGACTGTGACATTAGATATCACCCAGGCAAGGCCAACGTGGTTGCAGACGCTCTCAGCAGGAAAGAAAGAGAAAAGCCTTTGCGCGTAAGAGCTTTAGAGTTAACCATATACTCTGATCTCTTAATTCGGATACGTGATGCACAGGTGGAAGCAATGAAAGACGGCAATCTGGTGAATGAGAATCTGAAAGGATTGATCAGAGAATTAACACCTAACTCCGATAACCTGATGCGGTTTGCAAAAAGAGTATGGATTCCAAAGTACGGGGATTTGCGCCAACTAATTCTTGACGAAGCACATAAATCAAGATACTCAATCCACCCCGGATCAGACAAGATGTACCATGATGTAAAAGAATTGTATTGGTGGCCCAATATGAAAGGTGATATAGCTGCATACGTAAGCAAATGTATGACATGCTCCAAAGTAAAGGCAGAACACCAAAAGCCATCTGGACTCTTACAACAGCCTGCAATTCCAATATGGAAATGGGAGTGTATCGCCATGGATTTTGTGACGAAATTACCCAAAACATTAAACGGTCACGATGCAATTTGGGTAATAATTGACCGTTTAACAAAATCGGCACACTTCTTGCCTATCAAAGAGACGTATGGCATGCAAAGATTGGCCAATCTATATATCAAAGAGGTGGTATCTCGCCACGGAGTACCCATATCAATTATTTCTGACAGAGATAGTCGATTTACCTCGAGATTTTGGCAAACCTTGCACGAGGCCATGGGCACTCGCTTAGACATGAGTACTGCATACCACCCCCAAACGGACGGTCAAAGCGAGAGGACCATCCAGACATTGGAAGATTTGTTGAGAGCATGTGTAATGGACTTTGGTGGGAATTGGGACACCCACTTGCCATTGGTTGAGTTTTCATATAACAATAGCTACCACACCAGTATCAAAGCGGCTCCATTTGAGGCTTTATACGGGAGAAAATGTCGTTCTCCCCTCTGTTGGGCAGAAATTGGTGAAAGACAATTAACCGGACCTGAAATTATCCAAGAAACGACCGACAAGATCGGGCAAATCAAGAAGAGGTTAGAAGCAGCAAGAAGCAGGCAAAAGAGCTATGCGGATAATCGGAGAAAACCGTTAGAATTCCAAACTGGTGACAGAGTATTTCTAAAGGTGTCGCCGTGGAAAGGCGTGATACGATTTGGTAAACGAGGGAAGCTCAATCCCCGATACATCGGACCATTCGAGATAACCGAACGTATTGGACCAGTAGCATACCGTCTTAACCTACCAAGTGAACTTGGGAGTGTGCACAACGTATTCCACGTATCCAACCTTAAGAAGTGTATGACAGACGAATCACTCATCATTCCACCAGAAGAAGTTTTTATTGACGATAAGCTCCATTTCATCGAAGAACCAGTTGAGGCCATGGATCGGAAGGTCCAGAAACTCAGACGAAGACAAATTAAGCTGGTCAAGATAAGATGGAATTCGAAGAGAGGGCCTGAATTTACCTGGGAAAGCGAAGATCAGATGCGGCAAAAATATCCCCACCTCTTTAAGAATCAGTCGGATAGAGACCCTACAACATAAATTTCGGGACGAAATTTCCTGAACAGGGGGAGACTTTAACAACCGACAAAATCAGGTCAATGCCAACTCAATCCTATAAAATTTAAATAACTAAAAATCGTAGTTGACTCGTTTGACTCTTTAAGAATTAAGCAATGTTTTCTTAATGTAAAAATATCTTGCTGAATTTGAAATTGTCACACAGTGCATTGCACCCATGAAAGTCAATGATCAGTATTTGACAAAGTTGACTAAACTTGTTACTAAATTAATCAACTTAAACAATTGGTTATTAATAATATAATAATAATAATAATAATAATAATAATAATAATAATAATAATAATAATAATAATAATAATAATAATAATAATATATGACACACAAAATCTAGTGATTAGATTTGGATTTATGCATGGTTGACACCTAACCATTGCATAATCCCTATAAACACCACACCACCATCTCTTCATCTCCTCACCCTCTCCATCTTCCACAACACACACACCATCACCCTCCCCATCGACCACCTGCTGCCGCCGGGCACCCCACCGCCGCCGGCCCATCACCGGCACTCCACCGCAGCCGCCAGCCACCACCTCCACCCCCAACCACGACCGCCACCTTCAACACCATCACCCACCGTCGCCATCACCCGCACCACCATCACCCGTCGCCACCAACACCATCATCAACACCCGTCACCACCATCACCATCTACCGCTGTGACCACCACTCCCACACCCGACGCCATCCACCACCCCCACACCCGACGCCATCCACCCCCGCGACCACCACTCGTCAACCACACCGCCACCAACATCGCCACCCGCCACCAACATCATCACCACTAGTGACCTCACTTGCATCTTCCCTAAAGAATCTAGTTAGACTTTCAAATAAAACCCGAAGTTGTAATCGGAAGTAGAAGATAAAGTGCTATCATTATAGTCTTTGAATCATTCGGTTGTGTTCAAAGGTATTTCTTTTATTGGATTGCTTATATTTGTTCATGCATGAACAATCAAGATGAAGATCTTGATGAATCTTGATCCACCCATTTAAAGAGGTTGTAAAATAGTTGTTTAGTTGATAATGTTGTAAAAATGGTCTTTTAAATGGCAATATAAATCTGAAAATTTGTTAGAATAGGTTAATGTTGGATGAAAGTATATTAGTTGGGTAATCTAGATGGTGAGAATGCATATATGGATGTACATGTATGGATGTACATGTAGTGTATGTATGTATGAACACATAGTTTGGAAGAATGATGGATTATGACCTTGTTAGAAACATTAAGTAATATTATGGATGAAGTATTGTTGTTAGTATAATGACATAGGATGATAACTAGGTTGAAGATTTTGGGTGACAATGACGATAAGAAAATAATATTGAAAAAAAATGACTAAGATAAGGTAGAGATATTTGGACATAATTGAAGGTCTTCATTAGATAAAAGTCTACTAATAAACTTTGAGACTAGGAATTGTGGTTAAGATCAAACAAAAGACCAAAAGAACACTATGACTAACAAACTTGACTCACGACTAATAGGATTTATAATATATATATATATATATATATATATATATATATATATATATATATATATGTTTGGAAAAATTATAAGTTTTATAACATAAGACATTTAGTATATGAGCAAGGTATAGATAATAGTAAGAAAATATGTAACCCTAATAAAGAAAAATAATAGTTTTATTAAAAAAATTTACAAAAATATACATTTCTAAAAACATGCTATATTAAAAACAACCAAATAAAATGGGTGAAATGCATTCGTAAGCATAAATTATTATGTATTGACCATGATGCTAATGATTAGGGTTTCGTTATCAAAAAGCCTAAAGCACATTGGTTCATTTCACTCAAGGTGAGTTCTTCGGCCCCATTTTTAATATTATTTCAACTGTTTTGGGGTGAAAAGCATGAAATAATGTTTCTTTGAATATATGATGTATTAAACAAGATAATATATTATATGAGGGTATAAGTTCGGGTCATAGTATGGATGTATATACTATTGAGCCCTAAATCCCCCTATAATCATTAACCTCAGGGGTGAGGCCGCAGAATATATTGGTAGATCTATCGGGTTAGAATGGCCCGCTCTCGCGACCAGTCGCACTGGTCAGATTTGTGGCGAGGGAGTTTATATGTCTGGATAGTTGTGGGGCAACGACGTGTTTCTTGGTTTGATTATGGGCTTATGACCTAAATTATCATAGTACCTAGCTAGTCTATGATGAATATATTATGCTTTGTTTCATCATGTTATTTTCAAATGATTGTTTGCGAAACTACAAAAACCCCGAAAGCTCACCAACTTTATGTTGACTTTTTACCCTTCATGCTTTTCAGGGTTATAGGTGAGCTCTATATGGATATTCTGGAACTTTGTCTTTGGAGGGTCAAACGTTTCAAAACGTCTTTAAATAAAGTTGGGTTCATGTAATAAAAAAAAAAAAAAGACGGAACTATGTACCGAAAGGTTTAATGTTGTTTAATAAAATACTTTTATGATAATAATGTACGACTTTCACGACTAACGTTAACTTAAGAACGTTTGACTATAATAGTTGGGTCAACTCCAACTTCCGTTACCACCACGTCACACGAATCTTCCGCTGCGATTTTCGGGGTGTGACAGTTGACCCTAACTGCCTAGCTAAATGGGTTGGTGGGGATCAATCAGAAATTTATCAGAACTCGTTTATATTAAATTCAAACCTATAAATTTCATGTTAGGTTAGAATCGTGTTTTCGTGTCTTGTCATAAATTAACACACTATTTGTTGCTTCCATTTAGTGTTATTGGGTTCCCCTATAATGGTTTACCATTACCAACCTAGGGGTTAGATTCTGGAAGAAGATTACAATTAAAACTTTGTTTTTTAATTGGTATGATTTAATATTTTATCATATCTCAATTAACTAAGAGTGTCTAGAATCTAGAAGGGTGAGGTATGACTGTTTAAAAATCTGGTGACTTGGCTTACTTAAGACTCGCTCAAAATTGGCTCGTTTGAAACTAGTCATGCCAACTTAACTCGGTTTCTAAACAAGCTGGTCCCGAGCCAATGTCAGTTCAACTCGTGACTCGCACGTGTATTGGCTCGTTCATTGACTAGTTTAAATTAAAGCCTAAAATGTAATTTATGTAAATTATAAATTAAAATTATGATATAATATTTAAATAGACCATATACATATATCATATGCATATGCTCATTCTGATATTTACTATGAGAAAAAAGTATAAAAATATAAAATATATAATACGGTCATATTACTTGAAATATTAAGAGAAAATATCACAAAATATAAATCAAGTTTTAAAAGTATTCTATTTTGGTCACTCATGCATATTTTTCTTTGATTATACCCTTTAATTATGAAATTAAGTCATAATCAAATTTTATTATTTCAATAAAGTAATGGACTAGAAGATGTGAGAGTCTGAATTTTTAATATATGGTATTTTATTAAAAATAAAAAAAAACATTTTAATTATATCATAAAAAAATTACCTACAATTTATGTCATCGTTCCACATAAGCCTCAAAAGAAAAGGAAAAAAAATATTTTCTAATTGAAACAAAAAGAAAAAAAATGCTAAAAACATGTTAAAACTTATAATTTAAAATAAACATAAGAGTTGAGTGACCTCATTGGAACATCGTTTAAATTTGAGTTACCTAATTGAAACAATTTTAAAACTTGGTTACTATTTTACGAGGTTACCCCAAATATTAATCTAGTGTCACTTTTTCAACGAGTTAAGATCAACAAATATAAAAAAAATATTTTTTGTTTTTCAATTTATATAAAAATACATGTGAAAAATAATAAAATTATTGTTTGTAAAAATAAAAAAGTTGGCCTGTGAGTCGGATCGGACCGGGTCGTTTATATATGAGTCGAGCCTGAGCGTAGAATTTGAGCTCCTTAAGATAAACTGGCTGGCTTGACTCAGCTTAGTTTTTAAATGGGTCGGCTTGACCTGGCTAAGGCTTGGCTAAGCTAGTGAGGGGTTAAGTCTAATTGCAAATTTATTTAAAATTTACGTGGTGAAGCTCCCCTTGATGTATAGGGTTCTAGCCCCGCTTATGATGTGTTGGTGTTAATTAGTTTTGGGGATGAAATTATAAGTAGATGAGATAGGTGTGTTTGTTGTCGTTCTATAAAAATAAATAGATTGTTTGGAGCATATGAATGTTTCCCGTCTAAAATGTGTCTAGTCAATTCACGTATCAATAACGCCTTCATTTTGAATGTTAGAAATTCTCTCAAACTTAGATCAAGCAACACCTCACATACTTTTCTAGAAACAATTTCTGAATTCTTCGCTCATCTTTATCTTTTCCGTTAAAGTAAGTAGTCTAGTAACATGTATACTGTGTGTATCAAGTCATCATACAATGTGCTCTTGCATATAATGAAGACCGTGAAACAAACAAAATAGACATGTAGAAGTCACTAACGATACCGTAACTATTAAGTGAAAGTATGAGAAGCCAACTATAACTGTCAACTGAAATACACTCTAATGTGACCCCTTAAGTTAGATGTGAGGTTGGTGAAGCTTGGGCCGAAGACTGTCAAAGCGAGTGGATAACAACCCTTTGGTCGATATATAAGATGCTTGTGTAGTAGTGGTTACATAACACACACTTAGAGACTGAACCAAAACCATAACTCAAATAATCAACCTCTAGGCGTTTCATACGATGATTAAACATTGGATTGACCACTCTGATAGTGCTTCGATATAAAAAAATATCATTCGGAGGAACACAACTACTAGAAAGATGTCGTCAAGAAGATAGATATATAGATTAAGGCTGACATCGAGTAGCAGCCGGTGTGATGGTATCGACCAGAACTTTGATTAGAGGATACCTAGTTTCGTGAAGATGGACAGAGGGATGAAGAAGTTAGGGTGGGTCATTTAAATTTTTTAGGATAAAATAGAAATAATCCAAGCTTTAGTTTATTAACTAATAACGGTTTATACTAACAATTTAACTAATAATTTTATTTTTGGTTGTTAATGGTAATTTCACTCGCATAATCATGTTAAATTAGTATTATTATCCTATTGTCTTGTATTATATATATATACACACACACACACACACAATTTGGTTTCCGTACATAGAAACTTCACCAATCATATCTATCCAGGTAAACTCATTAGTGAAATGGGAGAGATGGCTGAGTGGACGAAAGCGGCGGATTGCTAATCCGTTGTACGAGTTATTCGTACCGAGGGTTCGAGTCCCTCTCTTTCCGTTTCCGTTGATAACTTTCTATTTTTTCTTTCAAATTTAGCAAACCCCTGTTTATTTTTTTCCTAGTTAAATGTTCACCCATACCCTCCGGACACAAACAACGTTGGTGATTCGCCCGCTCAGGGGAAACCTATCGCTTCAAAGCCCACTGTGATAAAACCATTTCTCCACTTAAAACATATTGCATCAAGTAATTAAGACTCAATTAAAATAACATAAGGTTGTATCCTCACAAACCAATTGATTTAGACTCATTGGCTTTAGTGATATCTCTAAAAGGTTATATTTGTTTTGTTTGTCAAACTATAACAAAAGAGAAGTTAGCTAAAATGGGTGGTCATCTCACTCGAGGTCATAGATTCAAATCTTCACATCAATATATTATTTTCTTTACCACCATATCTTTCAATTTTTTATTACTAGTTTTAAACTTGTGTACGACACATGTTCATTGAGAATATGAAATTAGTAGTTATTTATTAATATTTAAAAATTATAAAATAATTTTTTAAGATAACATTTGATTGAAATTACGTATAATTAACTAATTTAGATAATAAAACAATAGACATTGTTCAAAACTTGTGGCTTTAAAAATTTTTATTTTAAAACTTTTTTTTAAACACTTCAATTTTTTTTAAAAATACTTTTTAAACGACACTACAAGAAATGTCAGTAATAGTGGAGCCGCCATTAGCGGCGACATCCTCATTAGCGGCGACAGCAATAGCGGCGACAGTATTAGCGGCGACATGTCGCCGCTATTGCTCGTTAATCTGTTTCCAATTTTTTCCAAAAGATCTAACCGTTGATCGTGCAACAGATCTAACGGACAGGGATTGATCGTACTTAACCAATAGCGGCGACACTATTAGCGGCGAACTTAATGATATGTTTGTTCGCGAGGTGGGGATATACATGGAAGCTAATTTTTCTTTTAATGTTCGTTCGTATGAAAATCTTTCCGATGCTCAGAAGAATGCTTTGGAAGAGCATATGGCGGTAAAATTTATAAGTTATATGTTTGTTATTCAATTTTACATAACTAACTTTTATTTTATTTAACTTAAATGTAGCGACGCTTTGACTTTGATGAGATATTGCGAGATCGTGAGCGCGCACAGATAGAGGGTGGAATCCGTTCGGTCTTTCTCAAACGATTTAGAGATCGAAAAAATGTGGCAAAAAGACATTTTGATCGAGTTGGAGGCTACGAAAATGTAGAACAAGCAAGGGTGAATCCTCCACCAGGCATGAATCATGAAAATTGGAGCCAAACCGTTGAATATTTTATAAGTGACGCATATAGAAATGTGTCAAGTTCAAACAAAGCAAATCGTCAGCAATAAATATATACAAACCGTGGGGGACTGCTTCATATAGTAGTTATTGTTATAAGAATGTAATGATTTAAATTTATATATTTGTGTATTATATATTAGTATTTTGTAATATATATTATACTTTTTAAAAACAGACTAAAACCAGACTGGAGACGTTTCATGATGCACATACTGGTAAAGATGGGACCTTTGATAGCGAGGTAGCACAACAACAATATGTAAGTATTTCAAATTAAGAATGTCGAGTTCTTTATGTATGTATAAATATGTTAATATATTTTTGTTAATTAATACAGAACCAATTAAAGGAAAGGTTTGATGAGCTAAGTCAAACCCAAAATCAAGAAAGTGGATCATCAACGTTGAATGAAGTCGATGTTTTTGAGTCGGTGTTGGGACAACGGCGTGGACATATTAGGGGGATTGGGCGTAAACCATTCTCACCTTCAGGGACGAATCTGTCACACCCTCAAAATCCGCTAACGGGGTTTTACCGTCAGGCGTGTGACACACCAGGATCTCAGATAAGCATCATTTACACCAAACACAGTAATTATAAAACATAACATTAAGTAATTAGTTGTTTAAATCAAACATGAGTGTTCAGACTTGCGGAAGCGTTTCAAATATAGAAATCAACAGTGAATCGTTTCAACATATGTTTTAACCATAAGAATCAATAGCGTTTCATAAATTAAACCAGTTGTGTTGTGATGTATGCCATGCATGCATCCTAGCTGAGTTCTTAATCTTGTGCGTTTCTGTGACCTGAGAAAACATGCTAAAATGTGTCAACATAAAGTTGGTGAGTTCACAGGTTTAACAAAAAAATGTGTTTGTAAGCGTATCCATAGTTTGCGTTTCAATGGTTTAGTATATATTGCATATCGTTAGGTAGCTAGCCTCTGTTCTTGTTACTTAGCGTTTCGAACCGAAGCTGACTGTTTACGTCCTATTTGTGTTTGTTGTATCCCGTCATGTCTCGTCAGACCATGACAATGTGTTAGGTCAATTTAGCACCCGTTTGACCTCCAATCAAGCTAGCGCGACTAGCCCGGGCAGGGTTTGTCAGACCCAGTAGTACTACTCAAAATTACCTCGCTAATCCCATTACTAACGGTTCGATTGTGTGAGGACATGTGTGCGTTTACCACTAACGTAACAAGCGATATCAACAATACTGGCAACCCTTTATATAATATGTTTGCATGTTTTCTCCCCCAAAAAGGAAAGAAAGTAAAAGGGGGCCGTGAAACTCACCTCGAGCGTAGAGCAACAAGTAATTGTAATCACAAAAGATCGGGTTTCCAATTAACCTGTGTTTCATTCAGTATATATATATATAATTAATATTAATTATTAATTATAAATATAGTAACTGTACAGTTTCGCGTCTCACGAATCGGTTCGGTGTCGGTTATATATATATATATATCCACATTATATACGTTATATAATACCTAGTATTATATTTCCACGTATATATTAAAATACAAGCAATAGTGATTTTTATGATTTCAATTGTTTATAGTTTATTTTTACATAAATAAACTAATTGCATTATTTGTTAATAATATTATATACAAATTTACTAAGTATCACAAGAAATAATTTCACAGAAAATACTTAGATACTTTTAAAATATACAAAGTTTATAGAATTTGATTTTTATAATTTTTATAATAATGCTTGTAAATAACTTATGAAATTATAGCATCTTTATATTTTTCACAATTTTCATGTTTTATCCATGACATAATGTCCAATAATAAATTAATAATTTAAATTATTATTTAGAGTCCATTTTTTATAAAAATGGCTATTTATAATATTTATAAATAATATTTTATAAATATTATTAAGATGTTTTTTAGTAAATAAATTTACAGAAAATAATTATGTAACATTTAAAATATGGAAAGTTCATAAAATTTACTTTTAAAATTTTTAGGAACTTTTCTGTATTTTTAAAAAAATGTTAAAGGCTTTAAAAAAATACATGGAGGTAACCGGGTTCGAACCCGGGACCTCCATCCCACACTCCCACACTCTAACCAGTGAACCAAAGGCTCTAAGCCGCGGTAATCCTGGTTTCTAATTGTTTTTAAGCACACTCAATCTTTTCTCCCAAACCCCATAGAACCCTAGTTCGATTTGATCCGAATTGAACAATCAAACGCGTTTGTTAACCAAATCATCCTTAGGGCTTTGTTTACCCATGAGAAATCGAGCATGTTGATGTGTTTAATTACCTGTTTATCGTCGATTTGAAGGTGGACACGATGAAGAACAGGTCGCGGCTTCTTGATGATTGATTGATGCCTAAACGATTATTATAATCCAATTCCTTGGACAGGAAGTTTCTAATGATGTTTGTGATCAAAACCCTTCTGTTGATTTCAAGTTACAAAGGCTGGAGAGTGGTGTTCAAGTAGGTTGCAGGTCCGCGGATGTGATGGTGATCGAATGGTGTGTTAGTGCATGTTTTATACGAAATGGAGTTTAGTGGAACATCATAATTGATTTAACTTTCATTTGTGCGCCATTAATTTTGCTTATTAATGGATTTCAGTGGCCGATTAAGTGGGTGGTCGGCCGAAAGTGGATACCGTACCTAATTCGACCACAATATTCAAATTGATGTGGCCCCGAGTTCGAATCACGCACAATGGTTTGTCGGGACGGTTGAACCGAGTCAAAGCCGCGTATTTTGGGCGTTTGGAGTCGCCGGAGGGCCGGCCGGAACAGTGGCCGGAGAAACGGGGGTGACGGGCGGGTGGTTTGGGATTTTTAAACAATTTACAGAAATGGTCCCTCGACTTTCCTTCCCTTATTATTTTATGCCAAACTTAAATTTTTAAGTTTATAAAATGGCAAAACAACCCCTGGACTTTATTATTATTATTATTATTATTATTATTATGTTATTATGTTTAACTGTTTTTGATTTAACTATAACTATGTAATAATAATAATTTAAATTATGAAAACGGTGTTAACCCGAAATATACGGGTTGTCACATTATCCCCTTGTTGAAAGAATTTTCGTCCCGAAAATTAGGACATGAACATCAACAAGTGACTAGTGAGCAAACTAATCAGTTATCTGGAACGTAGCCGGGTAAGCTTTCCAAGGGTTTCTAAAACGAATCCAATACACAGAATGTCAGGTTTCACGAGAATTGTGACAACATCCCCTTATTGAAGGGAATTTCGTCTCGACATTGAATGAAAAGTACCTTAAGAAGTAGATGTCTGATTGTTAAACAATTGTGGATACTTCCTCTTCATTTGATCCTCGCGTTCCCAGGTGAACTCTGGTCCGCGCTTTGAGTTCCATCGGACTTTGACAATAGGAATACGACTGTGTTTGAGTGTCTTGACCTCTCGGTCCATAATTTCCACTGGTTCCTCGATGAAACGTAGTTGTTTGTTAATATGTACCTCGTCTAACGGAATAACGAGAGTCTCGTCAGCAAGGCATTTCCTCAGGTTTGAAACATGGAACACATCATGTACTCCACTGAGTTCTTCAGGTAAGTTCAACTGGTAGGCTACTGGACCAACCCGTTTGACAATCTCAAACGGTCCCACGTACCTAGGGTTTAGCTTTCCACGCTTCCCGAAACGAATTACACCTTTCCAGGGTGAGACTTTCAGTAGTACTTTGTCACCAACCTGAAACTCCAATGGCTTACGACGCTTGTCGGCGTAACTCTTTTGTCGGTCACGTGCTGCTGCCATACGGTTACGGATCTGCACGATCTTCTCAGTCGTCTCATGCACGAGTTCAGGACCGGTAAGTTGACTTTCTCCTACTTCTGCCCAACAGATAGGTGATCGGCACTTACGTCCATACAATGCCTCAAATGGAGCTGCCTTGATCGAAGTGTGATAACTGTTATTATAGGAGAACTCAACTAATGGTAGATGGGTTTCCCAACTGCTGCCAAAATCGATCACACAGGCACGCAACATGTCTTCCAGTGTTTGGATTGTACGCTCACTTTGACCATCGGTCTGCGGGTGATATGCAGTACTCATATCCAGCCGCGTTCCTAATGATCGTTGTAATGATTGCCAGAAGTGAGAAGTGAACCGGGCGTCACGATCAGAAATGATAGATATTGGCACGCCATGTCGAGAAACTATTTCCCTTAAATAGATACGTGTCAGCTTCTCCATTCGATCAGTCTCTCGGATTGCCAGAAAGTGTGCGGATTTCGTTAAGCGATCTACTATAACCCAAATGGTATCGCATCCGCTGGGGGTCCTAGGTAACTTTGTGATAAAGTCCATGGAGATCTGCTCCCATTTCCACACTGGAATTTCCGTTGTTGAAGTAAACCGGATGGTCTCTGGTATTCCACCTTAACCTTGGAACAAGTTAAGCATCTGCTTACGTATGTGGCTATCTCCGCTTTCATTTTCGGCCACCAGTACAATTCTTTCAGGTCCTGATACATCTTGTCTGAACCTGGATGAATAGAGTAACGTGACTTATGAGCTTCATCCATTATCAGCTCTCGCAAATTCCCGTGCTGTGGTACCCAGATCCGTTTCATAAAATAACGGATTCCATTAGCTTTAACCTCCAACTGTTTCTCCATGCCTCGCATGGATTCCGCTTTGAGATTCTCCGTCTTCAAGGCCTCAGATTGAGCAGCTTTGATTTGCACTGGTAGGTCAGAGTGGATAGTCATTTGTAATGCGCGTACCCGACGAGGCTTTAGTGCTTCATTACGACTAAGGGCATCGGCTACCACATTAGCCTTACCCGGATGATACTTGATCGCACAGTCGTAGTCGTTCAACAATTCGACCCAACGACGTTGTCTCATGTTCAGCTCTTTCTGTTCAAAGATGTGCTGGAGACTCTTGTGATCGGTGTAAATGGTGCATCTGGTACCGTACAAGTAATGTCTCCAAATCTTCAAGGCAAAAATCACTGCACCCAATTCCAGGTCATGGGTGGTATAGTTCTTCTCGTGAACCTTCAGTTGTCTCGAGGCGTAAGCTATCACCTTGTCGCGTTGCATCAGGACACAACCCAATCCTTGAATGGATGCGTCACAATACACCACGAAATCATCTGTCCCCTCTGGTAGTGCCAATATCGGTGCACTACAGAGTTTCTGTTTCAATAGCTGAAAAGCCGCCTCTTGACTTTCACCCCATTTGTATGTCGTTCCTTTGTGGGTTAAAGCGGTGAGAGGTTGTGCAATCTTAGAGAATCCCTCTATGAATCGTCGGTAATATCCTGCTAACCCCAGGAATTGCCTTATCTCAGTCGGTGTCTTAGGTGTAGCCCAATTCTTTATCGCCACAATCTTGGCAGGATCAACATGTATTCCCTTCTCATTAACAACATGACCTAGGAATTGCACTTCACGTATCCAAAAGTCACACTTAGAGAATTTGGCGTACAGTTGCTCATTCTTCAACAATTCCAAGATCAATCGTAGATGCTCTTCATGGTCCTCCTTGGTCTTAGAGTATATCAGTATGTCATCGATAAACACAATAACAAACTGATCGAGATAGGGTTTGCACACGCGATTCATGAGGTCCATGAATACCGCAGGTGCATTAGTCAACCCAAAAGGCATGACCAAGAACTCATAATGACCATAACGAGTACGGAATGCGGTTTTGGAGATGTCCTCCTCACGAACTCGGAGTTGATGATAACCAGACCTCAAGTCGATCTTCGAATAATAGCTTGATCCCTGAAGCTAATCAAATAAGTCGTCGATACGAGGTAGAGGATATCGGTTCTTGACTGTGACTTTGTTTAATTCTCTATAATCGATGCACATTCGGAAAGTGCCGTCCTTCTTCTTAACAAAGAGAACAGGGGCTCCCCAAGGTGATGAGCTAGGTCGGATAAAGCCCTTATCTAAAAGCTCCTGAAGTTGTGATGACAACTCCTGTAATTCGTTTGGTGCTAATCGATAAGGTGCTCTAGCAATCGGGGCTGCACCGGGAGTCAGTTCGATTTGAAATTCCACTTGGCGATGAGGTGGTAGTCCAGGAAGATCCTCTGGAAACACCTCTGGAAAATCTCTTACCACGGGAATGTCTTCTATTTTCTTTTCCTTGGACTGCTTGTCGGTGACGAGTGCCAGAATAGCCACACGCCCTTTTTGTAACAACTTTTGCGCCTTCATGTAAGAGATAATACCCATTACTGCACCACTCCTATCGCCTTGGACTGTAAGAATTTCATCACCAACAGGGATTCGTATGATCTTCTCATGACATATGACTTCTGCTTGCTTATTAGAGAGCCAATCCATGCCTACCACAACGTCGAAACTTCCTAGTGTAACAGGCATAAGATCTATAGCGAAAGTATGACCAGCGAGTTCTATCTTACAATCTCTAAGAATGTGTGTTACATGGATTTGTTTACCGTCAGCCAATTCTATGGTATATTTGGATTCTAGGGCAGAAGGAATATCACTTAGAAGACTACAGAACTTTAAGGATATGAAACTCCTATCGGCTCCAGTATCAAATAGTATAGAAGCAAAACAACCGTTCAGGGGAAACGTACCAGTAACCACATTCTGGTCATCCCTTGCCTCGCCGGAACCGATCACGAATGCGCGACCCTTGGCATTGCCCCCGTTATTATCCTTGTTTCCATTCTTCAGCTGCGGGCAATCCTTCATGTAGTGGCCCTCCTTACCACACTTATAGCAGCCTCTAGTCACTCCACCCTGTCGTTGTTGTTGGAGTTGTTGTTGCTGAGTCATTAGTTCACCCCGGCAGTCTTTGGCTGCATGACCCATCTTTCCACATCTCTGACAACGGAGTCGGTCACATGGGCCACGATGATGGAAGTTGTACCGGTTACACTTAGGACTCTTGCCCGCGTAGTTGCTTGATCCCTGGCCATAATTGTTGTTGTTGTTGTTTTGGTTGTTGTTGATGAACTGTCTTGATGAATCAAACTTTCTGATTGGTTGTTGCTGGGTGTTATTGGAGCTTGAAGACTTGCTGTGGTTACCCTCCCATTTCCTTTTGTGATCTGATGAACCAGAAGCAGCGCCACGTTAGGCAAGGTGCCCTGTGCCACTGCCTGGTCGGTGAGTTTATGAGCCAGTCGGATGGCCTGCTGGATAGTGACAGGATCAGCAGCCATCACACTAGCCTGGATTTGAGGAGCCAGGCCATCAATGTACTTTTCGATCCGTTTGTAGGCCGGAGTCACCATCTGAGGACATAATGCTGCCAACTCGTGTGAACGAGTCGTGTACTCCTCAATGTCAGAACCAACCATCTTCAAATTCCAAAATTCTGCCTCCAGTTTCTGGACCTCGTTTCGGGGGCAATACTCTTCTTTCATCAAAATCTTGAAGTCTTCCCAAGGCATACTGTTAGCAGCATCCAGTCCTAAGGTTTGGACCTGTGAGTTCCACCATGTCAAAGCTGGTCCTTCCAAAGTGCCGGAAGCATACTTGACACGGTTTTCTGCTGGACAGTTACACATTGCGAAGGCGGATTCCAGCTTTTCAATCCAACGAAGGAGGGTAACAACACCTTCGGAGCCTTTGAAGGAATGAGGTTTGCAGTCCATGAACATCTTGAAAGTGCAGACTGCTTGACCTCCTTGGTTTTGGTTCTGGTTGATATTGTTGTTTTGATTTTGGTTCCTGGTCTGTTCGAACGCCTCGAGCGCTTCAGCAACACGCTCATTTATGATGGCATCGAGTTCAGCTTGTGTTAGATTAATGTTTTCTTGTCTACGTGGGCGTCTAACTCTTCGTCTAGACATGATTCTACGTATTCACAATACATGACAGTCACTATCAAATAATAACTATTGATAATAATCTGTTTCATACTAGTAGAAATGAAGGATTTGTTTGCATATCGATAGTGAGGTTTCATGAGAACCGAGACTTTATGTCTCCAAGTATAGAAATGAAAATTTGTACTGACTATGACTGTTATCACCTAATAGAGTTACCAGAGTTCTCATGCACGACAAATTACAATTACGTGTGCACCCGTGATTTTAATTTGCTTTGCATGGTCATTCATGGCTTCTCCCATTCGTGATAACATACCTTGTCAAGTACCGAGTGCTATCTGCTAAGACTAGCGATGATGATAGGGCATGTTGGAAGTAGAAACGAGTACAATAGAGTGTGCTGTGGTGTTCAAATCTTGGATAGTTTATTTCGGGAAACGAAATCAAGGACAAGAATTATTCAACACGACAATGGGATGTTCCGAGTGTATTCGTTTGATTCGTGAATCAAAGCGAGTACGTTGACTAATCAAAGTATTTAGTCAACCACAACATTGTTGAAAACATGCGTACCTATAAGCAGATACTCATCCCAAGGGTTCCCAGGTAAGGTAAACAGGTCCATCGGTTGATTTGGATATATGCGAATACCTTGCCTAGACAGAACACCTCAAGATACAGGCATCTTACTCTTCCAGCATTGCATGTTTTCAGTGGTGGGACACCGACTTTGACGAGATTTTGAGAACCATCAATAACAATCGAGGTTTTGGAGTTTGACATCACTTGAATTAGGCACTCAAACCCTCCCGTATGTTAAAGTAAAAGTTTTCAAGCATCCAGATTAAGTAAACATAGCTTAGAAATCTATGTGTGTGTAACTAATGCAAATCCAGCTATAGTCTAAAATGCAATGCAAATGGGATGCAAGTCCATTTTAGTTCGCTATAACTAATGCTCTGATACCAATCTGTCACACCCTCAAAATCTGCTAACGGGGTTTTACCGTCAGGCGTGTGACACACCAGGATCTCAGATAAGCATCAGTTACACCAAACACAGTAATTATAAAACATAACATTAAGTAATTAGTTGTTTAAATCAAACATGAGTGTTCAGACTTGCGGAAGCGTTTCAAATATAGAAATCAACAGTGAATCGTTTCAACATGCGTTTTAACCATAAGAATCAATAGCATTTCACAAATTAAACCAGTTGTGTTGTGATGTATGCCATGCATGCATCCTAGCTGAGTTCTTAATCTTGTGCGTTTCTGTGACCTGAGAAAACATGCTAAAATGTGTCAACATAAAGTTGGTGAGTTCACAGGTTTAACAAAAAATGTGTTTGTAAGCGTATCCATAGTTTGCGTTTCAATGGTTTAGTATATATTGCATATCGTTAGGTAGCTAGCCTCTGTTCTTGTTACTTAGCGTTTCGAACCGAAGCTGACTGTTTACGTCCTATTTGTGTTTGTTGTATCCCGTCATGTCTCGTCAGACCATGACAATGTGTTAGGTCAATTTAGCACCCGTTTGACCTCCAATCAAGCTAGCGCGACTAGCCCGGGCAGGGTTTGTCAGACCCAGTAGTACTACTCAAAATTACCTCGCTAATCCCATTACTAACGGTTCGATTGTGTGAGGACATGTGTGCGTTTACCACTAACGTAACAAGCGATATCAACAATACTGGCAACCATTTATATAATATGTTTGCATGTTTTCTCCCCCAAAAAGGAAAGAAAGTAAAAAGGGGCCGTGAAACTCACCTCGAGCGTAGAGCAACAAGTAATTGTAATCACAAAAGATCGGGTTTCCAATTAACCTGTGTTTCATTCAGTATATATATATATAATTAATATTAATTATTAATTATAAATATAGTAACTGTACCGTTTCGCGTCTCACGAATCGGTTCGGTGTCGGTTATATATATATATATATATATATATATCCGCATTATATACGTTATATAATACCTAGTATTATATTTCCACGTATATATTAAAATACAAGCAATAGTGATTTTTATGATTTCAATTGTTTATAGTTTATTTTTACATAAATAAACTAATTGCATTATTTGTTAATAATATTATATATAAATTTACTAAGTATCACAAGAAATAATTTCACAGAAAATACTTAGATACTTTTAAAATATACAAAGTTTATAGAATTTGATTTTTATAATTTTTATAATAATGCTTGTAAATAACTTATGAAATTATAGCATCTTTATATTTTTCACAATTTTCATGTTTTTATCCATGACATAATGTCCAATAATAAATTAATAATTTAAATTATTATTTAGAGTCCATTTTTTATAAAAATGGCTATTTATAATATTTATAAATAATATTTTATAAATATTATTAAGATGTTTTTTAGTAAATAAATTTACAGAAAATAATTATGTAACATTTAAAATATGGAAAGTTCATAAAATTTACTTTTAAAATTTTTAGGAACTTTTCTGTATTTTTAAAAAAATGTTAAAGGCTTTAAAAAAAATACATGGAGGTAACCGGGTTCGAACCCGGGACCTCCATCCCACACTCCCACACTCTAACCAGTGAACCAAAGGCTCTAAGCCGCGGTAATCCTGGTTTCTAATTGTTTTTAAGCACACTCAATCTTTTCTCCCAAACCCCATAGAACCCTAGTTTGATTTGATCCGAATTGAACAATCAAACGCGTTTGTTAACCAAATCATCCTTAGGGCTTTGTTTACCCATGAGAAATCAAGCATGTTGATGTGTTTAATTACCTGTTTATCGTCGATTTGAAGGTGGACACGATGAAGAACAGGTCGCGGCTTCTTGATGATCGATTGATGCCTAAACGATGATTATAATCCAATTCCTTGGACAGGAAGTTTCTAATGATGTTTGTGATCAAAACCCTTCTGTTGATTTCGAGTTACAAAGGCTGGAGAGTGGTGTTCGAGTAGGTTGCAGGTCCGCGGATGTGATGGTGATCGAATGGTGTGTTAGTGCATGTTTTATACGAAATAGAGTTTAGTGGAACAACATAATTGATTTAACTTTCGTTTGTGCGCCATTAATTTTGCTTATTAATGGATTTCAGTGGCCGATTAAGTGGGTGGTCGGCCGAAAGTGGATACCGTACCTAATTCGACCACAATATTCAAATTGATGTGGCCCCGAGTTCGAATCACGCACAATGGTTTGTCGGGACGGTTGAACCGAGTCAAAGCCGCGTATTTTGGGCGTTTGGAGTCGCCGGAGGGCCGGCCGGAACAGTGGCCGGAGAAACGGGGGTGACGGGCGGGTGGTTTGGGATTTTTAAACAATTTACAGAAATGGTCCCTCGACTTTCCTTCCCTTATTATTTTATGCCAAACTTAAATTTTTAAGTTTATAAAATGGCAAAACAACCCCTGGACTTTATTATTATTATTATTATTATTATTATTATTATTATTATGTTTAACTGTTTTTGATTTAATTATAACTATGTAATAATAATAATTTAAATTATGAAAACGGTGTTAACCCGAAATATACGGGTTGTCACAGAATTCTTTTATACATGATCACGAACAAACTCCTCAGTCATTTACACAGGTAAGTGCATCATTTTGTTTTAGGATAATTATGACTTTTAATTATCTAAGTTTAACTTAAACGGGTCAAAATAACTTAAACTTAAACTTACACTTAATTATACTATATTGAACAAACCATTCTCATCGTTTTGTTTTAATTATCTAAGTTTAGCTTAAACGGCTCAAAACGGGTGAAAAGAACATGATTTGCGGATAAACGGGTCAAAATAACTTAAACTTGAATGTGTTAAGTTCATCATAATTGTTTTAGGTTAATTATGAATTTTAATCGCTAAAATAGAAATTAATTATCTAAGTTTACCTTAAACGGGTCAAAACAGGTGAAAAGGACATGATTTGTGGTTAAACGAGTTAAAATAACTTAAACTTGGATGTGTTAAGTTAAACATAGTTGTTTTAAGTTAATTATGACTTTTAATCGCTAAAATAGAATTTAATTATCTAAGTTTAGCTTAAACTGGTCAAAACGGGTGAAAAGGACATGATTTGTGGTTAAACGAGTTAAAATAACTTAAACTTGGATGTGTTAAGTTAATCATAGTTGTTTTAAGTTAATTATGACTTTTAATCGCTAAAATAGAATTTAATTATCTAAGTTTAGCTTAAACGGGTCAAAACGTGTGAAAAGGACATGATTTGTGGTTAAACGAGTCAAAATAACTTAAACTTGGATGTGTCAAAATATAAATGTATTTTTGTTTTTGCAGGAGCAAATTTCAAGTCTGTTTCAAAATGCGCAATTTATGTTACAAATGACACAATTAATTGCTTCGCAAAAGGCTCCAATCAAACGGAAGAAGATGATTCACACGAGGGGGATGAATAGCTTATTTTATGTTTGATTGTATGATATGTTTGATTGTATAATATTTCGTAATCTATGTTTGAATAACTTATCTACGTTTGATTGTATGATATTTCGTAATCTAGATTGTAGTTTATGTTATTAGAAAATCTAGGTTTATGTTATTAGAAAATCTAGGTTTATGTTATTAGAAAATCTAGGTTTATTTGGGATGAAAACTAGATTTTTGAAAAAAAAAAAAAAGTAAAAAAAAAAATAATCATTAGCGGCGACATATAAGCATTAGGGGCGACATATTTTTCGACAATTCTGAGGCCTTTAGCGGCGACCCAATAGCGGCGACATACAGGCATTAGCGGCGACTTTTTTAGCGGCGACGCATTAGCGGCGAAATTTTGACCATTAGCGACGGTTTATTACCGGCGACTTTTTTGCGGCGACAGGTCGCCGCTAAAGGTAATAGCGGCGACAAGTGGGGTTTTTAGCGGCGACTTGCGTCGCATCTAAAGACCTGTCTCCTTGTAGTGCGATGTCAATATTTAGAAGTTCTTTGTATTAAAAAAATTCATATTTCATAGATTTTTCTTGTGTAAAAATATGTTTTAATTATTAGAATCATGTTTTTAATTTATCAAAAAATCAGTTTTATAATTTAAAAAGTATATAAATAATTATTAGCATTTAATTTATTATTAAATCGTTAACTTAATAACTTTCATTCTAGTGGTGATATGTGCTCACATAGTAGGTTGACAATGTAGAAAAATATCATGTGAGTTGTAGATATTTTGGTTTATTAGTATACATTGTAAATTTCTAAGTGAATTTTAATTATTTTTAAATTTACCACTTTCTCGTTTTGATTTATATTTATTACTATTGTTAACTTTTAGTTATGTTTTACTTTCTTAATAACTAATTAATATTATTACTTTTTTGCTTTTATTTTGTATTTATCAGTATTATTATTAATATTATTTCTATTTTTACAACTAAAAGAAAAATAACTAATATGATTGCTATCGATGAGAAACATGCGTCGTTATAATTTCAATTATATTACCGCTTCATTATTTAGTTGTACAAGACCTTTATTATGTGACTAATCTAATATTGCTATTAATATTTTCTATGTTATACAACTAGCAGGAAAAGTATTTTTGCCATGTGTCGATGATCAATTAGATTGTTATTCTCAAGTAACATTTAAAAATTACGGCTAAAGTTGTAAAGTAAACGTTTAAGTCTACAATTATTAATATTTAATAGGGTTGGTAGTCCGGTAACATACACAAAACCTTACTATAAATCAATTCCTCATTCTATAATAAAAAAACACTTATCTCATATTCTTTTTTAAGACAATAATAATGCCGTCAGCCTACACAAAAGGGCCTTTTCAAAGAAAAGAAGTAGGGTGTAAGCGAACCAAGCCGGCTCGATGGATACTCGAGATCGACTCAGTAAAAAGCTCGATCGAGCCGAGCCTAAGCGAGCTCGAGCCCGATCTCGAGCTTGATATATAACTCGATTATTAATCGAGCCCGAGCCCGAGCCTTGCATTCAAAGATCGTTTAGGCTCGCGAGCCTTAACGAGCCTAGTTGGATTTATACATATTATATATATATATATATATATATATATATATATATATATATATATATATATATAATATTTAAATCTCGAGCTCGAGCCGAGCTTTGGCTCGGTAGTTTTGTTATGCAACTACCGTTTGCGTCCCTGACGTTTTCTCATTTTAACCGTTTGCGTCCCTGTTGTTTCAAAATTGTCATCCGCCCCCTAACGTTTCATTTTATTTCCATTTGAGTCCAACACACTAACGTCGTTAGATTTTTCCGTTAGTTTTTATAAAATGACAAAAATACCCTTGTAATTTCAGGGATGCAAAATGTAAATTTACTCTTAAATAAAAACCCTATCCCACCCCTCCCTTCTATCTTCTCTCTCTCTATCTCTTCTTTCTTCACTGACAGCGGTGGTGGTGGTGATGGGTCACGATGGTGGTGATGGGGTTCGCGATGGTGGTGATGGGGTTCGCGATGGTGGTGATGGGGTTCGCGATGGTGGTGATGGGGGGATGCGGTGGTGGTGGTGATGGGGGGCTACGGTGGTGGTGGTGATGGGGGCTGCGGTGGTGGTGGTGATGGGGGGCTGCGGTAGTGGTGGTGATGGGGGCTGCGATGGTGGTGGTGATGGGGGGCTGCGGTGGTGGTGGTGATGGGGGGTTGCGGTCGCCGTCGACTCCGACCTCGATTTCGCCTTTCAACTTCAATTGCAAGAAGCCCTCAAAGCCTCCACCACATCACACCCTTCTTCTTCATCATCATCATCATTGATTCAACCACCACTTCTCCTAACAGAAGTCACCGACTCCCCTGCCGGAATCGCCTCCTTCATCGCCTACGAAATCGACAACGAGCCGACCGGCAGTTAGTCGAATGGGAAAACCGGTTAATGCAGGAGAATCTGAATCGTTTGATGCACGATCAGGTGTTTGCTCATGAAATTGTCAACGTTCCTGAACACGAGTGGAGGAAAACCGGTGATTACTTCGAGAGGCCGTACGGAGTGTCGCCGGCGTCGGGTGAGGAGGTGTTTAGGGTGTATTGCAAGGGTTTGGTGAGTGACGAGAGGGTTGGGGGGATTGGGGTGGCGATTTGTGATTCGTTTGATTGTTGTGTGTTGGAGATGGGGAAGGCGGTGGTGGTTGACGACGGTGGTGGTGGTGGTGGTGGTGGTGGTGGTGAGGTGGTGGAGGTGAAGGCTGTGGTTGAAGGGGTGAATGCTGTTGTTGCTCTTGGGTTGAAGAGGGTTCATGTGTTCTGTGACAGCAATGTGTTTATCAACAGAGGGGCTGCGGCGGCGGTGGTGGTGATAGGGGCTGCGGCGGTGGTGGTGATAGGGGCTGCGGCGGTGCTGGTGATAAGGGTTGTGGTGGTGCTGGTGGTGATAACTGGGTGGTTGTGGTGGTGGTGATAGGGGTGGTTATGGTGGTGGTGGTTTGAAGAGATGATGTTGATGGATGGGACCCACAAGGGTTTTATTGTTATTATTTAATTTGAAGGGTAGTTTCGTCTTTTTATTAATAATTTTAACAGAAACATTAACGGTGTTAATTATTTGAACTCAAATCGATATAAAAATGAAACGTATAGGCTCAAATGAGGATAACACGAAACGTTAGGGGGCGGATGACAATTTTGAAACCGCAGGGACGCAAGTGGTTAAAATGAACAAACGTCAGGGATGCAAATGGTAATTTACTCTAAAAAAACACTTATCTCATATTCTTTTTTAAGACAATAATAATGTCGTCAGCCTACACAAAAGGGCCTTTTCAAAGAAAAGAAGTAGGGGTGTAAGCGAACCAAGCCGGCTCGATGGATACTCGAGATCGACTCAGTAAAAAGCTCGATCGAGCCGAGCCTAAGCGAGCTCGAGCCCGATCTCGAGCTTGATATATAACTCGATTATTAATCGAGCCCGAGCCCGAGCCTTGCATTCAAAGATCGTTTAGGCTCGCGAGCCTTAACGAGCCTAGTTGGATTTATACATATTTTATATATATATATATATATATATATATATATATATATATATATATATATATATATTATATTTAAATCTCGAGCTCGAGCCGAGCTTTGGCTCGGTAGTTTTGTTATGCAACTAAACCGAGCTTATACGAGTCGAGCTCGAGCTTTATTGTCGCTACTCGAGCCGAGCTCGATCCAGAAATAACAGGCTCGAACGAGCTCGAGCTCGAGCTCGAGCTTTAAGAAAAACCCATCGAACCGAGCTCGAATACTATAAGGCTCGGGCTCGGCTCGTTTACATCCCTAAAAAGAAGCCCACAATTAAATAATATAATATAACCACGACAACAACAAATTAACGACCCTATACCTTGAGCGTGTTTGAGATTGCTTCTCAAAAGCATTTATTGACTTATTAACTTTTTCAATAAGTTAATAAGTTAGTATGTAGTGACTTATTGATTTATTTCTCTCACAATCATTATATTGCCAAACATTATAAAATGACCTTTTTAACTTTATAAAAGTTAGTAAGTTAAAAAGTAATGAAAAAACACACCCAAACACCCACCTTATATCCTCCATATAAATAATCAACTTAAAACCAATACCATGCAGTAGTACTAATACTTTATAGTGTTGTACTAGCTTTTACGTAAACTAAAACCTTAAGAATGACAAAGAGCAAGATTCTTGTTGTGGGTGGCACAGGCTACATTGGCAAGAGGATTGTCAAGGCTAGTTTGGCTCAAGGCCACCCAACCTATGTCCTCATGCGTCGCGAGATTGGTTACGACATTGAAAAGCTTCAAATGTTGTTGTCGTTTAAGGAACAAGGGCCCGGTTGGTTGAGGGTTCATTTTCTGATCATCGGAGTCTTGTGGATGCCGTTAAACTAGTTGCTGTCGTCATATGCACCATGTCGGGGGTGAAACACCGGTCAAACAATATTTTACTTCAACTTAAGCTTGTTGATGCCATCAAAGAAGCCGGAAACATCAAGGTATGTATAGGATAAAGTGGTGTAATTTTCAACTTATGCAAAGTGTATGTATGATGATTTCAAAAATATATAGATTAAAATTTCGTATAAGACAAAGATTCTAACCTTGATGCTTTCAAGGTGCCAAAATAGTGAAACCCTTGTAGTAACATTTACCATGTAACGTTTATAGGTTCGAAACAAAAGTTTTCATAATAAGTTCTTGAAGCAGCGGTTCTTGCCTTCGGAATTTGGGACCGACCCTTCACGAATGGGATACTCACTCGAATATGGAAAGGAGGCATATGAGGACAAGATGGTTATACGAAAAGCGATAGAAGATGCTAAAATTCCACATACCTACATTTCTGCAAACTGTTTCGGTGGTTAATTCGCTGGTAACCTTTCCCAGCCGGGCTCCCTCATGCCACCAAGGGACCGAGTGTCGGTTTATGGAGATGGGAATCGTAAAGGTATGATATACCGATATAATACATATACACACATGTTCATTTCAGAACCAATATTATGTTTATTCACTAGCATGCTTACTTTCTTTGAAACTTATGTAGTTGTTTTCATGGATGAGGACGGTGTTGCACCATACACAATCAAGACTGTAGATGATATTCGCGTGTTGAATAAGACGTTATATCTTCGGCCAGATAATAATATTCTTACACATAACCAGTTGATTGAGAAATGGGAGAAACTTACCGGTCAAACACTTGAGAAAGTGCACATATCTGCCAAAGACTTTCTTGCTTCCATACATGGTCCTTATAAGCTATCCATATATTAATAATAATGCACAATTCTATCACAAAATGACTTATTTCAACAACTATTTTATTGTGTAACAACTTTGCTTAATGTTTTTTTTTTTGTATTTTCAGAGTGTGCTTTTCAAGCGGGACTTGCACGTATCTATCATATTTACTATGAAGGTTGTTTGATGAACTTTGAAATCGGTGAAGAGGGTGAAGAAGCTTCTAAGCTCTATCTTGAGGTCCGATACACTCGTGTTGAGGAGTATTTGCAACGATATCTCTAATTCCTGTTAGGGTCCTTCTTACGACCAAAAACCCATGCTATCGACATGAAGATGGTCACACAACTTATATCTTCGAATTGTTTCATCTTGTTTGTTTTATGCATACTCTTTTAAATAATTTTTCATCCATTAAAATTTTGTATTGTTTATATTCTTCTTCTTACAAGTCATGAGAAATTTGATACATTGTTGATATGATTATGCTATGTGGGCTGATGTGTCGAACCATAAACACTTCGCTATAGACGTCGTTCTCGAACCTATCCACCTCTAAACTTCTTCTCACTCGCTATTCAGACGATAATGTTAGCTCTTAAAATAAATTGCATAAATAAATATATCAAACAAACTATTAGCAAAACAATAATGTATCTCAGTTTATATATGTAAAAGCACTTTTATCTATTATGTATAACCCGTTGAATAAGTGAAAGTAATGGAAATTTAGAAATTGTAAACGATATTCTAATACAAAAATTAGAAATTATTAATCTATTCATTATTTTTTTACAGAGAAGGAAAAAAAATTTCTTGAGCTAATACTATTGTGGCACGTGGCGCAAAAAGTTATATATCTATTAGCTATAGATTGGAGCTAGATAGTATAGCACCACTGAAATTGAACTCAATACCATGTTTAGGTATAAAATTTAGAAAATTAGATTTTAATAATTCAAACTATTATTTACTGGCCGATAAGAATTTATAATATTGATTTGACTGGTAATAATCCAAACTTTCATTTTTATGACCAACAACAATCTTATAGTATAATTATCATACATTCACATTCGATTTGTACTTGTTTTAGGCTTGTTTTAGTTTGTATGTTTTTTTATTTCATTCATATTCGTTATTGCGATCGAAATCGAGTCGAAATCAAGCGTAAATTTTTAATAATTATGTTTCTTGGATTATTGTTGGTAATAAAAATAAAACTTGAAATTGTTACGGGTCAAATCAATAGTATGGATTATTATCTGCTAATTAGTAATAGTTTATATTTTTTAAATCTAATTTGCCTAAATTTTAATAGTGAATTGAAAAAAAAATACAAAAAGAATGATTGAATCTAAATAAATACATTATAACAACTTTCTGAAAACTTAAGCTAAAACTCATCTTGAATAAAATTTGTGTCAACTTGAATTGATTTTGCTCGGTTTCTAAATAATACGGAGCTAAGGAGGGAGCTCCATTCAGCTCTAACATGGTTCGAAGTTATACAAGTTGATTTTAAAGTAAACATCTATACTTGTTTTTAGCAAGTTTTAATCCTCGAGCTATTATATAGTGTTGATATATATTCATTTATTATTGTACTAGCCTATATATCCTTGTATCATACGGGTTGCATAAATAATACATTAATTAAAAATAATATAATACAAGTAAACATAAACAACTGAAACATGAAAACAATATGAAGATGCATAAGCAGATTCACAATAAAGTCTAAAAAAACAAAATTGTTAAATCAAAATAGATGCATGAGAAGCATATGACAACATTCATATCTGTGTGAATCAAAATAAAATAGGTCAGTGACAAATTAGAGTATTATTAGTAATACAAAAGCATGAAAAGCATATGACAAAGCCCATATGATATGTTTTGACTTTAGTTGTATGCATTATTTCATATATAAATTATAAGCATGACATAAGTACAATGCTTTCATATGAAGTGGTAAAAAAAATATACCAGATAAACACCTTATTATACATATTTCAAGAAATAAACTTTAAAAAAAGCCAAATGTTAAAGTCTTGATGCACCTGCAACACGGGTAAACATAAAGCATCATCATTTATACACAAAAGCATATAAGAACATCATCAACATAATTATGAAGCATGTATTCAACTCTGGTTACTCGCTTTTTAAATCGCTATTTATAAATGCAATAAAATACAAAATTAGAATACGAGCACTAGTACAAAAATAATTTTTATAGGCGGTGAAAAGGTTTTTTTTGGGCAGTTTTTAGCCGCCCTAAAAGAGGTCGCTACAAAAATTAAAATTATTTTTCTGGGCGGTTATGAAAACCGCCCAAAAAGATATATGCACCGCCCAAAAAGATCCAAATAAAAGGCTATTAATTAAACCGCTCGAAAATTGGAGATTGGATATCAACCGCCTAAAATTGTTTTTATCTAAATTGAAAAAAAAATTATATAAATCCAGATGTTTATAAAAACCACAACTAAAACAAAATGTTACCAACACCAAAGCGCATAACAGTATTTTATAAACCAAATCACACAAGAATATTTTATAAACATACAATCAAAACCCATAGAATTCAAACCAAAGCATCAAGATCGAATATTAAATATAAAGTTCATGTTTAAATTGCATAAATCTAGACATGTAATACTAAAACATAGTCAAAATCAAAACAATCTAGTTTTCACTAGATACTAATACAAAGGTACTTGTCCAACTACGATATTAGAATATATAAAAATCTACATATCATAGCTACTATTTTCCAAATACCGTTTTAAGAAACCACTTCATGACGTTTGCGACTAACTTTTCGATCTTCACTTGTGTGACATAGGACCGGGTGGTTGACTTCCAAATCTAAAAAAGTAAAACAAAAAAGAAATAAATTTAGTTAGACGTGAATCAAAAAATATACACACACTTGATTAGTTTTGCAAATCCAAATCTTTTTAACTAAAAATATAACATATTCTAACAACCTGAATACCTAAATAATATAAGCCCAAATTATCATGTAATAACCCAAACAATCAATACCCAAATAAGAAAAATCCTTAAGATATTCTTGTAAATTTTAAACAAAATACTTACGTTACCGTTGGAGGAGGAACTTGTGTCACGCGAACTTGTGGGGCTGGTTCAAACTATATCAAAAAAATTAGTAGTTAGATATATATGCACACGCACACACAAATAATAAAATGTAGAAATTGAGTTGTTGATTACCATATCCGTAAACGTTCCCATACTAGCCATATATATTTGATCATATTCCGTTGGGTCTTGTTCAAGTTGACTTTGATATTCAACCCGTTGTATAGATGGCGAAAACTAAAATAAAAAAATAAAAAAGTTATAAAGTATATGTACTTTTGTTTATATGTTATCAACATTAATTTTTTAATATTGATAACATTATTTGCATCATAACACCTTAAACCTAAATAGCCCGACTAGTATAAACATATAATCCAATTTAAAAAACCAAAAAACACTCATAACCTGTGGTACATAACACGAGTTGAGTGGTGTCCGTGGCAGGGTTTGGTTCCGGCAAGGAGTCTCTGTGTTCGAAAGCTACAAGTTAACAAACATATTAGAGTAAATCTTATGAAAAGATAAAATAAAGTATATATAATTCTTTTAATAAATAAATATACCTTTATGGCGTTTCTCGGCCACTGAATAAAATAACCACAAGCATCACCAATATCTTTAAGTTCGTCATAGCAAGAAACAGGAGGGAGAGGCACATACTGAAACTTTGAATCAATGGTTTCTACTTGAACTTTTACATAATCATCGTGCATTTGTCTCCCATGTAACAATCTATTAGTAGTAGGATGCACATACACAATACCTATTATTTTCTCCATACTAGAATTATACGGGAATAACAACTCACAAAATAAAACCTCCTACAAAGCAATATAACAATTTTAAAAACAAATATGATGTGTGTATATATATATATATTAAAATGTTTATATTAACATGATATAAATATACCTTGATAGGTGGATAGTGAATATGAGATCCACCGGACCCACACCTCGAGCCTCGAACATCAAGACTCGAGTCCAACCCTACATCACTTCTTTTTTGAGTAGTAGACACATCATTATGACTTTGTTGTCTACCACCTTGAAATAAGCCTCCGTGAACCATTGTGTGTCCTATAAAGAAAGTATATATTTAAAATTGCATCAACATTTATATAAGTGTGTGTGTGTATATATATATACATATAGTATTTATAATATATTACCTATGATATTAGAAAATGCACGCGATCGTCCTCCATGCTCAGGTCCAAAAAATTTAGTTAATGGATCCTTTTTCCCAAGACCATAACTACCATCATCAATCATTTGTTTTTCCAAACGAGCCTATAAAAATATACAATTGTTAAAACAACTTACTATAATACATATATTTTTATATAACTAAATAAATATATATTAAATTACCAATTCAGGATATGATACCATTGCATCATCCGCAAGTTCATACATTTTGGTTTGTTTGTTTTTTATCATGTTCCCGGCGATAAACTTTCTAGTACGTGGATCTTTAATATTATCAAGATCTTGATATTTTTGTAAAAGATGAGACCATCTTTCTTCAATTTTTTCAGGAGTTAACCTCGCAAATGAGAGACGTCCTAGATGAGAAAAGTTTTTGTTTGCCTTTGCGCTTGCTTTAGCTTTTCTACTTTTTTCCTTCAATCAAAATAAACAAATTATTACTAATGAATGTATATATATCACAATAATATTGATAGTAGTAATAATAAAAGTAAATATTAATTCTCATATACCAAAAAAGTCGGATTAGTCCTTTGAGCAACAAATTCATTCCAATGTTCTTCATCAAGACTCTTATACTTCTCAAAAGGAGTCTTGCCTATATTTACAAATTTTGTTGTAAGAGTACTTTGCCAATTTGTATGACTTTTTTTCGCCCTTTTAATAAAAAAGGATTTACCCAAGTTGTCTTGAAGACGCCACGTATTCTAAGTATTTACAAAACATAAAAAAGTTAATAAAACATAATAAAATAATAGTTCATGCTTATAACAATTGATAAAAGAAAAAAAGAATTATTACCTTTGTATCAGTCCATAAATTCTCCCATATTTGATTGTCAATATCTTTCGTCGGAATATGATAAGGGATTTCAATCTTTGCTTTCACTCCTATCCATGAGATAAACTTATTCACATTGCCACCAACTGGTTGACCATTTTTGTTAAATTCAATATTATAATCGTCTTCTTCGATTTTTGTTGCGCAAGTAGCGGCCCCACGTTTACCTCGTTTCTTTTGTTTAGACATATTACAATTTTCTAGTATATAACAAAAAAACACAAATGAACTAAACAAATCATCAATACACCGTGAACTAAATTATTAAACTACAAACAACATAAACAAATCAACATTTACCAATGAAACATGAACAAATCAACATGATTTAGTACATATTGATCGGATATTCTTGAAGTCATCTTGCAATTAGCTTTTTACAAGCATTGGTCAATTAGGATTTAGGCTATCACTTGGACAATTTTAGCTAATTTTTACCCAAATTAAATAATGAGTAACTATCACTGCTATCTATTCTTGATTTAAAGCATTGTACTTTCAAACAATATAATTTTAAAGATATAGAGAGATGCATTGTTGACTTATTTTAATTTTAAACAATATAATTATTTCTGTTAGTTATTAACAAGTTTATATGATTGTCAATTATTTTAAGGGTGACGGTGTCTTTCATACTTTACTAGTTTCTAAACAATTCTAACTTAAATCAAACAAGTTTCATACTAAAGATAGATATAGAAAGATGCATCGTATTTGTTACCCATAATGTAACATAAATCAACCAAGTTGCACCTATAAATTTAAAAACGACAAAAAGGACCATATCCTCGAATACATAAGCCGACATTAGGGACCACGCACATGGCCGGACTGCATAAACCACTCTAAAATATGAAGTCAAACACACACCACACACACACACATATATATATATGAACTTTAAAGAAGTGCTCAAAACAAAACTCTAACCTTACAAAAAGCAGATGAAAGCCTCGTAAAAACTGCAAACTTGAACAATAACTTTGAAGTATAAGCTTCAACACCAATCCTACATGAAATATAAGCATTATTACTAAAAACTTTCAATAAATCTGAAGGATTTAGAAAGGGCATTAGGGTTTACACTTTGTGCGGGAGAAGGAGATTAGATCTAAATTTTTGCAGGTTTGTGTAAGTATAGAAGAGGTTCGATGTTATTTGGGTTTTCTGGGCGGTCCAAACCGCCTAAAAAGATAGATTAATATAAAATGGCGGTGTCACGAAAAATTAGCGGGAACCTTTTCTTTTTGGGTAGATCTAAAAACCTAATATATATATTTTAAGGTTAGGATTAGGTTTGTTCTCAGGGCATAGCCTAATGGTAATATGCTTGTGAATTATTCTTGATGTCATGTGTTCGATTCCTGGAGGCTTTTTTTTTTGAAACCAAAAACTTATCTAAAGAAAATTCCTTTTTTTAATTGACAAGCGTCTTTTTTTATAATTAACAAGATATAATCTTTGTTAAAAAATTATACGGGTCAAATATAATATTTTCATGTTTATATTTATTTATGTTTTGAGTTGGTATACGTTTCGACGTAAATTTCATTTGGTAATGCGATAGATAAATTACATTATGTTTTCCCTCGATAGTAAAACTAAGTGGGCTTTACGCTTCGATTGTACGTTTTGAGTTATTCAACATAAAAATCAACTTAAAAATCATTAGTCGAAATATAAATACGTTTTTTATTAATACTCATTTAAAAGAAAAATACATGTTTATTCTAAAATCTAAGCATCTTGAGACTTGTATTCTTATGGTAAATTGACTCTAAGCTGCAAATCTCTTGACACCCGTATTCTTGTACCGCATATTGACTACAAAATCCAAATATCCCCGAGATCGTTCTTGAGCCGCGTCCTCTGTTAATCGGTTATAAAAAAATAAATGATTGAAAATAGATGAACTTAATTAATATAATTTAATACTTAATATATGAATAATATTTGTATATACAAACCTTGATCATGCATTTTGACGTGGTGCATCAACGTATGTCCCTTCGTCATGATCCGATCGTAAGTATGTGGCGCCATTATTTCTGTCATCTACCGGTTGAATACCAACTGAAAATGGTGGCAAGTCATCAAACTGATCGTATTCTTCTTCGTCAATGACATTATCAACACCAAGGATACGTCGTTTACCTTGTAATACGATGTGGTATCTTGGCTTGCTTGGGTCATAGATAAAGAACACCTGTGTGACTTGTTTTGTGAGAACAAATGGTTCAGATGGATAACCATTTGTTCCAAGGTCGACAAGTGTAAAACCATATTTGTCAAGTTGAACACCCGTATTATTGTTCACCCACTTACATTTAAACACAGGTATATAGAAAGTTATGTAATTCAATTCCCAAATTTCTTGGATGATACCGTAATAAGAATCTTTAGTGATTGCTAATCTTATATCATGATTTGTTCTATCAAAATTATTTGTTGATGCTATTACTGTAACTCCACTATTTTGCATCGTACTTTTTTCATCTTGATCTTTGGTGTAAAATGTATAACCGTTGATGTCGTACCCTTGATAAGATAACACTCTATGGTCGGGCCCTTGCCCTAATCTTTCCACAAGTTTCTCAGCATCTGATTGGGCATTTGTTCTTTTTACCTTGTTCTTAATCCATGAAGAAAACTCCTGGTTATGCTTAATTTGAAGTTGTATGAGGTCCTTATCTGGGTAGGTAGATTGTAATAATTGCATGTGTTCCTCGACATACGGAGCAAGACAAGTCATGTGTTTTAGGACATAAAAATGTGCACGTTGTAAGTTATCCTTGCTTGGGGTAATCATTTTCATACCGACACCTCCAACCCCTTCAAGTTTACCTGAGTGACGAGATTGAGGAACACCAATACTTTTGACTCCATCCAAATAACCTACATGTCAATAAATCAATTATTACTTATAATTAATATTTAATAAAATTAATGTGTGTGTATATATATATCATTACCTGTACAGAATTCAATCACCTTCTCGGAAGCATATCCTATAACGATACTACCCTCCGGTCGATTACGGTTTCTCACATAGCCTTTTAAGAAACCCATGTATCTTTCAAAAGGGTACATGTAACGCAAAAATACAGGACCACAAGCCTTGATCTCTCCAACGATATGAATTACTAAGTGAACCATCACATCAAAAAAAGACGGGGGAAAGTACTTCTCTAATTCATAAAGTGTGATAATGATTTCTTTTTGCCATATATCTAGTTCCTCAGGATCAATCACCTTTGAGTGAATCTGATTAAAAACAAACAAAGCTTTGTGATTGTGTGTCGGGTGCTCTCTGGTAACAATCCACGTATTGCAATAGGAATCATATGGGTCATCAAAACATGACAATCATGAGACTTCATACCAAGAAGTTTACAGTCTTTCATCGACACCAACCTTTTAATGTTTGCTGAATAGCAAGATGGAACTTTAATATCGTATAAACATTTACAAAACTTTAATTTTTCCTCTTTTGACATAGTGTAACACGCAGGTGGCAGATAAATACGACGACCCTGATCAATAGGGGCAAGCTCTTTGCGTATTCCCATTTCTTCCATGTCTTTACGAACATTGATACCATCTTTAGTTTTTCCTGGAATGTCTAACAATAAGCCAACCAAGCTGTCACATACATTTTTTTCAATATGCATTACATCTAGGCAATGTCTAACATCTAAATGCTTCCAGTAAGGTAAGTCCCAAAAGATTGACTTTTTTTCCAAACAGCTCCTTTCTCAGCACGAGTTCTTTTTCCTAAAATCGTATTTAGATTTTTAACCCGTGAAAACGCATCAGAGTTCTTTTTTGTTAGTGTTCTATGCTCGGTACTTCCATTAAAGTCCTTCTTGTTTTTCCGATAAATGTGACCAGGTGGAAGAAATCTTCTATGTCCCATGTATACGGTTTTTCTACAATTATTTAACCATATCGAACTTGTCTCATCTTGACAGATAGGACAAGCTTGCTTACCTTTTGTGCTATATCCAGACAAATTACCGTATGCTGGAAAATCACTTATTGTGCAAAAAATCATAGCTCGCAAATCAAAGTATTCTTTTTTATAAGCATCATACACATTTACACCTGGACTCCAAAGACGTTTTAAGTCATCAATCAAAGGTGAAAGATATAATGTCATTACCGGGTTGTTTTGGCCCCTGAATTAACAACGACATCATTATGTATTTCCGTTTCATGCATAACCATGGTGGAAGATTGTAAATGCAAAGAAGAACTGGCCATGTGCTATGACGACTACTTATGTTTCCAAAAGGATTGATTCCATCAGAACTAAGTCCAAACCTTATGTTTCTAACATCATTACCAAATTCAGGAAATTTTCTACTAATATATCTCCACTGAAGTGAATCCGCCACATGTCTTAATTTTCCATCATTTATACGTTCATCTGAATGCCATCGAATTAATTTTGCTTCTTTCTCATTTGAGAATAATCGTTTTAGTCTTGGTATAATAGGAAAATACCACAATAATTTAGCCGGTGGTCCATTTTTCGTCACATCATCACTATATTCAACACCTTTATTTTATTTTATATCTTGATTCGCCACATGTAACACACTTATGACTTTTTTCAAACTCATTTCTATACAAGATACAGTCATTTTGACATGCATGTATTCTTTCAACTTCCAATCCCATCGGGCACATCAATTTCTTTGCTTGATAGAACGAAATTGGTAACTCGTTATCTTTTGGAAGCATGTCATGCAAAAGAACTAATAGATCTGTAAAACTTTTATCACTCCATCTGTTTTTTGCCTTCAAGTTAAACAATCTTAATATAGCACCAAGTTTTGAAAAATCCTCACAACCTTTATACAATGGTTTTTCTGCATCATCAAATAGGTTTTGTAATCTTTCTTTATCGTTATCACCGATATTATTGTCTGAATCATTTAACATGTTATTTAGATTGTCATCGTATGTATCGTCATTGGCATAATTTAAGATGCCATTTTCCATATCATCTAAATTAACCGATGTCGTGTCATAATTAACCGGTGATTCCCCATGCTTTAACCAACAAGTGTGTCTAGGCATAAAACCATTTATAAACAAATGATACTCTATTTCATTAATATTGTCAAATCTTTAAAGATTTTTACAAATCGCACATGGACACCAAATCCATTTAGAGCCAACATTTATCCGATTAGCTTCAGCATTCTTAATAAAACACGAAACACCTTTCGTATATATTTCAGTAGTACGTCCACTTTTGTACATCCAAAATTCTCTACCTTCCATCTGAAAATTGAAATAATCAAATAAGTAATATGCATTTATGAACATGTTTAGGTATTCTAAGGTTGTGGATCCTAACCCACTTTTTGAGTATTATATCTCATATGTATACATTTTAACGAGTGATTTTTTAAGAAAAAATCGGCAGCATTTCCCTTTAACTCCCCAAGTATGCAGATAAACTGCAAACTCAAAAGAGTTAAAAGGAAATGAAACCGTTTTTCTTAAATAGTCACTCGTTAAAATGTATACATATCCTAATGAGATATAATACTCAAAAAGCAGTCCCAAATAGGGGACAATCCGAAATTTATCTCTATTAGATAATTATCGGACGGGCATAATTTTATATGGTTATATATCCTACATGAATATGAATACTAATATACAAATATGTACATATACATATTTAATTTAAATACATATTTAATTTTTTATAATTTTTTTATATTTTTTATATACTTATATACATATTTATATAATAGATCATGTATATAAATACATATAATATCTAACATATACATAGATATATACTAGAATATCCCTATAATATAAATCATTATACATATACATATATATAAACTAATCTATATTTTAAATAATAAAGTTTGAGTTAGAATTTACTAACCTTTAATGAAGATGCTAAATATATGTTGAATATACGTGGAGATGAATGGTATACGGATCTTCGATATAAGTTGAATCACTAAAAACATTACATAATAACATTAGATCAAATACAACATAATTATTTATGTATCTATATATAATGAGAAAAAAACTAAGGTGCTGTTTGTTTTTTCTGCAGGAAAACGTCTGCAGTCTGTAGACCACATCTGCAGACATCTGCAGCAGAAGAGGTGGACCAAATGTCTGCAGTCTGCAGGAAAAAGACTGTTTAATTTTTTAACATCTGCAGAATGCTGAAATTTCTTATTACAATCCCAAACTCCCCTAGAATATATTATCTTGATTTTTTAACATTACTAGAAGTAATTTCTTATTACAATCCCAAACTCCCCTAGAATCCTAGATTTATCATATGTATTCAATTCAAGAAGCTAGCATATATTATCTTGCTACCATAAAATAATAATCTTGGCTCATATATATTCAATTCAAGAAACTAGCATATATTATCTTGAACAAAAACATGAATTCATGATAGCATTCTAGCATCAAAAAACAATCAAAATTCAGCACAAACAAGACAAGAACTACCTGCAACTCGGATCATCAATCAAACCGACATCCGTCTAACTATACTACCTTCCATCTTGTAATATATGCACCTGTAACCATCAAATTATGCAGGTTAAATGGTTAATTCATTTAAATATCAACAATACATCACAATCTCATGCACTTAAACACAAACAAAATGAAAAACATCATTGAAGTTACAAACATCAAGTACAAATAAACCCAGGCAATAAAACAAACAGTTGGTGTGCATCACCTGTTCCTCACAAATTTAGCAGTAATAGGTCACACCCAATTCATATATATGCTTAATCAACTTCTTGATTACGTATTAAAAAAGCAGAAAATAAACTGAAATTCTTTATCTTTCAAGAATTGCTCAATTACGTGTTCTGAAAGAAACCCCATATCATGAACTTCAAGAAACTTCAAGGGTGAGATGGAAAAACGTACTAAATTAGGTCTTCTGTAAGCATCAATTCGTGAACTTTAATCAAACAAACATGGGGGGCGAAGGGCGACGGTGGAAGGGGTCGAAGGTGGCGACGGGGGGCGAAGGGCGACGATCGATGAGGGGCGAAGGGCGACGGGGGGCGAAGGGAGACGGAGGACCGGCGACTGGCGACGGTGGACGTGGAGGCAGCGGTGGTGTGGAGTGTGGAGCGGTGGTGGGTTTCAAATGAAGGAAGAAAGGGTTTCAAATGAAGGAAAAAAAAGGAGGAAGGGCTAGAAGAGGTTGTGAAGACTTGAGAAGTGGTTGTACCACGTCTTCTCCGTGCAGACGTCAGGAAGACGTTTTTTAATGAAACGTCTTTCAAAAAACAAACAGTCTGTATACTCAAAACCTCTTCCCGCGTCTGCGTGCGCGCAGATGAAGAGGTGGAGAAGAGGTTTTTTCAAAAAACAAACACCACCTAAGTAGAACAAACCTTTAATCAAATTAGTAACAGTAAATCTTTCTTTCTTCTTAAAAAGATGTAGAAATAAAAGAAGAAAATGCTTGAATAGGTTGAGGGAGTCAGGAAGAGATACTAGTTGAAAAAGTGAAAGTAATTGAATAGTTTGAAGAGTTTGAGAGAGAGAGAGACTAGAAACCGAAAGTGAGAAATAAAATACGATAGAGTTTGAGCTGGAGGTTGAATAAGTCGATTTCGGTTTAAATTTCAGGCGGTTTTAATTTTCTGGGCGGTTTCTTAATTTTCTGGGCGTCTTCTAGGCTTTTTCGGGCGGTTTTTTTTTGATTTATTTTAAAATTTTAATGCTTTGGCTTTCTGGACGGTTTTGCCCCTCAAACCGCCCAAAAAACTATTTTATAAACGCCCAAAATACCTCTTTTTCTACTAGTGGAGTTAAATGCTAACAAAGGCAAAAGTTAGCTAAACGTATTATATCGGATAAAAAGAAAAACATACAACACAACTAATAAAGAAAATGACATAGAATTAACATTATATAAACTAATTATAAGTAAAAAAGGAAAAAAAACGCATCATTATTTAAATATGAATTAAACCCAAGAAAATCATTCTGCTTATGTAAAATTTCCATCACAAGCAACTTCACATCCCAATCAAGTGAGTTGAAATCATTTTTTACATCAAAGTAGTAAAGCAATTATGGCAAAGTATACACAAGTCATGAATGAAGCAAATGAAAAACACAAAACACGTGAAAGCTACAGAAATCCAAAACATGTAGACAATAGCAGTCTGTGTTGTATAATTTGATTAATGTTACTTAAAACAATGTAAAAACCTTAACACAAACACACATACAAGTTCAATATACAAAAAAATAAAAAGTGCAAATAATAACCTTGAAATGATGACAGAAGATTTTATGACACTCCACATGAACCCACCCTTTACATTTATTACAGGCTCACAATGTATGGTACCTGATATAAACACAACCATCCAAAAATAGTTCTTGAATGAAAAATATAACATGTATTAGGAGTTAATATTAATAATCATGTAATATATAAGCATAATGCTACGCAGTTTTAAAATTATTGTTTGGAGACTTCTATGATTAATGTTTCTCCCGGTTGAGCATCTTGTAAACAAATCTTTATAAGCTAGCTAGAGCTTATCAATGATTATGAACCCACTTTCATATCAACCTATATGTAACTCAAATTCAAACTATGCATGTGATTATTTGTAACTCAAATTTTAACTGTTTATGAAAGCTAGAATAATAGAACATTGTCCATGAGTTCCTTGATCTTTAGATTCTAAAATATTGGAGCCAACTCTAATTAATCCTCATTTGAGTTCTTCAAATGTTGTGTCACTGTAGTCACTATCAAGCATTTTAAATGGTGTTCATAGGACCACACACACAATGAGACTTATTTTGAACCAAATAGCTTGAAATTAACAAAGATAAACTTAGGTTCCCTTTATATATTAAAATTCAAATTAATATGAGTATTAAACTCCAGAAAACCCAAATTTAAAGAAAAACAACATTAAACAGAAAACCAAGTGAGACATTTCTACAAACACTTGGTGGTCGTAATAAGGTCATGGACCTATGACTAAATCTTAGATGATTGTTATGCATAAAAAGATATTGGGAAGTATAAAGAAAATGAGAAGATGCAGACCATAAAGGGAAAAAAAGAGATATAAAGAACGTAATTGAAAAAAAAAAACATTGGAGTGACCTTCAATTGAAGCTGTATTTTCTGCAAAGAAAATGTTAGATACGTGGATTGAAACAACTTACAAGTCGTTTAAATATATTCGAACAATGCCTAGAATCCCTGTAATAAGATTATGAAGACAAAAATTATCAGAAAGCCTAAAATAAACAAGTATATGGGATGATGAGCTTAGAAGCTACAAGTGGCAAACTACAACCTTAAAATCATGTCATGTGGCCCATTGGATATTTGTATATTGACTATTGCTAAAAAACATCACCGATGACCGTTCTATTAGGATCAGTTATGGAGTTATGGATAAAAGTATATTGAAAAAGTAAATATAAAAATTAAAAAGAATCTATAACTATCACCAATGGGAAAAAGTTAAAAAGTCCCAGGATAAAAACGTAGGAATGCTATCTAAATATGGTCGATTGCTAATCTTACATTTAAATATACAATTCACGAAAGTGTTTTAGAGGAATTTTTTTATTTGGTGTTGTTTGTAAACTAGCAATGGTTTATTTGTATGATTTTCAAATATGTTGGTTTATGGGTGTTTCATGACCCCTAATCATGAAGCGTCCTATGTGGCACTACAAGATTGGTAATCTTATCTTATCTTATCTTACTACTCTAATAAAAGGGTAAATGAGGGAGCTATGTGTCAGCACCACAATCGTTCTCACCAATTTTTTTCCCGCCTCTCGCTCCTATTAAATAATTACCTTAATTACTAATAAAAGTATTTAATATATAATAAATTAAGAAAGAAATTTATATATTAAGGTTATTTCTAAACAAATTGAAATTTTTAAAAAGCCAATTTTTTAAAACAAAAAATAATCAAATTTGGGAGTTGTAATATGAAATTTTTTTAAAAATAAAATTTTTATACGGTTTGTTTTAGAATAAAATGTTTATTTTTCTAAAAAGTTTTAAAAAGTTGATATCACTGTTTTATTTTATATAGTCATTTTTTATATGCAATTACAGTCATATCATATCTTAAAATATTATTTTATAATTATTAAATTTATTATATTAATATTTTATTTATTTAACCCGTGTAATACACGGGTTTACTAAAGCTAGTGTATGTATAGAGTTAGGAGATTGATTGAACACGTGACAGCTTCTCAGATTGATTTCATAAATAGGGTCCACAAATCACATACCCATAATCTAAAAATCTATGAAAATCACACCAACCTTCACAAGTTTGCCAAAGAAAACCAAATAATAGAATCATTGTTTTAGGCTACTGGCTACCCACAACGTTGCGCATGTTGTGAGCTCACGTCTCAAGTTGCAACCCGCCTTTCCCACAGGCGCATCCAAATAGCGATGGAGGAGAGTCGCACATCTTGAAGGGCAGCAATATACGAAGGTTGTTATTTAACTAATTAATCTAGCATATACCACTTGTACAAGTGTATCGATGCCTTGTACAAGTAGTACGGTGATGATGCGTAAATGTCAAGTGTTTCTAGGGTTGGAGATGTTGATTATATCTTAAAACATGAACGTTTATACGAAACATAATTATGATTCATCAATCATAATCATGTAATTAGAGATAAACAACTAAAACTTACTTGCGAGGATAGAGATCTTTGACGAAGAGGATTATGCCATGATCGATTGAATTGTTTCCGTCATAATGTCTAGAAGAATCAATGTATGACCTTGAGAGAAAGTGTTATTATTGTATATTGTTCTCTATCATTTGCCTTTATTCATAACATCTAGGGAGAAACCTTGATATGATTATGAGGTATTTCCATCAAATAATCAAATCATATTTTTATAGACTAATTATATTATTTCGTAAAACTTTAATTAACTGATTCGTAGGCTACATATTACGGGTTATTTCTAAGAAAACGTAGAATAGGTTCGTGAGAATGATAAGTAAAAAGTTGATGCTGAGACACGAGTATATTTGTTTATTGAAAAATATAAGAGTGTAGCATTGTGGATGGTTGTAAACTCGTAGTCATATCAAGCATCTTATTAAGTACATAAAACCAAAAGGTAGACTAAAATCTCGTCAATGATGTCATGAAGGTTTATTTTTGATAGGTTGTCACTATTTTAATTTTTTTAAATAGCAAATATTTAATTGATATTCTACCAACGAACTTTTGATGTATATGGTGTGATAAGGGAACAACCAAAAATTTGCCAAGTGCGGATAAGAAAACAACCTCATAGTTAGTTACGTATGATTTGGTGAATATTAGGGGTACTCATCGAATCAAATTGAGTTAAATTCTAGTTAATTGAATCGAATAAGTCGAATTTTGAATTTTTCAAAGTAGATTTGAATTCGATTCGAATTAGAAAAAGATAAATCGAATTCAAATCGAATTTAATTCGAAACTTTCAAACCATTTTCGAATTCGAATCAAATTTGAATTTATTCGATTCACATTTAATAAAAAAATATTTAATCAAATAACATTTTCAAAATTCATTCGATCGACAAATCCAATGCAAATGCTCGAAATATAAACAAGCGTAACATATGAAATATTATAAGTTTGAAATAAGTCAAAAGATATCATTTATGATTTAACATTTTAGATTATATATTTTTTACTTTTATATCATATTCATATTCCTAAATTAATATACAAAATAAATAAACGTAAAAGATAAATCGAATTCGAATCGAATTTATTTCGAAACTTTCAAACCATTTTCGAATTCGAATCAAATTTGAATTTATTCGATTCACATTTAATAAAAAAATATTTAATCAAATAACATTTTCAAAATTCATTCGATCGACAAATCCAATGCAAATGCTCGAAATATAAACAAGCGTAACATATGAAATATTATAAGTTTGAAATAAGTCAAAAGATATCATTTATGATTTAACATTTTAGATTATATATTTTTTACTTTTATATCATATTCATATTCCTAAATTAATATACAAAATAAATAAACGTATGTGTGTGTATTTGTTATTCAAATTCGAATCGGATCGAAAATCACAAATTCGCAATTCGATTCGAATTTGAAAATTCAAATCGAATTTCGAATCAGTGATTTTCGACTCGAATCAAATTTCGAGTTTTTTAATCCGATTCGAATATTGAACACCCCTAGTGAATATAATCTAGAAACTCTTAGGAAGTCCGAGAACCAAAAACAAGACCTTAAACTCTTACTAGGTAAAAAACAATATTAATTAGTTAATATAAGGTGTAACATTGTAATCATAAAATTATAGTTCCGTGAAATTTTTAACCGCATCTATATTTTTCAAGCTGAAATTATTTAAGAATAAAATGCTAGCTGTTTATGTATGATCTGTTATATATAAATAACTATATAAAAAGAGAAAATAAACAAGATGCATGCGAACTAGTGGAAATGTAGTTCAATGATGGTGTCACTTCGTTGAAATAATATCCTTCTCAAATAATGGTTAAAGGTTCAAGTCTCAAGAAAATAATGCAGATTTAATATTACGTTTAATGAAAGTGTGAGTTCAATATTAAATGAAATTACTTCTTTAAAATGTTTTTCTTTAATTATCGTAATTAGTTTTTTTATTGAACGGTTCCCAAATTCACGAAACTAGTCTACGTACTACAAGACTTAAACCCTTGACCTTCAAAATAGAAAACAACTGTTAGACACTCGGATACCATTAGACCAAATTTCCGTTTGTTCGTAATTTGTTTTCTTAACTAGAATCACTGTAAATTCTAGAAACTTGACAACTTGTTAGATTTATTTCATTTATAGTTTCTTCTTCTATAATACCCGTAATAAATAATAATAATAATAATAATAATAATAATAATAATAATAATAATAATATAATAATAATAATAATAATAATAATAATAATAATAATAAGAATAATAAAGTTAGAGGGGTTAATTGCCATTTTGAAAACTTGTTTCAATAAGTTTGTGCATGAAATAAAACAATCTCAAATCCTCAAGGACCAAATGTGTAATTTTTTTAAAAAAAACACAATCACCACCGTCGACCCCCTCACCCCGATTCCGGCCACAAATTCCGGCCAAAACCCGCGGCTCCGGCGACCCTAAACAACCAATTTTAATCGATTTCAGTTCAATTGATTGTTCCCGACACACTAACGTGTAAGATTAGAACCTGTTCCCCACTTTAATTGAAAAATACAAGCGAGAAATGCGATCTAAACCGACCCACGATATTCGGTTCCTTTTTCCAGCCACTAATCGCACTAAACAACAATAATAATCAAATGGAGTGTACCTAATCAATCATATACCCACTAATAATATGTCTACACTCTCAATCCGACTTGCAATTCACACAAAAGCTCTGTTCGATTCCTTCTAAGCTGCGACCTGCAACTTAGTCGAGGACCTGGTTCCGAGGCTTTAAACTCACAATTGATAGAGGGCTTAGAGTCTTCAACACCCTTGGAAGCTCCACACAAAGTTAATTGGGTTATAATCATCATTTGAACAACAATCAAGCCCTACGTTAGTCGCGACTGTTCATCCTCTGTTCGTACCATTTCTTACATCAATTCAGGTAATTAAAACCTCATACACACACTCGATTTCATTCAAGGAACAAAAGCCTATCCTTAATACAATTAACATAGGCGAATTCGTGGTCAATTGGGTTGAATTGAAACTAGGGTTCTTGGGTAAATTGGGGAATTGTTTAAAGTCTTGATTTAAGAATTTCAAACGGATCCATATCGCGGCTGCGGCCTTGGTCTACCGGTTCCCCACTCACATCCTAACATTGAGGTCCCGGGTTCGAACCCGGGCACCCTCAACCATTTTTTTTTGGGCTTTTTCAACCTTAAATAAATATATAAAAGTTTCCAAAAATTATAAAAATCAACTCTGTAAACTCTTTTATTTTTAAGACCATCTACATATTTTCTAGAATTTGTTTCTTTAAATGCTTTAATATTTCTATAAAATATTTTTTATAGAAAACACTATTATTTAATTATAATACTATTATTTAATTAAATAATGGATCACTATTATCTTTCAAAACAATACTGATATATTATGTAAATGAATAATATATAACTTTTGATAGTTATAGTTATATATAATATTAACAAACATTATAAATAGTTCATTTTGTTTAAAAATAAGCTTTAAATAGTTGATTAGTTCCGTATTTTACAGCCAACTTACGGAGGCCATAACTTTTTCATAACAGATTCAAATCAGTTAAATCTTATGTCCGTGACGAAGTTCGTCGAAAGACGAATCTGTTGGTATATAAAACATCGAAAAACTCATTCGTTTAGACCTCTAAATAGTCGTTTTCGTAACAGCTAGCAGTTCTGCGCAGCTGTAAAGATCCACGTTTTTCTCATATTTCGGTAATCCAAATCAGAAACTTTTCTAAATGAAAGTTGTTCAGAAATCACTAATCTAGTAAACTGGAGATTTTCAGAATTTTTAAACGTCGTTTAGTATTTTTAACGAGTGTGAAAAGACAGAGGCAGAACTGGAATTTTTCAAACTATAATTTGCGTTACGTTATCGTAGGTTCTCACGGCGTTAACCGAGCCTAGACTTTGTTTCTGATTATTGTCATTCGTGTATAAGGTACGGATTCCGACCTTTCCTCTCTCGTAGCATGAATTCCTCTCGTTCTTGATTTTTATCTTGAATCCAGAACTTGACTTGTTGCTTATTAAATCCATAAGATTATTGTTATAAATGATTATCGTATAGTTGACATTGTTTGCATGTGATAGGATTTATCTTCTTTGTACTCATTGTCACATGTTTCCTAAATTATTGATTATAGCTAGTGATCTTGATTGAGGGTTATGAGCACTAGTGTAACTTATGGTGTTATATTGGCTTGATCGATTGTATTATTGACCTCCGTACCCGAGCACATCCACCTATGGGGACATAGGGCGTCATTGTGGCACAAGTGACGTGCTCTATCTGTGGCAGAGCGATTAGACCACAGCGTCTCTACATTATTATTACGTGCTAAGTTGTTGCACATATTAATTAGTGTTAAAGGAGGCATATGGATCGATCCTAGGATATCATTGTTATTGTTTATTGGTGAGATGGTTAGGTGTGTGTGCCCACATTCCTATCTCACATATTGGTGCATTAGAACTGCAGCTAATGTACACATTGTTAATTGTTATTATTATTGGCTCATATGGGTATTCCTTTTAGATGATCATTATCATTTGATTTTCAACTTGATCATCTCATTGTTATCATTATTGATCATTGTATTGCTATTGTTTATTTCCGTTACTGAGCATTCTTTGGCTCAACCGTGCTTTCTTTTGTTGTTTGTCTCTTATTTTTATAGCAGGTACTCAAGGGGCTCAGGGGAACGAGTGAAGAGTGTTAACTCAAGAAGTTAGGATGAGAACATTTGGATTTATAAGATTTAATAGTATTTTGATTTTAAGACTTTATTTAAATTATTTGGACCTATGTAAGGATTTGAGTGTATCTTAGTACTTTAATTTTATCGTTATGAACCTCTGATTACTGTTTGTGTGACACGTCAACCTTACCCGGGTTGGGGTGTTACATCTTCGATCTCCGATTTTTTTATTCTTTACATAATACCGTCAGAGTATATATAGTACTAGCTTTAGTTACCCGTGTATTACACGGGAGGTGAATAATTAAATAATAAAATAACATAAAAACATAAATAAAACTAACTGTATTACAAGGGTTGAAAAAATAAAATTTATTAATTGTTGATTGTTATTTATATAATACTAACTTTAGTAAACCCGTATATTAAACAAGTTAAAAATAAAATATTTATGATGAAAGTATAAAATGATATTCTAAAATAAAATATGATTAAAATTACATATGAATAATAATTATAAGTAATAATTTTAATTTTTATTTCCAAAAAAAATTAACCATTTTTCCAAACAAATCGTATTAAAAATATCATTTTTAAAAATTTCTTATTATAACTCCTAATTTTAATTATTTTAGTTTATAAAGAAGTTTACTTTTTAAAAACATCAATTTTAAGATATTTCATATTTTTAAAAATATTTGATGTTTTATAAAAACTCTCATTTTACAAAAAATTGTTCTCTAGCAATAACATTAATAAAAGACATATTTTCTTAATTTATTAAGAAATATTTTTAATCTTAAAAAAAATTAAAATTATTTAATCTTTAATTTAGGTAACTATTTAAGAGGAGAGATGAGCGGGAAAAACAAACTTAGGGGGCCTAGGAATGTGACAAGTGTCCCCCAAGTTACTCTTTTAGTATTATATATAGATTGTACACGTGATCAATAATGGTGGGTATCATCAGCACGAGAAAAGGGACCCCTCAAAGAGAAGCACACTATTAAGGAATATAATATCAGCACCAAATTAACGAATAACGACCAAATTGTTAGCTTATGATATATTCATGCATATCCCCTCTATATAAATCAACTTGTGGTACTCAACACCAATAACACATTATTATTTCTATTTTCTACATAAACTAAAGCTTAAGAATGACAAAAAGCAAGATTCTTGTCGTGGGTGGCACAGGCTACATTGGTAAGAGGATTGTGAAGGCCAGTTTGGCTCAAGGCCACCCAACCTATGTCCTCATGCGTCGCGAGATTGGTTACGACATCGAAAAGCTTCAAATGTTGTTGTCGTTTAAGGAACAAGGAGCCCGGTTGGTTGAGGGTTCGTTTTCTGATCATCAGAGTCTTGTCGATGCCGTTAAACAAGTTGATGTTGTCATATGCACCATGTCGGGGGTGCAGTTTCGTTCGCATAATATTTTGCTTCAACTTAAGCTTGTTGATGCAATCAAAGAAGCTGGAAACGTAAAGGTATTTATAAGTGTATTTCTTAACTAAAAATTTGTGGGTTTAAATCATACAGACTGAGGTGTGATTAATTTTAAGAGTATATTAGAGAGTGTGTTCGTTGTTAAAAAAATTATAGATAACACAAATTTTTAATGCTTTCGTGGTATCAAAATAGTAAAACACTTGTGATATCATTTGACGTGCAACTTTTATAGGCTCAAAATGAATTTTCTCATAACTACTTTTTGAAACAGCGGTTTTTGCCTTCGGAGTTTGGGATCGACCCTTCACGAATGGGGCACTCACTCGAATATGGAAAGGAGACATTTGAGGACAAGATGGTTATACGAAAAGCGATAGAAGACGCTAAAATTCCACATACCTACATTTCTGCAAACTGTTTAGGGGGTTATTTTGTTGGCAATCTTTCTCAACCGGGGTCCCTCGTGCCACCAAGAGACCGAGTGTCTATTTATGGCGATGGAAATCATAAAGGTATAATATAGTACGTATACATATATGTTTATTCAAAACTAATTAGTAGACTCACTTTTATTTGAAACTGGTGTAGTTGTTTTCATGGATGAGGACGATGTTGCAACATACACGATCAAGACTGTAGATGATTCTTGCATGTTGAACAAGACGTTATATCTTCGACCACATAAGAACATTCTTACACACAACGAGTTGATTGAGAAATGGGAGAAACTTACTGATCAAACGCTTGAGAAAGTGCACATATCTGCCAAAGACTTTCTTGCTTCCATGCAAGGTGCTTATAAGCTATCCATATGTTAATAATAATACACAACTCTATCACAAATATTGAGTTATTTCGACAACTGTGGTATTGTATGATAATGCTTTTATTTAATGTTTTCCTGTTTTTCAGAGGTGGCTGATAGTGCTTTTCAAGCGGGACTTGCACGTATATATCACATTTACTATGAAGGTTGTTTGATGAACTTTGAAATCGGTGAAGAGGGGGGAGAAGCTTCTAAGCTCTATCCGGAGGTCCGATACACTCGTGTTGATGAGTATCTGCAACGGTATCTCTAATTTATCTAAGGGCGTTCATGCGACCGAATACACATGCTATCGACATGAAGATGGTCAAAAAACCAATAACATCGCACAACCCTAGTTCTTCAAAATATTTCTTGTTTGTTTTATGCATATTCTTCTAAATTATTTTTCCTTGTTCAAGCTTTGTATTTGCTTATATTCTTATTGTCATAAGTTATGGCGAAATTTGATACACACATATTCATATACGTACATCTGTTGGTAAAAGACTTCTAAAAGTTGTTTGTGCATATGAACATGAGTATATGGTTGATATAATGCTTTTTGTCTGTATTTATGAAACTAGACTAGATTATATGAAAGGCATTTGGGGTTATTTATAAAATCAAAGTTGTATGTGTTGGGGTTTAACATGTTTATCAAAGTTCATATTTATTTATATATATGAAAAACGCAGCGGAATATATGATTTAAAACATGTTAAAATCTGATTATCAAACCCATTTGACAAAACCCCCTTAACCATGGATCTTTATACACAATGCATACAATAGTAAGAACATATGATGTAAAGACTACAACCTTTGAAGCTGCAGAAATCCGAGATTAAAGAGATGAAAAGGTTGTGTTCTTGTGGCTAAACTTCAAGGTAGAAGTTCTCAAGATAGCATACCCCAAGCCTATCAACAAAACACCTTGAATGCTAGGATCTTTTACACCAATTTCCAGCTACAAAACCAACTTTTGAAGGCTGAAATTCTTTCTTCTTTTCAGCTTAAAACCGTGAGAATAAGAGAAAAAAGGAAGAAGGTTTTGCTCTTGTCCTTTTGTGTGTGTTAGAGAAAGATGAAAATGCAAAAGTCAAGTGAATTAATGTTTCATGTCTTGGAACAATAAAAGGGCATTCTCAAGACTAAAGGGGCCGAATTTGGCTTGCCTTTTGGTCTTTCCCTCCCAATTCACATTTTATAAAATATACTCTTGGATTCCATCTTTTACAAAATTAAACCATTTAATTTTATAGTTCTTACACACTATTATATGTCATTGTTTAACCAATTTAAGCAATGAGGCAAATAATCACTTATGAACAAATTACAACATATATATATATATATATATATATATATATATATATATGTAATCTTGTTCATTTGCAAAAGCAATGATTTAGAAAACTCGGTTTCTAAATTGGTGTATTTATTTATTTGTTTGATCTAATCAACAAACAAATATTTGTCGGTGTTTGTTTGGCTTGTTATTAGGTATGACCCGACTTGGATCATATCACACTAGCCACATCAATTTAATATGTATCTTGGGCAGATCAATTCTTTCAATCTCCCACTTGCACAAGATTCATAGAAAATTGATGCAAGCAGCAAATAACGCCTAGCAACGGTTTGCTACCCCTAATGTATATGACTAAGTGCCATTCAATAACATCATCCCTTCCAAGTACCTTACTTGAATATGATTTAGGTGAATCAATCATCTATCCTTTTGTTCAGATGTCATGTTAAATCCAAGAGACACAGAATTGTCATTCTCTGATGATTTAACTTTAATAGGCCTTAGACATCTAACTCTCAACGAATAAGAGGAACAAATTTCATCTTGACTACATACGTCTCTCACAATCACCTCATATCATCCCTGAACTCAGCCTTATGTACTGCCATTTTTCAGAACAGCAAAGTACTAAGTCAAAGTACAATACTTGGTGAATATCAAGACCCAATATGTATCTCAGGTCTGAGGATACAATGATATTCGCCTTTACTCAATATCTCTTATGACTAATCACAAAGATTCCATGCAGAAATAATTGAGAGCGGGTCAGTCCAATATCTATATCCCATAGATATCAATGAACCTTGGTAGCAACCTCTTGCTTTATATTCATACCTTATGAATATCAACCAATCCAATTTCATTATAGTCTTACATTCATAATTGTTCCCACAAGTATGATCGACTACGGACGTTTAGAATAACTTATTTATTCACGGATTTAAACATGCTAAAATAGAAGAACAAATGAAAATTATAACCATATAATTAAGTCAAATAACATAAGTTCTAATATCTAAATACAAAATACAACATCAAACCCAGTCACTTGAATATCTAAGTCCCATGGCACAAGCATGGCCTTCATGCTTTGCCCTTTCAAGGAGCTTTGTGAGTGGATCCGCAATGTTTTTATCAGTGTGGACTTTGCGAATACATATCTTTCCTTTTTCAACTTCATCCCTTATGTAGTTGAATCTCCGTTCAATGTGCCGAGTCTTTTGATGAGCACGAGGTTCCTTGATTTGAGCAATCGCACCCTCGTTGTCACAAAAGATCTCTAGGGGATCCTGAATAGAAGGGACTACCCCTAGATCGGCTATGAATTTCTTCAGCCATGCAGCTTCCTGTGCTGCCATTGAAGCGGCGACGTATTCAGACTCTGTAGTGGATAACGCTACGACTTCTTGCTTTGAGCTTTTCCAAGAAACAGCTCCGCCATTCAGAATAAAGATGTACCCTGATTGAGATCGTGAATCATCTCGATCGGTTTAGAAACTCGCGTCTGTGTAACCTTTTACTACGAGTTCCTCTTCACCAGACCCGTAGATCAAGAACATATCCTTGGTCCTCCTTAGGTACTTCAGAATGTTCTTGACAGCCATCCAATGACTATCACCAGGATTTTGCTGGTATCTACTTGTCATGCTTAAAGCGCATGACACGTCTGGTCTAGTGCATATCATTGCATACATGATGGATCCTATAGCAGATGCATATGGGATTGCCTTCATTCTATTTTGCTCCTCCTTTGAGCTTGGACATTGAGTCGTACTCAATATTGTCCCTCTTTGAATAGGTACACTACCTTTCTTAGAGTTTTCCATCTCGAACCTTTTCAAGATCTTGTCAATGTATGCACTTTGATTCAAACCAATCAGCCGCCTTGATCTATCCCTATAGATCTTTATTCCCAGAATATAGGTAGCTTCACCAAGATCCTTGATGGAAAAACAGCTTCCAAGCCAGGTTTTTACACCTTCCAAGGTTGGGATGTCATTTCCAAATAGTAGTATGTCATCAACATACAATACTAGGAAGGTTATTATGCTCCCACTAGCCTTCTTATACACACAAGCCTCATCAGCGTTTTTGATGAAGCCAAATTTCTTTATCTCCTCATCAAAACGGTGATTCCAGCTTCTCGATGCTTGCTTCAATCCATAGATTGATTTCTTTAACTTGCATACTTTATCAGGATGTTTTGGATCGACAAAACCTTCAGGCTGAATGTGAATCCAAGGATCGCAATTCAGGAATTACCAGTATTAAAATAAATCAATTTAATGATCACGGAATTATCACTAATTGACGTTTAATTGTTTATAATGATCAATGATGAACACAACCACAGAAACACAATAAACACGAAATCTATAATAATTCAAATGTATTTCATTAACTATAATGTAATGATTACAAAAGAATAATGAATGACTATGAACTATCGAATTTTGTGAATCGAATGATGTTTGATGTTGATGTGACGGCGATTAGGGTTGCACAATGAACTCTTGACAGCCGTATATTGATTGATTGTGTTCCCGAGATGTGAAACCTAGGACTTATATTATAGATGATTTGAGTCGGTTAAGGAAACACCAGATCTCTCAGGATTTGTTATTGATTGTGTTGACTTGTTAGACTTCTTGGAGTTGTAATCGCACAAGTATAATGTTCTTCCGCAGCAATCTTCTCATCCGCAGAACATTTGTTCTTCCGTAGATGACTTAGTCTTTCGTAGCAAAGTTGTTCTTCCGTAGGAAATTCTTCTTCCGTAGGAGTCTTCACTTCATGGTATTTGATCATCCGCAGGAACATGTACTTTGTCATTTGGTCTTGTAAGAAACATATCTACGGATTAACAAAGTTGTTCATCCGTAGATGTTTCCTACACTTGGTCAATTTCAGTAAATCCATCCAAGTAAATTGTTTTTCCTGTCAAGACACAAATCAACACACATACATATATGGGGTTAACCTATACATTCAAATCACATATATATATATTTTGACTGTTACAATGTTAATTACAAGACTTGATTTTCAAGTACTAAGCCTATACAAAATTGATCTAGCCCTATACAATCTAGACCTAACAATACTCCCCCTTAGGCTTAGCTCCTTGTAATCAGTCCTTCAAAACAGCAAGCTCCTTAACTCTTGCTATCATTTTATTGTAGAAGTAAGATACAACAGTTTTCTGATCGTCGTACTTGTACTTGATCTGCATCCTGCTGATCTTCTTCAATGTCATAGCTCAGGCCCAAAACATCTTCTTCCGTAGTGAGTGTTTCCACTACACTATCATTATGTACAATTTCTAATTCATCTTCTTCGGAGATTCTGAGCTCAGACACTTCAGCTATGGTTGTCCCCTTCAGTAGCCCAGCCTCATGTTCCTTCTCTTGTGTGCCTTGGCATGCAGTTTATCAATGACTTGTATCATGTGCACGTACAGGCAGAGATCATTTGGGCTTTTTCATCTGTTAGCTTTGGGAAGAATTTGTCATGAAGGTATGAAGTGTAACTGGGATGCAACATCTTTAGCTCCATTGGATCAAAGATTCTTATTTTGTCTCCCTTCTTCCCTTCAACATTTCTCAGCAACACCATCTCTTTATTCTTTTCAACGTATCCCCATTCTGAGATAGGACACGTGAATTGGTTTCCAGTGATGCATTTGATGGTGTGTGAGTTTCTGGTACATCCCACTCTCTTCAGCAGTTCATCATCTACAAGGGATGAGACTTCAGCTGTTTTTCTTTTCTGATTTTGTATCATTCTTTTGTGCTCCTTATCATTTCTCTTTGCTTGCATGAGCACATCATCAGTAAAACTGGTCTTCATACCGTTTACAGCTGCAGAGAAGTCTCTCCCCCTGAGATGGATTGGGTAGTTGAACATGGGGATGCTCTGTAGATCTCTCATATCTTGCTCCGGAAGGCTGAGCATGTCTTCCACATCATGGAAGTATTGAATCCTTCCAGATGTCCTCTTGATTATTGCACAATCCCAGTCTGGATCATATTTCCAGGCCATAATCCTGTTGTCTTCCACAGAACTGGGAGTTGTGATATGATCATACAACTGTACGAGAGTTGATTTCTTCTCAGTGATTCTCGCACAGTTGTTCCCAGAGGCCATACTTTTCCGGGGATCACCGCCCTTGGCTCTCTGATGAGTTTTTCCTTTTCCTTGTGCTGATCTTTTGATTCAACAGTTACTGGATCAGCAGCAAGTTTGCTTTGTTCTTTTGGATGTGGAGCAGTGGTTCTGAACTTAACTCCCGTTTCCAGTTCCACTTTCATCACATGCTCCATCATCCTCCGCAGCTCACCAGTAGTTCTACCTTTAAGTTCATGCGGCTTGTAATTGTGACCCTGTAACCAGCAAGTCATATTGTACTTTGAAAGTTTTGCTGTGTCACAGTGGCCCAAATCTTTCCTTATTTTCTCCAATGATTGAAAAGTGGTAAAGGCTTCATAATCACAATTTGGGATTATGAACCTTGCAAATTCAAATTCTTTCAATGCATTGGCCATTTCTGTTCTGTTCATCCTCTCAACCATGTCATACGGAAACCCATGGTTGATGAGGGTCATAAACATGCTGGAGTCAGGCCTCTCTTCCAAGATATCAGTAGTTGTTAGAAGGTCATCGGCCTTTCCACCCTTATCAGCAGTGGGAGACTCCATCCTCGTTAGTTCCTCCCACTCTTTGTCACTTTCTTCTTCTTCTCCGGAGGATACCTTCACAGCAGAAACTTCTACTGAAGGTGTAGGATCAGGAGATGGAACTTTTGATTTCTTTGGGAGCTTTCTTCTCTGGTTTTTTTGTGTGGCTCCAAAGTATTTTCTTTTTCGGGTGTAGGATATCAGCGGCTTAGTAGCTCTACCCGATTGTTTTTCTGGTTCAGCACTTGAATCCACTTTTGTTTTCAAATCAGAGAGTTTTCTTTTCAGGCTCTCTATCTCCAGATCCTTTTGCTTTATAGCTCGGCCTTTTCATTTTGCTCTTGTTTTAAAGTTGCCTCCAGCTCCCGTTTGTTTGGAACAATGCATCAATAATTTCATTATTACATTGTGCATCTTCTCTCAGCCTTTTTAAACTGGCATCCTTCTTTGTCAGTTCTTCATCCTTTCTTGGATAACCCCGTACAGCTCCACAATTCTTTGTTTTCGCTTATTGGATTTAAGTACCAGCTTGTTGTACTTAGCAACCAAAAAGCTTTTGCTCACAGGAATGTCACTGTCACTTAAGTCATCTTCATGGTAAGCAGTGACATCCTGAGCAGATTCTTGAACTTCCCCATGTTCATCAGCATGTTGTACATCTTCCAATGAAGGTATTAGCTCGGTATCAGCTGATGAAGGATGTTCTCTGTGTGGGTTGGTGAGAAAGGAACAGTGCTGGCTTCAGATAACAATTCTGTCTCTCCTGAGTGTACGGAGTGTACAGACTCAGTTACCTCAATAGGTTCAGTTCCAGCACTTTCCGGAGATTGATGTTTGGGAGATTCTGGTGGTGGTTGTATGGGGGATTGGATTTGTTGTGGAGAGAATGGTTGAGTGTGATGAGATGATGATTGAGAGGATGATGAAGATATTTGTACTGGTGATTGATGGTGGTGAATTGGGGAAATTGGTTGGGTGTTAAGGCTTGATGGTGATTGGCTTGATGAATGATGTTGTAGTGGTGGTGTTTGGAGTGGTGATTGTTGTTGGTGTTGTGGTGTTTGGTGTGGAGAGTGAGAAGATTGTGCAGAATCAGCAGATGATTCTGCTTCATCTGCCCATGCCAACTCTTGTGGCATGTCAGCTTCCGGATCTATAACATGAGCGAACATTGGCATATCCGGTCCTTCATACTTTCCACTAAGTTTGTTCAGCACTGATTTGCTCAGGTGTGCTTGAACGAACACATCGCCAACTCTATTCAACCCCGGAAGTTCTGAGTTGATTATCAGTTGTAGGAATCTTGGGAACATATACATCTTGTCATTCTTCTGCAATTTGACTTGTTCACTCATGCAGTTGAAGATGTATTTGGCATAGTTGTAAGTTCTCCCCTCGAACACTCCAATAATTCCGGATGATATATGCCGAGAGAATCTATCTAGTCCCGATTTCCTGTTCGACATGCATTTCAGGTAGGTGTGACACAGGAATCTGTATGGTTTGCACAACCTACCCTTCTTGATTTCACCTTTCTCGTAATCACCATCGTACCCCATGAGATTGAATACCTTTTCTATGTATTCATTTTCGAATACATCGGGGTGCCCTATTTCTCTATCTCCCAGTTCCAGACATCTTCGTATGGTGCTTTCAGTGATTCGAAGACGCCGGTTCAGAATCTCAGCCACTATTACCTCCTCATCGTTTTGTTCTTCCACTCGTGCTGAATTCCAGAATCCGATTATGTGCGACTGATGGATCACAGGCTCAGCCGTCTGGATCATCAGCGTTCAAGAATGCGCACACATTATGCTCCTTAGCAAATCTATTTGCCATCTTTGCAGTATCAGTAATCGGTTACTGGATAATGTTGATTTTTTGAAATTTGAAAAAGAGGGAAATGGGCGAATTTCTAGGTTAATCTGAAAAAGTGCTCTGTAAAAGTTATAAATGAATTTCAGGTCAGAAACCTTATTTATAGTCGAACATAATTAACATCTTTTATTAATTATGTTGGGCTCACATTATGTTGGGCCCACTTTCATTTATTCCTATGTTGTGCCCACTTTCATTTATTCCTTTCCCTATTCCAAGTGTTTAGTGTGCATTATATCTTCCGCAGAACATCTGCGGAACCTTGACATCTGCGGATGTCAACATCTGCGGAACCTTAACTTTTGCGGATGTCAACATCTGCGGAACTTTACATTGGATGTAAGTTCAAATAATGCATTTGTTTTGTTTTGCTTGTTTTGCTGCTAAATCAGAGATCACATAATACTTCTACGGATGAGCGGTATTACTGTGACTTCTGCGGATGCAGAAATTTCACTGTTACTTCTACGGATGAGAAGTATTACTGAAACTTCTGCGGAACTTAAAGTTTTGAGAACTTTAAATGTATGATATCTACATAGTAGAATCAAATGTTGATGTTGGACATTGTTGACTTTATTTACATGGCAATTAGGTACAGGGAAGCAAGTTTCCTGTATCCTGTATTCAAGTTAGTGCTCAAGTTCCAATTCCTTCAAAATAATTCAGATCAATTATCAGCTTTATTGTTTGTTTTTCATGCATGAACTACTCCCCCTAAATTTGTGATTAATGTGAAACTGTTGCATTCATCATAAATTTAAGTTGTGAACAGGCATGACAGGCTTATGACATTCTAAATGAGAGAAATTCTGTTGAAATAACAATTAAGCATCTGTGAAACAGGTACATGCATGCATATATATATAGTGGGATCATACTATAAATTGGCTTCTGCTGATGTTGTTAGTTGATTCAACACATATCTGATTGCAAGTATATAAATCCACTTAAATTCAAACATGAGTGTTGTATCAACTAGGCATGCAATTTATCATGTTGTGAAGTTTGTTAATCAGTAACAATCATGAGTCCCACATTCAATTATCGTTAGAGTATGTCTTCCGTAGATGAGGCAAATCACTACATTCCACACTTAATGACTATGTACATTAAGTTATAAGTTCTATCTTGAGACAATGTTCAGTCTCATGAATGCTTTGATGTGATAGCTCTTGAGCTTGATGTTCAATTGATCACAAGTGATTCCTTTTTAGAGCTGAAATATGATCTTCATAGTCACCAGGTCTTTACTTTCGTAAAACAGAGGTGAACTTTAACCCAGGTCTTTGTTGACACAAAACAGAGGGAGAATGAAGATCAAACTTATTAATCACATTCCAGGTCTTTGTTCACACAAAATAGAGGGAATATGACTTTGCAAAGATAGAATATTATAAAGTATTTTACATAGTGTGCTTGTGTAAGTGATTTGATCACAGCAGGAGAGAACATACCTTCTGATTATCAAATGGAATCCTCACAGACAGTTACCTCATGGTTTTAGTTTGGCATGCTCTTAGCTTTGTTTCCACTCAAGTTGAACCTACTCACATATCAGTATGATATAAGTCAGATTGAGTTTTTGTGTAATAGCCAAGTATAGTCTACTATCATTTCCCATATATAATGCATGTATAGATGTTCTAACAGACACTTAAGTTATCCTCAACGATTACTCTTCACAAAGTCAATCATATGCTTTTTTTGATTTATTCTAAGTTAATCATCCCTAAAGATTCTATCAGAAATTGAATCTAACAGAATCAAATGCTTTAGTAAACAAATCAGCAAGCTGATTGGTTGTGTCTACTTTGACTAACTTGATTAGACCCTTTTCAGAGCAATCTCTCAGAAAATGGTATCTGATTTCTATATGTTTTGTTTTACTATGTTGAACTGGGTTAGCAGTTATAAACATAGCAGCTGAATTATCAATATGAATTGGTGTATGAAGGAAATTGTAACCATAATCAAGTAATTGGTTTTGCAACCAAAGTACTTGAGAGCAACCTGCTGAAGCAGCTATGTACTCTGCTTCAGCGTGGATACAGATACATTTGTTTGCTTCTTGCACTGCCATGAAACAAGTCTTGGTCCTAAAAATTGACATCCACCAGTTGTGGATTTTCTGTTGTTGTTGCACCCTCCATAGTCACTATCTGAGTATGAGTAGAGGCTAAAGTCTCCATCTTTGGGATACCAAAGTCCCAATGCAGTTTGCCTTTCAGATATCTGAAAACTCTCTTTACAGCATTCAAATGTGACTCCTTTGGGTCTGATTGATACCTGGCACAAACACAAACAGCAAACATTATGTCAGGTCTACTGGCAGTTAGATACATTAAAGAACCGATCATAGATCTGTACAATCTTTGATCTACGGATTTGCCAGCAGGGTCAGGCACAATCTTGTCTATTGTTGATGCTGGTGTCTTGCAGGAAGTGGAATCAGCAAGATTGTACTTCTTCAAAATTTGATGAATGTACTTCTCTTGATTAATGAAAATGCCATCTGGTTTCTGATGAACTTGTAAGCCAAGGAAGAAAGTCAATTCTCCCATGGAGCTCATCTGAAATTCAGATTTCATTAAGTCTTCAAAGCTTTGACACAGCCTCTGTTGGTTGATCCAAATATGATGTCATCAACATATATTTGAACTACCAAAAGATCTTGATGTTCATGTTTGAGGAAGAGTGTCTGATCAATTGTTCCTCTTTTGTATCCATTCTTCAGCAAGAATGATGATAGTGTGTCATACCACTTTCTGGGTGCTTGATGAAGACCATACAAAGCTTTATCAAGCTTGTATACTCTATGTGGATAATCAGGGTCTTCAAAACCAGGGGGTTGAGCCACATAGACTTCTTCATCAATTTCCCATAAAGAAAAGCACACTTCACATCCATCTGATAGACTGTGAACCTCTTGAATGCTGCATAAGCGAGGAAGACTCGTATAGCTTCAATCCTTGCAACGGTGCAAAGACTTCATCATAGTCTATGCCCTCTTCCTGAGTATATCCTTGAGCAATAAGTCTTGCCTTGTTTCTCACTATGATACCTCTGTCATCCAGCTTGTTCTTGAAAAGCCATCTTGTGCCATTGGATGTTGACCCGTAGGCAGATCTACAAGAGTCCACACTTTCTGCTTTCTGAACGTTGTAGCTCTTCTTGCATAGCCTCAATCCAGCTGTTGTCTTTTAGTGCAGCTGTAATGTTTGCAGGAACTGTTTGGGACAAAAAGCAGGTGAACAAACAAATGTTTGCCACACCTCCTTTGCTCCTTGTGGTTCTAGCATGCAAGTCCCCATGATATTGTCTGTTGGATGAGACTTGTGTACTCTGCTTGTTGAGACAGCATCAACTTGAACTGTGGAGTCTAAGTTAGTGAAACCCATCGAAGCAGATGGTCAGCTGAGAAGTTGAGTCAATGAAATAATCAAAAGGCTCATGGTCGTTCGGATCAGCTTGTGTTTGATTGGCTGCTTTGTCTTTTTCCGCAGGAGGTTCTACGGAGGCAGTATTTTGTTCTTCCGCAGGAGGTTCTACGGAGGAAGTATTTTGTTCTTCCGTAGGAGGAACTGCAGCATCGACGGATGCATTTTGTACTTCCGTAGGAGGTACATCACCATCCACAGATGAACAATGTTGGTCAGCTGGCAATGGTGGTTGAGTGAATACCTCCTCTCCATCTCTAGCATCAGTAGTTGCACCAGTATTTATATCTACGGATGTGGGAACATCTGCTGATGAATTTACATGTGCTGGGGATGAGAGTTTACTTCTCCAGAAGTAGCTTCATGCTGCTGACTTGATCTCTGCTGTGGTCCAGGTGACACTTGTACTCTTGGTGGGTCAGCTGTTAAAGGCACTTCATTCACACTTGGGGGCACAAAGGGATAACATGTATCCGCAGCACCTGCGTTGATCAAATAACCAGTGTTAAATGATTCAGTTAATGTATCTATATCAAATAACCAAGATGATCCTTTTACATTGGTAGTAAACATGGATTCATCAAAAGAAACATTGGGAGTCTCTTCAACTATGTTATGTTCTGGAATGTACACCCTATATGATTTAGAAGTGGATGAATATCCAACAAAGAACCATCATAGGCTTTTTCAGAAAATTTTCCCAATTGTTCTTTAGTATTTAACACGGACACATGACACCCAAAGCTCTAAGATATCCTATAAAAGGTTTACTTTTAAATAAGAGTTCGTAAGGTGTTTTATTATGTTCTTTGACTATCAAAGTTCTATTTTGAACATTGCAAGCTGTATTCACAGCTTCTGCCCAGAATGTAATGGGCAACTGAGAATCAGCTAGCATTGTTCTGGCTGCTTCTATCAGTGTTCTATTTCGCCTTTCAGCCACTCCATTTTGTTGTGGAGTTCTTGGGGCACTGAATTGTCTAGCTATTCCTTTAGTCCTGCAAAAAGAATCCAAATCAGCATTAACAAATTCAGTTCCATTGTCACTCCTAAAAATTTTAACTTTTAAATCAAGTTGATTCTCAATCTTGATTACAAAGTCCATTAATGTTTCAGATGTTTCACTTTTATGTTTTAAGAAAAAGACCCATGTAAATCTAGTGAAATCATCAACTATCACCAAACAATATTGCCTTTTTCCAATGCTCAACACATTGGTTGGACCAAAGAGATCCATGTGAAGCAATTTGAGTGGTGTAGTGTTTGTGTTGATTGTTTTGGATTTATGAGACACTCTGTGTTGTTTTCCTTTATAGCATGAAGAACAGTGATTAGAACAATAAAATTCTTTCTTTGGTAATCCAATGACTAAGTCATTTTTCACCAATTTATTCATGTTCTTCATGTTGGAATGGACAAGCCTTCTATGCCACAATTGAGATTCATCTTCCGAAGATTTGGACAGCAGGCATGTCTCATGATTTGTGAGTGTTGTGTTGTTCATATCCAATATATATGTGTTGCCTTTTCTTGATGCTTTAAGAAGTATCCAGTCTGCTGGAACTGTAAACCCTGGCTTAAGAATGTAACAGTTAGTGTTATCAAAGAGTGTTAAATAATTTTGATCACAAATTTGGGAAACACTAAGTAAATTATACTGCAAATTTTCACAGTAATTTACTTTTTCAAATGTTAACACACCGTTAGTTACCATTCCCTCACCAACAATTTTACCTCCCTTCTTATCCCCACCAAATGCCACATAAGAGGCATGTTTATGTTTGAAGTCATGGAGAAGTGCACAGTTGCCTGTCATATGTCTGGAACAACCACTGTCAACATACCACTTGTTGTCAGCTCTCCATGATTGTTCCTGCACACAAAAAGAAATTAGTTAGTCTTGACAACCCAAGGCTTAATTGTCTTGGATTTGCCAATGTGTCAACTATAGTTACTCCTTCATGAATTAATCTTGAAGTTTCATTATTAGTTGATTCTTTTTGATGTGATGGTTGTGAGGATGATTCTGTTGAAGATGATTCAGGTTTCTGAGTATCTTCAAGCTTATTCGAGTCATTCTTCAACTTGGCTTGTTTTGGTTTGTATTTTAAATTTGAAGAGAGTCCTGTAGACTTGAAAGTTTCTTCATCTTTCAGCTTTGATTGAGACACAGGAGTTTCTTTAGCAAAGTTATCAAAGAAACCATCTGCTGCTTCACTTTGTTTATCTGTCAAATCCACCTTTTTGTGAGGTGTCTTAGACTGTATTGGTGCTTTCTTTTTCAAAGTCTTTTCCGCAACAGAGAGTCTTTTCTTTGACTTTTGTTGTTCTTTCTGAATCTTTGTTTCTTTGTCACTTTCTGAGGCTTGAGAATCTGATTCAGATGATGTATCTTGTGACTTCTTTTTGCTCTTTTTCTTGTTCTTCTTATTAAAATAACATTCCTGAGTGGAATGGTTATTTTTGTCACAAATGGCACAGTGTTTGTTGAAGAAACAATCATCAGTCATGTGATTGTTCATATTGCAAATGGAACAATAACTGCTGAAATAGCATTCATCAGTATTGTGATTCTTCATATCACACCATTTGCAATATTTTTCTGAATTTTCTTCAGATTCAGCCTTCTTTTGTTGATCCTTTTCTCATTCGCTGAAACTTCAGTTGATTTCTTCTTGTTTTGTTTGAAGCATCATCAGCTGTTACTTGTTTGCCTTTGGCCGCCATTTGTTGCTTCATATTTTCCTTTTTCTTTGCATGTGTGTGAGGCTCTATTGTTACCTTGTCCGCTGGATCAGCTTCTCTTTTCCTTTGCTTTTCTGCGGATTCAGTGGTTTTTGTCTTCCGCAGATGATTTACGGACTTGGCAGATTTGCTTTCCGCAGATGTTCTACGGAATCCTCATTCGTTTTCCGCAGGTGTTCTACGGATTCTTCAGTTGATGCTTTCTGAGGATTCTTGTTTGATTGTTTCTTACCTTTATCAGGAGATGACAAAGGTACCTTTGTGCTTGATCCGCAGCTATCAGTCTTGTGAAGATGTAGTTCTTGTAATCCTTCATTAAGTTCAGCAATCCTCTTGCAAATGGTCTTCAGCATATTCCGTTGCTTTGGGGGGTATTGCAACTTTGATTCTTCAAGGACTCGCGGAAGACCAGTTTCAACTTGAACATTCTTACCAATGTTCAGTTGATCAGTATCATGTTCATCAGAATCATCCAGGTCATCATAGTTATCTAAATCTGATTCATTATATTTAGTTGATTCTGATTCAGTAGATTCAGTTTCACTCATCTCAGATTTATTGTTGTTTGTTTGACTATCTTTGATGTCCACTTTGGTGCTTTGCACAAAATGATTTGACAAATTGTTAGTCATTGTATCAGGTAAAGGTGTGTAGTTATCATTAACAGGTGGTGCAACAGCATTATAACCCAACCCGTACCTGTTCTTTGATTCAATATGAGAATTTAGCAATTTCTCATATTGCTGAGATGATAGTTGAAACTTCTGAAGTTTCACTTCAGTGGATGCATGATCAGCCATGGATTTTGTTAAGGAAGTGGTCAGATGCTCAACTTGGGCTTTTAGGTTGTAGTTTTCAGAAACATATTTTTCTAAATCATTTTGTAAAGAGTTTATTTTGATTTGATATATCTTTTGTTCTCTTAAGTGTGATTCATTTAAAATCATAGTTTCTTTTATTTTATCAGCCAATTGTTGAGTATGAACTCTATATCTCTCAACTTCCTCAACACATGTTGATGAACATAACCTGTCTTTTACCTCTCTGGCCATAGGAGGGACTTTGTTTTCCATATGTGCCATCAGTGCTTGATTCTCCTCTATCACTTCCTTCTCATACAGGCTCCAGTCACATGTTCCATCCTGAAGTATGATCAGACCTGTCTCCTTAGAGTTGCTTGGTCCTGCTGATGTATTGTGGCTGGTGGGGATGTGAGCTGAGGTTGTCTATGTAAAGATCTTTGAGAGGTTGGATGCTGATTCTGATAGTGTTGTTGCTGCTGATGTTGTTGTTGCTGCTGCTGATGCTGTGGATTGATTGTTGGTTGCATTCTCTAGAAAAGTGACCATAGAGATTGCACTTGTAACATCTGACTTTAGACTTATCAACTCCAATCTTCGATGTTTTGTTTGCTGCTGCCAGATTTTTATTTCGTCGAAGATATTGCTTGGCTCTGTAAGCAATCATCGCCATCTGCCATTGTAGATCCATCTCTTCTACAACATCAGGAGGGAGTTCCTCCAAATCTTGTTGGCAGATGTTTGCTGCTGTAAGGGAACTTCCAAGATATGCTTGAAAACTAGAACTAAAAGCTGCAAAGGCTGCTTTTTGTTCTTCAGAATCCAATATCACAGTTATTGGTTCTGAATTTGCTGTTGATGATGGCTCTCTTTTCTCTGTAGATTTAGCCTTTTCCTTTTGATTTTTACTCTGAGATGACTTTTTAGTGGGTTTGGAGGCATAAAAACTTACTTCCTCCTCGTCATCACTCAAAGCACAAGAGTTATCATCTTCATTATTAGAATAAATGCACTTCCAGCATTCTTTGTTTCCTTGAAGTGATAAGGTGAGACATGAGTTCTCACACTCTTGTTTCTTGATTGTTCATCCAGTTCAAGTGCTTCTACTTTAGCAACCATGTATCTAGACCAGTTGTCTTGAGATCAATCGTGTTCTTGAACATGGAGACAGTTTGCTTCCAACTTTCAGGCAAAGTATGGAGCATCTTCTTGTTAAGTTCCTCAGTTGTATATTTCAACTCCAAGATGTTCATCTCCGTAACAAGTTGCATAAATCTATGGAGTTGCTGAGGAATTGACTCACCCTCAATATGATGAAAAGTTTCATATTGTGATCTAAGGGTGTCTTTCCTTATGCTTCTGATCTCATCACTCCCTTCACAGAGAGTGTGAAGTATCTTCCACAGGGAATTGGCTGTTTTATAGTTCTCGCACCTGATCAAGATTTCTTCAGGTAAAGCCATACTAAGCAAGCTGTATGCTTTAATATCGACTTTGACCTTCTTGACATCATCAGGTGGCAAGTCCTTAGTGCTGATAGGCTGATTTTTGTCATTATAATCCGGCCCAAGAGTGGGTGGAATATAAGGACCTTGTGTGATGGACTCCCACAAGTCAGAATCTGTGTAGTTCACATGATTCCTGAACTTGATTTTCCAGGATTTAAAATCAGCTTTTGTTTCTAACTTTGGTGGTTGATAAGATCCTCCTCCAAAATTACTCATGTTTAATTCAAACGAATCAATAAAAACTCAAAAGCGAAAATTGACAGATCTATCAAAGACCCAGATCTAGTATTCAATTGATTTGAATATAGATCTAAATCAAACAAGCAATGAGAGAGTGCTTGCTGAAAAATCAGTCGTTGATTTAATTGTTTGAGAATCAATTAAACAATTTTAATACTGATAGATCAATTGATCTCAATCAATGAGCACCAATGGCTCTGATACCACCTGTGAATCCAAGGATCGCAATTCAGGAATTACCAGTATTAAAATAAATCAATTTAATGATCGCGGAATTATCACTAATTGACGTTTAATTGTTTATAATGATCAATGATGAACACAACCACAGAAACACAATAAACACGAAATCTATAATAATTCAAATGTATTTCATTAACTATAATGTAATGATTACAAAAGATAATGAATGACTATGAACTATCGAATTTTGTGAATCGAATGATGTTTGATGTTGATGTGACGGCGATTAGGGTTGCACAATGAACTCTTGACAGCCGTATATTGATTGATTGTGTTCCCGAGATGTGAAACCTAGGACTCATATTTATAGATGATTTGAGTCGGTTAAGGAAACACCGGATCTCTCGGGATTTGTTATTGATTGTGTTGACTTGTTAGACTTCTTGGAGTTGTAATCGCACAAGTATAATATTCTTCCGCAGCAATCTTCTCATCCGCAGAACATTTGTTCTTCCGTAGATGACTTAGTCTTTCGTAGCAAAGTTGTTCTTCCGTAGGAAATTCTTCTTCCGTAGGAGTCTTCACTTCATGGTATTTGATCATCCGCAGGAACATGTACTTTGTCATTTGGTCTTGTAAGAAACATATCTACGGATTAACAAAGTTGTTCATCCGTAGATGTTTCCTACACTTGGTCAATTTCAGTAAATCCATCCAAGTAAATTGTTTTTCCTGTCAAGACACAATCAACACACATACATATATGGGGTTAACCTATACATTCAAATCACATATATATATTTTGACTGTTACAAATGTTAATTACAAGACATGATTTTCAAGTACTAAGCCTATACAAATTGATCTAGCCCTATACAATCTAGACCTAACACTGAACCATATAGACATCTCCTCAAGATATCCATTTAGGAAAGCGGTTTTGACATCCATTTGCCAAATCTCATAGTCATAATGAGCAGCTATGGCAAACAATATCCTTATAGACTTTAGCATTGCAACAGGTGAGAAGGTTTCATCATAATCAACCCCTTGAGTTTGAGTGAAACCCTTTGCTACAAGTCTAGCTTTGTAAGTATCCAAGTTTCCATGCATATCGTTTTCTTCTTGAAAACCCATTTACTTCCAACTACTTTGGAATTAAGAGGTGGTACGACAAGTTCCCAAACTTGATTGTCATACATGGATTGCATCTCAACGTTCATGGCTTCAAGCCATTTGTCACAATCCAAATTGGACACTGCATCATGATATGTGGTGGTTCATCTGAATCTACCACGTAGCATCCATCCATGAAAAATCCGTATCTTTCAGGTGGATTACTAGTTCTACCACTTCTGCGAACGTTTGTGTGTATTGATCAACTGCTTGATCACTCTCAACATCCTCATGTTGAGTGCTAGCTTCAACCAACGTGCATCGGGTTGTGAATCTTGATCCTCCTCAAGATCCACTGTTCTACTGCTAGTTCCTTCCATAAGGAACTTTGTCTCTAAGAACTCGCCCTTTCTGGCAACAAACACCTTTTGTTCCAGTGGATCATAGAAATAATATCCATAGAATCTCTAGGATATCCAACAAAGATACACTTGGTGGATCGGACATGTAATTTGTTTGGGGTGGGAGTCTTAACATAAGCCTCACAACCCCAAACCCTTAAGTATGATAGGGATGGAACTCTTCCATGCCATATCTCAAAAGGTGTCTTTTCCACCTTTTTGGTTGGGGCCATATTCAAAATACGGGCCGCGGAGAGCAAAGCGAAACCCCAAAATGATAGAGGCAATGTGCTTCTAGCCATCATAGATCGAACCATATCCAATAAGGTTCGTTCCTCCTCTCAGACATACCATTATGTTGTGGTGTTCCAGTGGAGTGAGTTGTGAGACAATCCCACAACTCCTAAGATGATCTTGAAAACATCACTTAGGTATTCACCACCCTTATCGGTGCGGAGAACTTTAATTGATTTGTTGAGTTGATTTTCTACTTCATTCTTGAAGATTTTGAACATTTCAAAAGCTTCATCTTTGTGCCTAATAAGTACACATACCATAGAGACTATAATCGTCGGTGAAGGTAATGAAGTATCTCTCACCATTTCTAGTCATTGGCTTAAAAGGACCACATACATCCGAATGTATGATACCTAATAAATCTTTCGCCCTTTCGTTAGTTCCACTAAAGGGTGCCTTAGTCATTTTTCCTTGTAAACAAGATTCACATACATCAAATGAATCACATTCATTTGTTTTTAAAAGACCATTCTTTGAAGTGTTTGTATGCGTTTCTTGTTTATATGACCAAGACGACAATGCCAAAGGTAGGTATCACTCAAATCCAATTTGAGTCTTTTGGTGGTTGCTTGGTATATTGAGCTATCATATGTTGCGTTTTCATGAATCAATTCATAAATGCCATTACAAGGTATAGCTTTAAATAAAATACATGATTTAAAAAAATATGAATATCATTGTCAACAAACTTGAATCATAATCATATTGTCTTAAACGGGAAACTGAATTATGTTCCTAGTCAAACTAGGAGCATATAATACATTACATAAAATAACTTCCAAACCATTTGGAAGCTTCAAAATGTAGTCTCCTTGGCTTCCACGTGAACCTTTGCACCATTGCCCATGAAGAGACTTATTTCCCCTTTTGCATAATGCTCATTTCTTCTGAACCCCTGCAACAAATTACAAATGTGAGTTCCACATCCGGTATCTAATACCCATGTGTTAGAAGAAATAACATTTAGCTCAACATGTATCATGTAAATTATACCTGAGGTTTGCCCCGCATCCCTCTTTTCTCTCAACTCTTTGAGATAGACTGGACAATTTCTCATCCAATGCCCTATCTCACCACATTTGAAGCATGGGTCGTTCACAGCAACCTTATGCTTCTTCTCCTTGGGCTTCGGAGGTTGCGCCCTAACAACCATCTTCCCTTTCCCCCAACGTGCCCCTTTCCTTTGGCACCAGTCGCCTTAGGAGGGGGTAGAGACTTTCTCTTTTTCCCACCTTCATTTATGGTGAGAACGGGTAAAACCCTTTTACCCATTCCCGCCTCAGCTGATTTGAGCATAGAATGAAGTTCATTAATGCTCTTGTCCCATCCGTTCATGTTGTAGTTCATGACGAATGCCTCAAACCTTTAGTAAGGCCATTAAGAATCAAATCCGTGGCCAACTCTTTTGAGACGGGACAGTTCAGCCTTTGAAGGCGGTCGATGTGGCTTTTCATCTTAAGAACATAAGATGAAACTGATTGGGATTCCTCCATCCGACATGCATTAAGCGCTTGAACCGTTTCGTAGCGCTCCACTCTAGCTTGTTGCTGGAACGTTTCCCGCAATTGAGTGATCATGTCATAAGCTCCATGGAGCTCATACTCCTTTTGGAGTTCGGGTGTCATACTTGCTAACATTAGGCAAGAGACTTGGACGGAGTCTTCCACATATCTAAACCAATCATTGTACGCTTCCACATCTTCCTCGTCAGGTTCATCGGGGATGGGGTCATCAAGGATGTAGGCCCGCCTTTCTTGTTTGAGAACAATTCTCAAGTTGCGGTACCAATCCATGAAATTGTTAGGTGTTAGACGATCCCTTTGAAGAATCGCCCTTAGGGATTGGTTGTTTTGGTTTGGTACATCATTATTAGCGTTGTTGTTGTCGGCCATCTACAAGATTTTACAAAGTTCTATTAGTAATCGTTGATATAATTATATTTCATTTATCAATACCCTTTATGTCTCATAGACCATTAATAAATAAAATTTTAGAATCCAACGTTATATTTAAATATTGGTTAGGTGACCTTTATCCCATTATTTAAATAAAACAAGGTAGTCATAAATGACAATTGCAACCTATTGCAACTTCTAGTGGTATGGGATCGTTTAAACATCATATGTTTATCACGGCATGTTTATCCCATCAACACCTTTTATAAAACATATTTTAGGTGATCCATTCAATATATTTTACAAATCAAGTCGTCCTACTTACACACACGTGTGAGTTTACTATATAAGTGGTTAGGTGACCTTTATCCCACAAACATGGTATTCTCACCTCAGTTACAAGTTCCCTCAAAGTGGTTAGGTGACCTTTATCCCACTAAGAGTTAGCAAGTAACCTAAGTGTTGTGTAAAGGATGGTGTTTAACTTGTTTTTCAAAAGGGATTTATAATTTGACAATTCTTGTTTTAGAAAAAGTCTATGTATCATATGATTGTATGCATTCAACCATATGGTACGCTATTGGTTCTTTTAAATAAAACCCATTTTATTTTGCAAACCATTAACTCCTTTTATAGAACCATTCTATTTATGCTTAATGATTTGAGAACCAATTACTGTTTATTGTTTGTTTTAGTTGACGGTTTGTTAATCATATCCAAATATTCAAAACAAACATCATCATATGCATTCAACCAAACATAAACAAAACATTCATATATGCATAACAAAGCATACTAAGTTGATCACACTTGTTTAGCCAAACAAGTGTGTCAAATGGTCATGTCCTAAGGGTTAAGAATCATGACACATGGTTGACCAAAGGGACTCCCACTTGAAACCACATCTTCAAGCATCCTCTTTGTCTTATCTTTTCTTCAAGTCTTGATCTTGAGCATCCTTTACAAAATATGTATCCTAATACATTTTTTCTAGTAAAGAAAAACTCCTAATCTATTTATTACAAACCATATGAATGAATAGATTACAAAACAAAAACTTGAAACCAAAGATAAATTATTACATGCCCAAATGAATATAACATGACAATCAATCATTCAATCCAAATGGTCTAGGCTTTGTTATGCATAATAAACAACAATATATCCAAATATACACTAATGAACCGATTTTGGCAGCCCCTTATCACCCATGTTTTTGGCCAACATAAACCAAGAACAAATGGGTTTAGTCCATGCAAACAATTATCTTATAAACTAGAGTTTTAAAGATCCTAATATGCATAATGTAGCATCTTTAAAACATCAAAAGGGGTACCAAAACAGCCCCTTAACCCACGGTTTGGTGCTGTCAACATGAAATACCAAGTATAATACATGTATGCATATGTATAAGTGGCTCTTGATGCCATTGTTGGGGTTTAACATGTTTATCAAAGTTCATATTTATTTATATATATGAAAAACGCAGCGGAATATATGATTTAAAACATGTTAAATCTGATTATCAAACCCATTTGACAAAACCCCCTTAACCATGGATCTTTATACACAATGCATACATAGTAAGAACATATGATGTAAAGACTACAACCTTTGAAGCTGCAGAAATCCGAGATTAAAGAGATGAAAAGGTTGTGTTCTTGTGGCTAAACTTCAAGGTAGAAGTTCTCAAGATAGCATACCCCAAGCCTATCAACAAAACACCTTGAATGCTAGGATCTTTTACACACCAATTTCCAGCTACAAAACCAACTTTTGAAGGCTGAAATTCTTTCTTCTTTTCAGCTTAAAACCGTGAGAATAAGAGAAAAAGGAAGAAGGTTTTCCCTTGTCCTTTGTGTGTGTTAGAGAAAGATGAAAATGCAAAAGTCAAGTGAATTAATGTTCATGTCTTGGAACAATAAAAGGGCATTCTCAAGACTAAAGGGGCCGAATTTGGCTTGCCTTTTGGTCTTTCCCTCCCAATTCACATTTTATAAAATATACTCTTGGATTCCATCTTTTAACAAAATTAAACCATTTAATTTTATAGTTCTTACACACTATTATATGTCATTGTTTAACCAATTTAAGCATGAGGCAAATAATCACTTATGAACAAATTACAAATATATATATATATATATATATATGTAATCTGTTTCATTTGCAAAAGCATGATGTTAGAAAACTCGGTTCTAAATTGGTGTATTTATTTATTTGTTTGATCTAATCAACAAACAAATATTTGTCGTGTTTGTTTGGCTTGTTATTAGGTATGACCCGACTTGGACATATCACACTAGCCACATCAATTTAATATGTATCTTGGGCAGATCAATTCTTTCAGTATGTGAAGTTATCTGTTGCATGACATGTGTATTCAAGATATAATTTAATTTGTTTAATTTTTGTGAAGAATATACTAGTTTTAGGTTCATGCATATGTGCATATCTATATTTTGTAAAATTATAACATAAGTGTTATTCAATTTACATACACCATGTGCATGTCGGAAAAAAAAAGTTTGGGTGAAATGTTTCGTAAATTCTTTCTAGTTCAGATTCTAAAGAGAGATAGCTCGGTTACATTATATGTAGACTGTAATCTTGCACCGGCGTATGAAAAAACAAGTTGTTTGGGTGCATACTTTTTGTTTAACGAGTTGATCGAGTTGGGTAGCAACTTGACACTGACGTGTCGAATTGACCAGCTTAGCTCAAGACTAGTCAACTTTGAAACATTTCACTCAAGGCTAGTCAACTTAGAAACGTTTCAAATAGGTGGTCAATAACATTCATTATGGTCTTTCCCAACCAAGCCACCTCTAGCATCTTCCCACTCACCATCCCAATGCTCAAAATTCAAACTAGTTTTAGCAATAATGTATTTTAGTTTTCATGTAAGAACAAGATATTCTATCCTCATTTTATACAAGATACTAGGTAAGAACCCATTTATCATAGGGTGGTATAATTTTAACATGTTTAAAGCCATTTGTTTTTATGAATCTTTTATGTTACATGTATTAGCCATGATAAATAAATAATAAAACATATCTATTATAAAAAAAATAATAAAGATGAAAAGTTATAAAATTATAAAAGTATTTTAAGATAAGATATTATAAAAATTATAGTTTAGTATGTTTTTATAAATTATTAGAATAAGAATATTATAATTTAAATATTTGATTGTTTAGTTTATAATTGGAAAATTATTATCATTTAATAGGAGCGCAAGACTATAACACAATTGAGTTAACTAGAAGTTGAAATGTATCCCCTCTAATCTTTTTTATTATACACTATAGACTATAGATATAAATTAGCATATCTAAAATTTATTCAGCTTCGGTAAATTTTGATAATTAAATATATATTTCTTGAGCCAAGATGAAGTCGTGTGAATATATTGGACCTCACGTTGTATTTCCGAGCCCTTTTTTAGAATAGAAGTGAAAGAAAAATACTTCTAGAGTTTTTAGGGAAAACAAGTAGAAAAAAGAGAAAAAGAAAAGATATATTAATAATCTTCACTCTTAACTTGAAAACTGAAGAGATAGTAATCAAATACAATTATAACTATGTTTATAATTAAAAATTATAAAAATAATGGGTTACGTACATATAACTACGTGTTATCATGCGTATAATTATGGGTTACATATACAAACTCATAAAATATTATTATATAAAATCAAGCTAAAAAATGATGTTCGAACTACCATCTCCCACTATCGCAATACGCTAAGACCATCCCAATAGCAAATTTGAGGGTTTTTCATATCCACGTGGATGCATGTTTTTTCCATTATCCCTATTGTAGAGTATTGGTTTTGTAAAAACTAAGTGGTGTATCAGGATTTTTGCAGGTGATGGGGCCAAGGTTAGGAATTAATAAAAAAGAAGCATACTGTATCTATATTAAATTATAAAAAGTGATGATGTGGTAAGACTATTGAACGCACCTTCGTCACCCAAAAAACACCATCAAAGAAGAAAGGGAAAGGAAAAGAAAAAGAAAAAGATGAGAAGTCGGTTCGTATCAAGTGAGCAGCTAATGATGAAGTTTGTTAGCTAAGGCTTATGTATCCGTTTCTGAAGACCCAATAATTGCCAATAGTCAAAACCAACAAGCATATTAGGGGAGGATAGAATAACATTACAATGGTGGGACCCTCAAATTCCAGAAATGCTCACAACTTTAGAAGTCATGGCATATGATCCAAGGAAAGGTTGCTTACTTTAATGCATCTTACGTTCGTATCAAATCATAATACAAAAGTGGTTGGTCAGAAGACAATATATAACTCAAGCAAAATGTGATTACACGAACACTAATAATGTTGCCTTCACATATGAACATGTGTGGAGGATATTAAGATATTCCAAGTACTCTGGGCCTACAAAAGTGTATGGTTATCAAGCTTCCAAAAACCAAAGACAAGCAGCACAGGGGGGTATGCCTCTTCTGCTTCAGATGCTAAACTTTGGCAATACTCCCGAATCACTTAAGAGTGGGCTATCACTTGATGATGATAATAATGATGATGATATTCTTGTAATGCAACAAGAAGATCAAGAGAAGAACATCTAGAAGAAGAGTCTCGAGAGGAACCTCCAACACGTCCAATAGGGAGAGACAAGGTAAAGAAGTTGGCCAAATAAAGGGTAAAGCATGACTTCTTCTTCTCAATTGCTTACGAAGCAAAGAGACTAAGTCTCGTTGAAGACTTGGCCGAGACGACAAGGCAAGAAAAAGCGGTTCAAGATGCGCATTGGTCTTTTAATCGCATCGTAACAGATTATCTGTACCAGGTAAATCAGAACACTGGAAATATTTTACACAAAGATATGATGTTGTAGGTAGAAAGGGTCTGTCACCAAGACAAAAATGCACATGTGCCATTCGTCAATTGGCATATGGCACAACAGCTGACCAATGTGATGAATACTTACGCCATTGGTGAAAGTACTACTATGGAATGTCTACAAAATTTTTGTAGTCTACGTGGAAATTTATTCATCTGTGTATTTAAGAAGACCAACCCAATATGACGTTGACCGGTTAGTAGCTGAACATGAAGCCTACCATGGGTTTCCTGGAATGCTTGGAAGCATTGATTGTATGCACTGGAGTTGAGAAACTTTCTAACTGCATGGAAAGTCAATATACTCATGGTGATCATGGGCATCCCACCATTATGCTAGAAGCGGTTGCATCACATGACCTTTGATTTGGCATGCATTCTTTGGAGTAGCTGGATCAAACAATGATATCAATATGCTTATCAATCCCTAGTTTTTAATCAAATCTTAAAGGGGAATGCACCACAAGTAATTTTATAGTGAATGGGCAAACTACACCACATGGTATTATCTTGTAATGGTATTTATCCAGAATGGGCAACACTTGTAAAGAGTTTTACATATCCACGGAGAATAATCTGAAAATGAAGCGGTACAAAAGGTGTCAAGAGTCGAAACTTACGTAACCAGGACGCACACCATGCATTGCGGAACGATCTATAGAACATCTCTGGGCGAGTAGGGGTTAGAGAGTAGTTTTATTGTTGTTTCTACCTATTAATTTTGTATCGTCGTTTTTATTTTATTGTTTACGTTGTTGTTTTATTTTATTTAATTAATATATTTCCAATAATTTAAATATCTTTATTTAAAGTAAATTAATAAAGAAATGAGGTGGAAATAAAGGTGTTTGTGGGAAGAATAGTGTTGGGGTAAAAGTGTTTGTGGGAGAATTGGTGAAAGTGAGTGGAAAGCTGATGTGGCATGCTGATTAGGACTGTATGTGGGAAGGATGAACTGTAGCGTTGGGAACAGTCTTTGTATTAGTGTTTGTTGAACTTTTCACTTTAAACCTTCACGTTAGCATCTACAGTAGCCATTGCAGTGCTCTATTTTAATCAAATAGCCCAGATTCCCCTTGCTTTTACTAGTTCTGTGTTCACTATTTGACGCTCAGGAAACACCCCCAACCATATTCATACGGGTTACATAGGGCATTTATCTCTTGAAGCAGCATAAACACTCAAGAAATTACATGACCAAAACAAAGCAAAACGGTTGCTAAAGTCACTGTAATGTATCATATAAGAAACATTAACAGTGAAAACATCCACTGTGAAAGAATTTTGCTTAAATGACACTAAACAAAAAAAATATAAAAAAAAAACTATAAAGATTAAGGTACACAAGATGTCTCTTTTGTGAAAACCAAAGGTGAGCATAATAGAATGTCGAATTTTTTTTAGGAATGGTATATATAGGAAATAATTAGGTAGTGGGAAAGTCAAAAAAGGGAAAAATGGGTATCCGCTATTCTCAATAGCGGATTAGGAGTGAATTTTCAAAACTCTGACACTCAAGCTGACAACACAGGATCACATCACATCAAACATAATCCGCTATTCTCAATAGCGGATTATGACAAACCTTTAACCCCGGTTTAAACCAGTTCTCCCGTCAACTTTAACAAACAAACTAACTCCCCGTTAACTTTGGATTCTCATTCCCCTACCCACATTCAAAAGCCCACCTACAATCAAACAAATCTCTGTACTCTACAACATCACATGCAAAAATCTACCCACAATCAAACAAAGTCTGCTTACTGCTTTGGCAGTGATACCAAATGAAATATCACATGGTTTTGAATTTTGCGGTAGTGTTTTATGTGGAAGAAGACGGTGTTGTGGTAGGTGGTGGTTTTGATGTTTGCATTTGCTGGTAGGGTTTTAAAACGAAGAAGACGATTCACTATTTAAAAAGTAAAATTTTCTCCTAATCCGCCATTACCAACAGCGGCTTACACTAAAAAAATTCTCCTAATCCGCTATTACCAATAGCGGATCATATATAAAAAAAAATTGGGTGACCCGGCTGGGAATCTCGAACCCACGCGCCTTCTGTATTCATGCGTGCACCCAGCCAATGAGCTGAGTGTCTAACCCGATTATACTACGGCTCTACTTATTAATATATAGTATGCGCATACTATTTTTGTCCTAATCCGCTATTACCAATAGCGATTACGTTAAAAGTAAAACCACTTTTTTTCTCCTAATCCGCTATTGGTAAAAGCGGATTAGGAGTGACACATCCATCGAAGCATTAACTCAGTAAATTATTAACAAACCATAACCCGTTAAGTTTTTAAGAAACACACCAACCACCAACCTCCATATCACATTCAAACAATAACATGTGCAATATATATCACATGCAAACCTGTAAACTAACTCCCCTACCTAATTATCACAATCAAATAAAAAAAATTTAAACCCAAATGCAAACCTGCAAGACTTATTACCAGCTTTTACTTTTTAGTGACTGATAAGGTTGTGATAATTAATTGGAGTGCTTTTATTATTTTTAGGAGTGGCTTGAGATTAGAGTTATTGACTTAGACGATGAACCGGGAACGAAAAAAACATAACTCCATTGGGAAACTCGGATCACATTAAATAATTTCATAATCCGCCATTGGGCAACTCGGATTACATAAGGTAATATATTAATAAAACATATATTTAATATATTGTTTTAATGCCTATGCGGATAGCGTATCAGACAGCCACCGGTGCCACAACCAACTGTTTTGGATGTCTCGGTGGTGTACACGTCTTGTTGCTAGATCTTCGGGGTCATTATCATTTGGTGGACTGAAGCCTTCGGGTTGATAAGCTGTAGGTCCAAGCTCATTTGAACCGGACTAAATGTTGGTACCACGGCTGTTATACACTAAAACTAGTATAATCGTAATTCTGAAAGAGCCCCGGCTGGTCTGAGTACATCGCAAGAATCATATTAGCAGAGGGAGTGTTGTCAAACAATGAGGATACCCAGTTGTTTTGTCGTCGTTGTTAATTTGACTGGGTACCTAATGGAATGTCGATGATCCTCTCCAACATTTACAAATGAAGGCGGATAACCGAGTTGCCAATCTAGTGTTGGCCCTCCAACATATGATGTACCCTCCCCATAGTTGGGGGTTGCCCTATAAATTGGATGGGCTAGCCCCATAGTTGGGTGTTGCCCCTGTAATATTTGGGGGACCGTCCCCATAGTTGGGTGGGGGGCCTCCAAATGTTGGGGCCCTCCCCTCATCATCATCATTGGGTACGAGGTTTACCCTGTTCTTTGTCGACCACGGCACCCCCTGACCACGCGGAGCACGTTGGGGAGTGTGTTATCCATCCCAGATCCGGTTCATTAGTCTGTATGTATGTAGGCTGATCAATTTGATTAACCGATCCAATCAGTTGAGAAGCCATGCTTGTACCCCTCCAAATTTTCGTAGTAATGATTCAGGGCCCAGTTTCGCATCTGATTGCTTCTGTACCAATGAAGCCTAATCCATCCACCTGCAAAACAAATAATTAACTATATGCATTACTTATTATAAATTTATTCTACATTAGTATTATACTTACCAAGTATCTTGCAGCTCCACCGTGATCATCAAATCCAGCATGGACAACACCGGAGACATGCCTCGGGTCCTTTATATAAAAACAGTATGCCGATGAAACCAATCATTGTAAGTATGGTGTGTCGTAGGCCTTTTGGTGGACACACCTTCCACAACATTTTCGTGTCTACGTTTCCAATTATCGACATACGCTGCGTGATGAACAGACCAGTTTGTTTCTAACCTCCCTTTCCGTATTGTTTTTACGGAGTTTGCTAAGCACTTGACGTGAACGGGGATGGGGCAGGGACTTCCTGAAGAAATCCAAACTCTCATCACCCTTTCCACCGGATGATATTCAACAATGTTCCAATAAAGTAAAAAAAACTGTGACTTCCAACTGCTTATGCATGTTTTCACATTTGAGGGAGTCTTCGCATCACGTTCCGATAAGGCATCCAATCAAACTGTTAAAATAAAAATCGTTAATATTTATTATTTAACATTGATTTATAAAACATTATGTTAAAGAAAAAATACATTGGCCTCTCGGAGATTTTGTAATGTTATACGTGGGCCTTTATAACATGCGAAGGAGTCTCTGTGTTGCTAATGACATGCTCTGCCCACCTTCACGAAGACAATAACGAGTATTAAAATAATAATATATATTTAAGTATTACAATAGTATGTATTTACCTTGGACCATATGTTTTTTCTAATCTATTTGCTGATTGACAATTGCGGGTGCTACGGGCGTATCCGGTCCATGCCCATGTTTGTAGCAGTGACATTGGCCGCCCACTGCCTTTGTTTTTGCCTGGTTGCCTTATAGAGTTCTCTATACAGAGACGCTAGGGCAGCAGCACCCCAACTGATTTGCCCCTAACAGTAATGTCAGTCAAATGACTTAATAAATGTAATGATGCGTACTCATATTCGTATCTACTAATACATTGTTAGTAATCATTATTAGGCAAATACAACATGCACGCTTTATACATTCTTGATAGTTGATTCATCAGTTATTGGGTAATCTAACATAAATGTTAACAAGGTACTGAGTTTTAGCATAGATTTTAAAATCAGTGGTTTTGGATCAAAACTAAGTAATTATGCACATATGCCTGCGTTCGTCCTCGTTGTACGACCCTTGCTCCAACTAATGCCACTCCTCGATGGGCAACCCCCCATAGAACGTTAACATCCTCCAAGGTTACAGTGCCTCACCAAAAGGCAGGTGAAACGTGTTCGTTTGGGCCGCCACCTTTCAACCAGTGCTTCTGAAGACAAAGTCTGAGCTTCCGAAGACAAAGTCTGATGAAAAGCTGAAGACAAAGTCTGCTTCCGAAGACAAAGAAGACTCCAAGCCTCGGAAGAAGCAGTCGTCCGAAATAAGTACCTTCGGAATAAGTTATTCTTCCGAAGTACTTTATCCTTCGGAAGACATTGCTATGTCCAGCAGATAAAAGTATGGTCCCTGACAGTCCGCTGCAGACCTCTGATACAGCATGGCATCTTCCTAAGAGCCATGCCATGTTGTTGACCATACTTTATTCTACTGTTCACCTTTTTATTCTACTGTTCACCTTTTTATGATAGTACTCTGCTGTGTTAATTTTCTTTCTGCTTGTTACTTGATATATTGTGATCAACTCTTCATAAGACTGCTTGCTGAGTGTTGAGTCACAGTGAGGAGAGAAAAAACCACAAACCGATCCTGCAATTGGTATCAGAGCTCCAGGCTCTTGATTGTGAGATCTTACCATCCAAATCAACCTGTTTTTCACTCCTCACTACAATCCACTCACTCAAATGGCCGCTCTCTCCAAGGCTGATATGGAAACTGGTACCTTGACCAAGTCCCCAATGATCACTCCTGAAGAGTTTGACACATTGTTACAGGAGGAAGGCTTCATCAAGTGTCAAGATTCAAGGATGTGGGACTCCATTGTCAATGGTCCTTTCATACCAAGCACTACATCTGCCACTGGTAATCGCATCATTCCAAAAGATGTTGATGATTACTCAGAGGAAGACAGGAAGGGAATAGAACTAGATCAAAGGGCTATGACTTGTCTCCAAACTGCGCTCCCCAACTCCGTCTACAGACGCTTCAAGAGTGCAAGACTGCTAAAGATTTATGGGAAGCATTGAAGCTGATGTATGAGGGATCCAAGGAAACTCAAGAGAACAAGAAAGATCTCTTGAAGCAGCAGTTTGAGAACTTTACTTCAAGGCTGGTGAGACCTTGACTCAACAATACTTCAGGTATGTTGAGCTAGTAGATACTCTGGCGGATATTGGAGTAGCTCTTGATAACAGAGACAGTTAGGAAGTTTATGTCTTCTCTTCCTAAACTATGGACTCACTACTGTGTTGTCATTAAGAGAACTTCGGACCTTAAGACTCTTTCTCTCACATTTGTATGGTATCCTAAGTGCATTTCAGATGGAGATGAAACATGCAAACTCCTCTGACCACTCCAATAACCAACTGAGTTCAGCCCTTCATGTGGTTGAAAGGGAAAGCATAGAACCACAGCATCAGTTGTTATGCTACCCAGACAACTCACATACTGGACCTTCATTACTCTCCTGAGACTCCAAAGTCTCAAAAGGTTCAACACAACTCCTATCAGGACGGTTGTGCCTTCGTTTCTGGAGGTGGACACTCCGGTGATTTTCAATACTGCTTTGATGATCTTGAGTGCTTCAGTCCAGATGATGTGGAGTATTAACATTGTCCACAGATGGCTCTTCTAACTTACAGAGCGAAGAAGTTCTTCAAGAGAACTGGAAGACAATTCCCTCAAAACCCAGTCAACAGCAAGTTTGGGTTTGATAAGAGCAAAGCAAGTGTTACAACTGCAACCAACTTGGTCACTTTGCTAGGGAATGCAAGGCTCCCAAGAACAACCCGAAACCCCAAAGCCTCCACACATCCCACTGCTCCCAAGCATGAAGAAAGTCAACTGAAACAGCTGCTGTTGCTCAGGAAGTTGACTGGAGCTTCATGGTACAGGATGGACTACTCCCGCTCAAGCACTCATGGCCGAACAGATGATGATCAGGTATATGAACATCTTTGTACTGCTGCCTGTATTGCTAAGTTAAATTGTATAAGGATTACATTTCGGAAATCAGATCTGAGGTTGAGTCTTTAAATGTGCTAAAATCTGACTTTAAGAGCTGAATCTGACTATCAAAGGAAAATTGATGAGTTAGAAAACTGTGTCCTTTTTTAAAACATGAAAAGACTAACTATAAGACTCAAATCAAAGATCTGATCTCCAAACTTTCTAAGTTCAAGCCCAGTTAGTCACAGCTGAGGCTCAGGCCAGGAAGCAAGCTATGCTGAGCAAAGCTTCCAAACTATTCTTGCATCAACTCTCATTCCAAAATGTTTTATCAAAACAAAGAAGGGTTGGGAACCAGTGAAATAGCTCCACCACACTCTTATGATCCTATTAGACTACCTAGATGTGGTACTGAAGAGCAAGAGGTTCCAACTGCTGACCCTTCTCCATTGGAACTAGAGGATGAAGTGAAAATAGTGGCCTCCACAGGGGGAGAAACAGGAGGATACACCCATCTCCACCTGTGATGATCAAATCCTGACACCAAGGCAAAGAAGCAGAGCTAAAGCTGCTAGAAGGACTGCTAAGAAGGTTGCAGTCCAAGCTTAGGTTTGACCCTAAGCAAAGGGTGTCTTCATTCTGCCGGATTTCAAGTGGTAGGTACTCCATTCAGGAAAGGAGTGTAGTACCACACTCCTGTCCTACTGAAGGATCAGAAGTTGAAAGAAAAGTTGCTGATGAAGAAAGAACCCAAGAACAGCAACCTGCAAGTTCCCTGAAGACTACATTGCATGCATAATGTGTTGTCTGCACAACACATGGCTAAAGATTGTTACTACAATCCAGCAAGCACACATTATGCAAATAATGTTAGACAAGAAGGAGTCAGAGAAGGTTTCTCAGTTGGACCACTTCAAAAGTCCAAATGATGAAAAAAGGAAAGTTGAGTCTCGGAAGCCAAGTTGCTTTCGGAAGAACTGCTTCTTCCGAAGGGAAAATGGCTTCGGAAGCCAACCTTCTAAAGTTCGGAAGAACAAGGAAGGCTCCCTTGAAACCATCTCAGAAGAAGACTACTTCGGAAGAAAAGGTGGTGAAGGCTTCTTCCGAAAAGAGAGAAGCTTCGAAGAAGAATGCTGCAAAAGCTTCAACAAGCTCATCCTCAAAGATCAACCAAAGATGGATTGGAAGATCAAGGAAGATGCTGCAGCCCAAACCTCTTCTTCAACAATGACCTCTATTGAACCCCATTGCATATCTTTTGGTTCAATTATGTCACTATCTTTGGAAGAGCCCAAGACCTGCAAGGCTTGGGCTTCCAAACAAAACTAACCATCTCATCTTATGTGTAGGGACATCCATTTGACAAGAACAACAATATCTGGATTGTAGACAGTGGATGCTCCAGGCACATGACAGGGAACAGATCTCTCCTTCAACAATTCCAGAACTTTGATGGAGGGCCTGTCCAATTTGGAGGTGAGGCCGGAGGATATATTTCTGGCAGAGGAAGTATATCCAATGGCAAAATAACATTGACAAAGTTCACTTTGTCAAACAGCTTGAACACAATCTATTAAGTGTTTCTCAATTCTGTGACCAGAAGCATAAGATGCTTTTCACAGAACATGAGTGCATTATCCTCAGACCAGGGATGACAATTCCTCCGGAATTGGTGCTTCTCAGATCTCCAGGAAAGGGGATATGTACAAGCTAGATATGAACAATGCTTCTCCTATGGGTGAAGTATCATGCTTTCTTTCCAAAGCTGATAGTGATGAGTCAACACTATGGCATAAACGCATGTGTCATGTGAATTTTAAAACAGTGAATAAATTGGCTAAAAATAACTTGGTATATGGTCTGCCTAAAAAGGAATTTTTTGCAAAGATACTGTGTTGCATGCCTGAAAGGGAAACAACACAGATCATCTCATAAATCCAAATGTGTTAACTCTATCACTACTCCATTACACTTATTGCACATGGATCTCTTTGGACCCACAAGTATAATGAGCATTGGAAGGAAATCATACTGCCTTGTGATCGTTGATGATTTTACAAGATTTACATGGGTATTCTTTTTAAGAAGTAAAGATGAAACTGCTGAAACTTTAAAATCTTTTATTCTTAAAATAGAAAATCAAATTGATCACAAGGTTAAGATCATTAGAAGTGATCAAGGGACTGAGTTAAGAACTTCGTTCTTGACTCATTCTGTGACTCAAAAGGGATTGCATACAGTGCTCCCAGAACTCCTCACAAAACGGTGTTGCTGAGAGGAGGAATAGGACACTTATTTAGGCTGCTCGGACCATGTTAGTGATTCAAAGCTGCCTCTAACATTCTGGGCAGAGGCAGTCAGCACTGCATGCTATGTGCAGAACAGGGTTCTTGTAGTGAAGCCCCATGGAAAAACCCCTTATGATTATGGAACAAGAGGCCACCGTTCATTGCTTTCTAAGGTCCTTTGGCTGCAGGTGTACCATACTTAACACAAAGGACAACTTGGCAAAGTTTGCTGAGAAGTCGGATGATGTTATCTTTATTGGATACTCTTCTAGCTCCAAAGCTTATAGAGTATACAATATCAAGAATCAACAATTTGAGGAGTCATCCAACATAGTTGTTAATAGCACACTTCTTGTGTTAGGGGAATGGACCTGAGTATATCTTTGATTTAGAACTGTTTCCAAACTATTCTAAACCATCTTGTGAGAATGTTTCAGCTGGAACAGGTGCTCAAAGTGATGCTGATGCTGATGCAGTCAACTATATGAGCTTCCCAGACCTATTCCAAATTATCCAAGAGCTGAAGGGCAACAAGCTTCAACTATTCACAGATCTGACAGTGTAACTATCTCCAGAAATAGTGAAGCTTCAACAGTGAATCACTTGATCAACCTCAAAGTTCCTCAGGTGATCCACTACAACACCAGGTTGAGGGAAGTGGTATTCTGAAGGAACAGGCAACTGTTAATACTACTTCACAACCAACCATTGATGATGTTTCTCAATCATTCAATCAGTCCTCATTGAATGACTCTGAAACAGCAGTTGGACAGAGTGATCCAGTTCCTGATCAAATATGTCTAACCTAGACTTATCTCTACAACTAGAAGTGATTCCTCGTCTTAGGATTCACAACACTCATCCAACTGAGAACATCATAGGGAATGTCTCTGAGGGTGTGAGAACAAGAGGACAAACTCATCATGGGAATGTCTGCTTGTACTCATGCTTCTTGTCTCAGATGGAACCAAAGAAGGTAGAAGATGCCTTAAAGGATAGTAGTTGGGTTGAATCGATGCAGGAGGAGCTGCTTCAATTCAGAAGACAAAAGGTCTGGAATCTATGCCCACTACCATCTGGTCATGTACCCATAGGCACAAATGGGTATTCAGGAACAAGAAAGATGATAGAGGCTTGATTATCAAGAACAAGGCAAGACTAGTAGTTCAAGGGTACACCCAGGAGGAAGGAATTGATTATACTGATGTCTTTGCACCTGTTGCAAGACTTGAGGCAGTTAGAATCTTCCTTGCTTATGTTGCATCCAAGAACTTCACAGTCTACCAACTTGATGTCAAGTGTGCTTTTCTATATGGGGATATAGATAGGGAAATCTATGTATGTCAACCTCCAGGATTTGAAGACCCACAGCACCCCAACTATGTGTGCAAACTGGATAAAGCTCTATATGGGCTGCACCAAGCACCTAGGCTGTGGTATGAGACCTTGTCTCAGTTTCTCCTGAAGAATGGATACACTAGAGGTACCATTGACAAGACTCTTTTCATCAGAAAGAGTGGAGAAGACATTTTGCTAGTACAAGTCTATGTTGATGACATCATATTTGGTTCTTCAAACGACCAAATGTGCAAGGACTTTGAAAGCATTATGAAGCAGAAGTTTGAGATGAGTTCCATGGGAAAAATGGACTTTTTCCTTGGAATCCAGGTGAAACAGATGAAGGAAGGGTTCTTCATAAGTCAATCTAAGTATGTCTCAGACATCTTAGAAAGATTTGAAATGAAGAACTGTAAACCAGCCAAGACACCCATACCCAGAAACCATAATCTTTGCCCTGACCTTGAGGGGAGGATACTGATCAACATCAGTATAGAGCAATTATTGGTTCTCTGATGTATCTCACTGCAAGTAGACCAGATATCATGTTTGCCACATGCATTTGTGCAAGATATCAGGCTGCTCCAAAGGTGTCTCACCTAGCTGCTGCAAAGAGAATCCTCAGATACCTCAAAGGAGCACCTAAACTAGGTCTCTGGTATCCAAGAAATAGTGATTTCAATCTCTATGGATACTCTGACAGTGACTATGGTGGCTGCAACATTGACAAGAAATCAACATCAGGAGGATGTCAATTTCTTGGTGGAAGGATTATCTCATGGCAATGCAAGAAACAATCTTGTGTCTCTACATCAACTGCTGAAGCTGAATACATTGCTGCTGCTAGCTGCTGTGCTCAACTGCTATGGATTCAAAATCAGATGTTAGACTATGGGTTCAACTTCATGACTACTCCTATCCATATTGACAACAACAGTGCTATCTCCATTACTGAGAATCCGGTGAAGCACTCCAAGACAAAACACATTGATATCAGGTATCATTTCATTAGAGATATTCATGAGAAACAGCTGATAAAGTTAATCAAGGTTGACTCAAATGAACAATATACTGATTTGTTCACAAAGGCATTTGATGAACAAAGATTTAAGTATCTCATATCAGCAATTGGGATGATAAACATTGAATAACTACCTCTTTTGAAGACCTTTTTAAATGAGTAATGTCCTATGTTAATACAATTTAAGCCCTGTTACAAAAGATCTTTAAATTATTCCAAGTGTAAATTCCTTCCGAAGAGGAATTAACTCTCGGAAGATATTCCTGAATATCTTCCGAAGTCAAATTCCTCAATGGAAATTCTCTTCTCGGAAGAGTTTTGGTCTCGGAAGAAGCGATTGATCTTACATCAGATCTACTTCCGAAACTTATACAACTCTCCATTCGGAAAGACAACTTTACCTTCGGAAGCAATGCCTTGCTTCGGAAGATAAATTGCCTTCAAAGGACAATTTTACCTTCGGAAGCAATATCATGCTTCGGAAGAGAAATTGCCTTCGGAAGAAAGTTACCTTCGGAAATGTTTTACCCTCGGAAGTAAAGGTTTTTATATGTAACGGATATCTTTTGGGCCCCACTCTGTAAAAAGTAAAGATTTTGTTGATGATGGTCAGATTATTTAAAATTATCCTTGCCGCCACTATCATTTCTCCGCCGTAAACCACCATACCACCCACAGTAACCCCAAACAGTTACCCTATTACCACCACTACCACTATTCACCCCTTTTTAAATAATCTTGACTGATCAATTTCATCTTCTTTTACCACTTTACAGCCCTAACTGTTCCCTTCATCGTCAACCCTCAAATTCACCCAAATTTCAAGCTTGACTTTTCTTCAATGGCACTAAACCCTCAGCACAACCAAGTCGCATTACTTGATTCGTCAAGGGATGCAGACTTCACCCAAATCATCACCTTTCTTACCGAATCCACATACCTCACTGCACTCACAGTTAACCCACCGTATACTCCAACCATATGTCAGAATTTTGGAGCAACGGTGAAACTGCAGTACTGAATGGGGTTCGAGTCCTGAGAACCCGAGTTTGTGGCCAAGAGTTGGTCATCAATGAACAGCTCATCAGGGAGCATCTCGAGCTTCACGATGATGGGGCTCCTACTGAGTTCCCCAAGGAAGACTTGGAAGGCACCTATATCCTCATGGGATATGGAGGCGATGTCAGCAGGTCTACAGTATACAAGTTCAACTTCTCTTACCATTGGAAGTTCCTGCTGCACATTGTCCTACATTGCCTCTCCAACAAATCAGGGGGTTGGGATCAAATCCCATATGAACTAGGATGCCTAGTTCATGGGTTGGTGAGAGGCCTCAGATTCAACTACTCATGATTTGTGTTGAACAACCTAATCGCCAATCTGAGCAGGGATACATTCTTCATGTATCCCTGATTTCTTCAACACATAATCAACTGTGAGATGGAACCAAGCAAGCTTGTCTGCGCAGCTGCTCTTCCTGTTCCACACATGAGGCCTACCATCTTCAAGATACTGAAGAAGATGTCCACCAACTTCACTGGACGGTACACTCCATTACCTCCAGAGATGACTGAGCGCATAGCTCCTGGTGACATCCCTGTTATCCCCACAGGTGATGAACCCACACCAGCAACATCCACCACAATACCAAAACCTTCTTTACCCATCAAAGCTACATATCAGAGACACCCAAACGAACCCTTGTTCAATCTACTCTAATTGAACAAGCTCCTTCTGTTCACACCCAAAGGACTAGAGTGGAATCATGGGCTCCCACTCAGTCCGAGGTCACACCATCCTTCACAATTGACCTCAATGTGGGTTTTGAGCCTCCTCAGTCTCAAACCCCTGAGCCTGAACCCCAAGCCTTAAGCCCACAGGGTGAGTCTTTACACTCCCCTGTGCAGCCTTCTAGGGACAGCCCCACCATAGGCTCAATGCCTGTAGACATTGATCAAGGTCCCGGGTCAGTAGGACTAACCACCCTCTCTTTCACTGACCTTTTACTCCGCACTGATGAAGAGATTACATCTCTCCATGGCCATGAAGTTGATCTACAACACCCACTGAAAGATCAACAGAGCCAAGAGGGATCCCTTGTCTCTAGCCCCCATCAGAAGCCAGCTACTGAGGTGAGTCCCACTGATGTGGAGGGACTCATGTAGACTCAGCTGCCACTACTCAGAGTCTCTCATTGAGCTCTCAGGACAGTGGTAACATCATTAGGACTGAGTCTACGGCAACTTTGCCCATTGACATCTCTGACAGAGATGACTCTGAGCAAAGGAAACCAGGGTGCCAAGAAACCACATCTGGTGGTGAGAGTGAGCATACTAGGTATGTTATCTCATCTCCCAGTGATTCTTCTTATGAAGATGAGGGAAGTATGCAACTAACACTTCAGTACTTGCTTTCTAAGGTCTCCAACCTGGAATCACAGGTGAGGATCTTAGAATCAAGGACTGCCACTCAGCAACTTGAGATTAACTCTCTCAAGGCTAAACTAGCTGAGAAACAGACGGAGAGGTCTGTTAGGCATGTACCAATTCAGGTCTCAATGACTTCTTCCTCTAGCTCATCTAGCTCTCAAAATGATGCTACCAAAAAGGGGAGAATGTTCAGAGACAAACATCTGAGGAACCACAGACCTAATTCATTTCTTCCCAAATCATTACACTACCTGAGTCATCTCAATCCTTTCTGGAGATTGACTCAAGGATGCTTCAATATCTCTACAGACTTTTCACAAAGTTTGTATTGAGATCATCCCTAGAACAGCCCAGCCCCGACACCACACTTGCATACTTTGGGCTGAGGAGCTTCAAAGACTGACTGCACCTTCTACCACTGTGGAGGAAGTTGGTCAACCTAAGGTCTTCATGGAACCTGAGATTAGCTTCGAAGGGGAAATGGGGACTGATGGCCCAGCAACTGAAACAGATGGGACAGAACTTGCAGCAGTCTCATCTTCCGAAGCTCAAGCTGAAGCTTCCGAAGCTTATATGGAAGCCTCGGAAGAACAAGAAAAATCTTCCGAAGCCGAAATAGAAGCTGCGGAAGGTCTATTTCAGATGTCCGAGGAACTGATCATCACAGATGTCATTGCTGAAATAGCATCTGAGGTGAGCAGGGAGGACACTTCTGAAATTCCTCCAACCCAAGCACCAGCTGAACTTCTCTCTCAATCACAACCCTCCATCCAAGAACCACCACAGTCAAGCACTGCTAAAGACAAAGGAAAGAGGAAATTGACTACGGAAGAGCTTCAGGAGGAGGAGAGGATTGAGAAGGCCAAAAAGAAAGGTAGGTTTCCTACTGAAAAGTTGCTAGCTGCTAGCTCTAAGGCAGCTGCAGCCAATCAGGAAGAAATCAACCTGAAGAGAAGAACAGCACTCATTGACCAGCTTATCAGTCTAGGAGCTGTCAATGAGAGATACTCCTGCTACCACTAGAGGAGTTGGTGACTTTGGAGAGGTCAACCAGGCTACAACAAGAAAGGGAAGCCAAGTTGGCCTTGGAGAAGGAAGAAGAAGAGCAGAGGGAGGCAGCCCTGAAGCTGAGAGAGGATAGGATCAAATTCCTACTCTCAAGAGGCTTCAGTCTTCCTGAACTGTCTCCACATGACGATGACATGATCCTGCTGCTCCACAACAAAGAGCAGGATCAAATGGAGAAGGAAAGGAAGAAGGCTGCTAGGGAGAAGTTGAAGGTGAAGAGGAAGAGGGAAGAAGAGAAGAAGGTCACTGCCACCAAGAAGTCACTGACAAAGCCTGGATGAAGGACTATCTCCGGGCTCATGGCTTCTCTGGTAGGCAGGTGGGACCTATGTCCGAAAGACACTCCAGCGGATAGTCAGTGAATTAAAGCTGACATCCGTTGGGGAAAAGGAAGGAGATGTATAGGAGGATGAAAGGAATGGTCTTCACCCCAGCCACTCAACCAGAACCAACCCCTTTTCCCATCAAAACCGAACCCACTGATGAAACCTTCACCCCTCAAACCACAACTCTACCCAACTACCACATCACCTCAACCACCCAAACTACCCATCCTAAAACCCAAAACACAACCCAAAACCACTAAACCTAAGCCTACCCAACAAACACCAAGACCATCCCCTCAGCCTCCTCAACATCTCTCCTTTGAGGAAATAAAGGAGTTCAAGACGAGGCTCATCAACTGCACCACCCTGAGCAGCATCTCCTGTGAGGGAGAGCTTATCAACATCACCTATGTTGATAACTCTTCAAGCTCCCTCACCCTAGGTAAATTTCTTGAATTGCCTAGAGACACTTTGGGCCAGGCTGCAAGACTTCTTGGTCTCAACTCCGATACCCTCATGCTGAGGAGAAGAGGCTGAGAAGGAGACTGGTGACTCTACTGGATACCAGGAAAGAGGACAGGATTTCTGGTCAATCTCCTGGACCTAGAAATGCAATAATCCAGTGGAAGTTCGATGAACCTTCTCACAACTTTGTTGTGGAAAGGGAGAATGGTGAAACCAACAGGCTTAATGCCACTTCTCTACTGCATCTCAGCAGATTTGATCTTGCTGAGCTTGCAGAGAGGCCATTCTCCAATCCCTCCAATTCTGAGACTGCTGCACACATCAGAAACCATATCAGTGGTCTCCACTTGGCTGAACGAAGTAGAAGAGCCAAGATTGAAGAAGAGTTGAAGTTGAAAGGAGCGGAAGACAAGGAAAGACCAACCACCAAAGGCACAGCCTTTCTACAGATGGTGGAAGGTCCTGAATTGGAACCAATAGTTTGATGGGAATATGACTATACTTCCCATCAACTAACTCTTTTCAGAGGGCCACAACAGAGGGTACACATAATCCAAGGTGACAGAGTAGAGGTTCTGTCCACCAAGGATTTGTACAAGATTCTCAGCACCACAGCAGGAAAGAATGAAGACACTGATAAACACTTACTTTCCTTGGTGCTGAGAGCTTTGAGAAGAAGAGAGAAGTGAAGTTTTGGTAGCATCAGCCTAGGGGAGTTTGTTGGATCATGATAAGGCTGGTGCAACCAAAATCACTTCATAGTCAATTTTTGGTGCTACATTGAAGGGCTTCCGAAGCCAAACAAGAGATCTTCCGAAAGTCTGAGAGATCTTCCGAAAGTCTGAGAGAGCTTCCGAAAGTCTGAGAGAGCTTCCGAAGACAAAGTCTGAAAGAGCTTCCGAAGACAAAGTCTGATGAAAGAGCTGAAGACAAAGTCTGAGCTTCCGAAGACAAAGTCTGAAAGAGCTTCCGAAGACAGTCTGAAAGAGCTTCCGAAGACAAAGTCTGATGAAAGAGCTGAAGATAAAGTCTGAGCTTCCGAAGACAAAGTCTGATGAAAGAGCTGAAGACAAAGTCTGCTTCCGAAGACAAAGAAGACTCCAAGCCTCGGAAGAAGCAGTCTTCCGAAGAATAAGTACCTTCGGAAGAAGTTATTCTTCCGAAGTACTTTATCCTTCGGAAGACATTGGTATGTCCAGCAGATAAAAGTATAGTCCCTGACAGTCCGCTGCAGACCTCTGATACAGCATGGCATCTTCCTAAAGAGCCATGTTGTTGACCATACTTTATTCTACTGTTCACCTTTTTATGATAGTACATGTTACCAACTTTAGTTGGTGACAAAAGGTAAGTCAGGGACATGTCCTGACTACCAACTCTCAGGCAAAATGTCTGAAAGACCTCACCTAGAGTCTTGTAGTATAGATGTAAGGTTAGAGGTGTCCAGCTAGTATCAAAGTATATCCGGCTGTAGGTAGTATTATATATATCTTCTCCCTGTAACTCTTTAGATAAGCGATTTGAGTCCAAGTGTCTTGTAATCCTTTGAGTTGAGAAGCAATATATAAAAGTACCTTGAAAATTTACTTGTTGTGTTAAATTTTCTTTCTGCTTGTTACTTGATATATTGTGATCAACTCTTCATAAGACTGCTTGCTGAGTGTTGATTCACAGTGAGTTGAGAGAAAAAACCACAAATCCTATCCTACACACATCGTACAACACCGCCAAAACCAAATAAACGGATGTACTTTAAAACTTTACCCGTTAGAGTAATGTGTTCGTCATAAATCAGCTCCCAAAATGAACCGTCTCCACGCTTAAAATCAAGTGTACAGTTGTCCCCCTCTTGTGGATTCAGGAACAACTTTCTGGCCTGGTGTTTGGCTCCCAGGGACAACATACTTTCATCCCTTGGACCCGGGTTGAGATACATGTTCATATTCATTTTGAGATGAGTTTGAAGTTGGTGTTTGAAGTGGTTTGAGATGATGTTGGAGAAAGTGGGTGTTTGAAGTGGTTTGCGATGATTGTAATGAGGGTATGCATAATTATATAGAAAATAGACATGATGAGGATGATGAACTGATGATGAAGTAGGTGGGTGTTTGAATAAAAATATTTAAATTGGACAGTCTTAAATTATAATAAAAATAAATACCCTTAAAGTCTATAAAAATAAATACCCGTTAACTTTATTCAAACCCCGTTAACTTGCCACGAACCTTGTTAACTTTAGAATAATATTTAAATTATAATAAAAATAAATACCCTTAAAGTCTATAAATACCCTTCAAACAACCCTTCAAACAACGAATTCTCATTATCAACTCCAAAAAATGGCAAATAATGAAGACGGTTTTTACTGTTCTCAACCTCCACCTAAGACGGCAAGAGTTACAGATTTGGTATGGAGACGTTTAAAGAGGCCATACGTGTCAAAAATTCCGGCATCGTCTTCAGAGAATCCCCATCAAAATGAAGGTCAAAATGAAGCACAAAATGAAACACCCAAAAAAATCTGTGTTGTTTCTATCGACGAGTCCATAAACTGGTCCAAAGATGTCGTAGATTTTTATACTAATGGAGATGCACCATTTTGCTATACTCGTTTCATTAGCAATAAACTAGACAGAGATTTTTGGGGTGCCCTATTAGGTTGTCATTCAAATCGTTCACTTACGGACACGGTAAGATGTATTACCTTTATATTCATGGTACCATATAGTAAATGAATAATGTATTACCTTTTAAATTATTATTGTGCAGCACCTTGAAGCATGGACAGTAAGAGTTATGCGTCTTAGACAGACAAAGCTTTTAAAAAACCTAAGTGCAAATGCAAGTTGGATAGTCTTACCACCTTGTTTTTATGATGAAATGAGAAATGAAAACCCTCAAACCGCCATTGATATGGCGGGAAGAAAATCACCATATCCCCCAATTTGGGAGGTTGACACTGTTTACCTTCCTTTATGGATCGGGAAAACTGACTGGCTACTAATCAGCATTGATATACGGAGCATGGTATTAACTCAATACTAGACTGATTACCGATGGAGAAATGAGAAAAAAGGTATAACATCATACTATATGGAGGTGGTTCCCCTGTACTTTGGATGGGTATAACATCATACTATATGGGTATAACATCATACTATATGGGTATAACATCATACTATATGGAGAAATGAGAAAAAAGGTATAACATCAATACTGGTCTAGGTCAAAACACCGCACTAAGTGCTGTATTAGTGGCGTTGTGTTCCGGGCCGCTAATTTACAGGGTTTTATTTCAAGTCTATCTATAATTTTATTTCAAGTCTATCTGTAATTTTATTTCAAGTTTATCTGTAATTTTATTTCAAGTGTATCTATAATTTTATTTCAAGTCTATCTGTAATTTTATTTTCCTCTAAATTATTACCCTTTGAATTATCACTGTAATTTTATTTCCCTCTGAATTATTACCCTCTGAATTATCACTGTAATTTATTTCCCTCTTAATTATTACCCTCTGAATTATCACCGGCAAAAGCTTGAATTATCACTGCCAAAAGATTGAATTATTACCCTCTGAATTATCACTGGCAAAAGCTTGAATTATCATAAGATTGAATTATTACCATCTGACAGAGAAATTACACTCCATCCCCATTACTTTTATAATGCTTGAATTATCACTGCCAACTCTATCTATAAATTCATACTAATGTTTTCATCTTTCTCATTCTGACAGAGATATTCCCTGTTTCTTCATTCCACCATTCACTTTCACAATGTTTTCATCTTTCTCATTCACTCCCTTTGTGGTACAATTATTTTATGGGGGTGAAGTGTCATACACGCAAGGGGTAGTAATGGGTGCTCCGGGAACTCATACCACTATGTTTTTAGTTACTAGTCCACTCGGTTATTCTGAGTTGGTGGACAACATATGTAGATGTGTTCAACTTGACCGTCAGTCTTGTTGTCTACAGTTAACACTCTACTATGAATACAATGGAGGTTCATTTACCTCACATATTAACCAAGAAAATTATATGTATATAATATACCAACTAGCTTCTATTGTTCCGGGTTACACTTGTAGAATTCATGTGAAGTGGACTACGCTAGTTCCCAACCAGCATCAACATAAATATGGTACCAGTTCCTCAGCCGCTGTAGAAAACGACAAAGGTTATTCTACTTCCTTTTTATTTATTTATATCCTCAATGTTATGTCGTAAATGCTAATACATTTATTATTTTTTGTAAGACTCTCCTGCTGAAGAAATTGAAGACACGGAAGAGAGTGAACCCTCTATTTTAGAATATGATACATAAGAGGACCAGCCAATCCAAGAGGACCAGCCAATCCCTCCTTTGCCTCAACATCAAAGTAAGGGGCTTACCTATTTCCCTGAACTTAATGTTGATGGGAGGGAAATAGATGAAGACTATATTCCTATGGATAATTTCGGGGAAGATGAAATGGAGTTTTGGGAAGAAAAAGATCCCGAAATATGTTTAAATATGTATTTCACTTCGAAAGACCAAGTTGATTACGCAGTCAGAATGTGAAATATCAACCATAAAAGAGAGATCTTCATGGCAGATACCCAACCAAAGGTCTTGACGGCCAAATGTAAAAGTATCAAAGAAACAGACAACAACCAGCACAAAGACTCTCAACCATGTCTTTGGACATGCACCGCTAGAAAATTAAAAAATTCTCATTGTTTCAAAATGACTGTATGGACACCGGCTCACTCATGTTTCACCACTGTTTCTCGTAACAACAACCGGTCCTTAAGATCAAAAGTTGTAGCATCCCACATCCAAGAACAAATTCTTGCAAATGCAGCGTTGCCTGTGAAACAAATCCAGTCTCTGATCAAAGAGAAACTGAACATTGATATCACTTACAGTAAGGCTTGGGCTGCCAGGAAAAAGGCCATCGAAAACATATACGGTACCTGGGATCAAAACTTCCATTATTTACCTCACTACATAATGGCACTACAACAAGCTAACCCCGGTACCGTTGTCCAGTGGTTACATCATCCCCATAGTCTAAGTGACTGCTCAGTATTCAAGTTTGTGTTTTGGGCATTCTGTCCAAGTATTGAAGCCTTTCATTTTTGCATTCCTGTAATCTCTATAGATGCCACCCATCTACGGGGCACTACAAGGGAAAACTATTGATGGTAGTTTCAAAAAATGCCAACAACATGATCTTATCGATTGCGTACGCATTGGTGGATGAAGAAACAAACGAGAGCTGGATGTGGTTTCTTCAAAAATTTGCTGAGAATATTGCAGACCCCACCAGTCAAACTTTATGGGTAATTTCTGACAGGCATGCCGGTATAAAACACGCTATGGATAATTTAGAATCCTGGAAGGAACCCCACGCCCACCATCGATTTTGTCTAAGGCATATCAGAAGCAATTTCATGATGAAGTTCAAGAGCGCCAGCTTGAAAAGGATGTGTTGGGACATCGGAAGCACAAAACAAGATAGAAAGTTCGAACAGCTGACGCTTGAGCTTAAGGCGATAAATAAACAATCGTGGCAGTACCTATCCGCAATTGATAAAACAAAATGGACAGTCTTGTATGACCGTGGGAATCGCTGATGGGGTATCCTCACCACGAACATATCGGAAAGCATGAACAATGTGTTACGTGGTGCCAGGATGCTCCCAATTAAGGCGTTAATTGAATATAGCTTTAAGAGAGAAGCTGAACAATACGCCTATCACTACACAACCGCGTATAATTGTTCGACTGACTTTCCTCCCCGCTTGTGGACAGAATTCCATAAGCGTGAATTAAGGGCTTGCCAACACAGGGTATACCCTTACTCAGCACGTGATCAAAGTTCATGGTGGAGACACCCCTACAAGCATCGGACAAATCTGGCAATAGTCCCTATATGGTAGAATTCAAGAAAAAACCTGCACTTGTGGTAAGTGGCAGATCTACCGGTTCCCCTGTAGCCATGAAATTGCAGTTTGTGGCTATCTACGTGAAAGTCCACAACAAAATGCGGATCCAAGGTTTCTTACAGGAGTGTACCGTGCACAATACAACAACGAGTATTTTCCGGTGCCTCATAAAGAAGACTGGATGCACACGGTTGGGAAATTCATGGGGACGCGTCTAAGATAACTATAGTAAGGGGAAGGCGGCGTGCGAGAAGGATGCATAACGAGATGGACGCCAGCTACGCTGAGGAAAGGACGGGTCGTAAGTGTTCCGGTTGTAAAAGAACGGGTCACAGGGTCAACAAATGTCCATACCGACAAAATAATTAATTGTATTTTATTATCATGTGCCTGAGTATATTTTGTTGTAATTCCAATGTTTTATTAATTTATAATGTCAATCACGTGTTTCTCTTTTTGAGTAGACTTAGTGGTATTTACATATTAATTATTGTTTTAAATTTTAATAAGTAACATAAATATATACTAAATAATTACTAAGTTAATATTAAAAAAGTAAATATTAAAGTGAGGGTTAAATTTAGTTTTAAATTTTTTATTACTTTTAAATTTTACTAAGTAAAAAATTTTATAGTAGCATTAAAAAAAGTAAACATTAAAAAAATTTTAGCAAGTTAATTCTGTCCAGTACTATATATTAACAAATAGACCCGTATTATAATTGGGTTAGACACTCAGCTCAATTGGCTGGGTGCACGCATGAAAACAGAAGGGTTATGGGTTCGATACTTGCCAGGCCGGGTCACCCAAATTTTTTTTATCTAATCCGCTTTTACCAATAGCGGATTAGGAGAAACAAGTGTTTTAATTTTTTAACGTAATCCGCTATTGGTAATAGCGGATTAGGACAAAATGTATTATGCGCATAGTATATATTAACAAGTATAGCCGTAATATAATCAGGTTAGACACTCAGCTCAGTTGGCTGGGTGCACGCATGAATACAGAAGGGACGTGGGTTCGAGACCTGGCATGCCGGGTCAACCAAATTTTTTTTATCTAAACCACTAGTACCAGGTACTATATATTAATAAATAGACCGGTATTATAATCGGGTTAGACACTCAGCTCAGTTGGCTGGGTGCACGCATGAATACAGAACGCGCGTGGGTTCGAGACTTGCCAGGCCGGCACCCAAAAAAAATTTTTTATATCTAATCCGCTATTGGTAATAGCGGATTAGGAGAAAAAATGTTTTTTTTTAAGTTTAAGCCGCTATTGGTAATGGCGGATTAGGAAGAAATTTTACTTTTTAAAAACAGTGAATCGTCTTCTTCGTCTTAAAACCCTACCACTGCAAACTTCAAAACCCACCCACCACAACACCGTCTTCTTCCTCATAAAACACTACCGTAAAAATTCAAAACCCATATGATATTTCAGTCGGTATCACTGCCAAAAGCAGTAGGCAGACTTGGTTTGAATGTGGGTAGATTTTTGCATGTGATGTTGCAGAGTGCGGAGAGTGCAGAGATTTGTTTGATTGTAGGTGGGGAGAATCCAAAGTTAACAGGGAGTTAGTTTGTTTGTTAAAAGTTGACGGATTCTAACTGGGTTTAACTAGGGTTAAAGGTTTATTCCTAATCCGCTATTGAGAATAGCGGATTAAGCCACATCCTGCGTTGTGTCAGTGTTGTGTCAGACATTTGAAAAATTCTTCTCCTAATCCGCTATTGAGAATAGCGGATACCCCATTTTTCTTTTTTTTTATTTTCCCACTAACCTAATTTATTTCCTAATATATACCATTCCTAAAAAAAATTCATAGAATGTCACATAGGGTTGACCCAAATCAGTCAACTTAACTATCCTAATATCTTTCCAAAGCTCTATTAGGAGCTCTTCTTTGGGCTTTCTAGAGACGGAAACAAGCACTTAAGATGCAACAAAATCAGGTGTTTCGGCTTCCACGGATACCAAAACAGTATGCATTTAAGTGTGCATTAAGTTGTTGGTAACCACTGTTTTAAAAAGCGGTTGAGGCATGCGCCTCGAGGCGAGGCGCCCAAAAAATGTGTTTGAGGTAGCGGCTCAGGGGTTTATTATATACGTACGTCTCATAAGCCTGAGGCGCTAAGAAAGGTTGCACCTCAGGTCGCCTCGGGGGATTTTTTTTGTTTGCTTTCTATGTTTTAGACTCTTTGTGTCAGTTTCAAACATTTCATGTCTTTTTAATGTGTTTTTTTTTATGTTTTTGATAATTCTGATGATGAAATTAGACTATATTTTATTTTTTGTAAGATATATATTTTTATATTTAGCTTTTAATAACGCCTCGGTCTTACGCCTCGGTTCGCCTCAAGGCTTACGCCTCATGAGGCGAAGGGAAAACACCTCGAGGCTCGATTCCGTACTTTTAAACCTTGTTGGTAACAGTTAAGAACGTACGGATAAGCTCTTCATAAGAAGACACTCAACATCTTCAACTGTAAGTTTTGTCCGATCTGTAATTACTCTCAATGAAATAGTTCTGTCTTTTGCGTCGACTGCAAGCAAATATATATAAATTTATAATATGAGTAGATTAGAAAAATTGATAATTTTAAAGTACTACAAGTTTGTAATATGATTTTTTTAGGGTTTTCGTAAGAAACCTGAAGATAATTTTCATCAAAGAGAGGATGTTAATTTTTTTTTCAAAAGTTTCTTGTTTTCTAACAAATACAATGCAGATAGGGATAGATCAAAAGCAAGATCCTATCATGCAAAATATATATATTATGTTAGAAATTATATATATATATTATATATATAAAGTTATAAGTGAATGAAGAACTCAATGGTTATATAAAATTTAGAGTTGTGAGAATTATCCCACATTGGTGATGGGATAAAACATAAGTTCCATTGTCCCACATTGGTGGTGGGATGGAACATGAGATGCATTGTCTTACTTAAGTGAAGTAATAAACTATGAGTTGGATTGTCCCACATTGGTGGAATGGTAAACTATGAGGTGCCTTATAAGCAAATATTTTCTACACTTGGGTATCCTCCTAGTACATCTATCTAGGCTCGGATGGCCCTCGCCGTCCGAGCCCGTGGGCGAATGGGTGTTTGTGGCGTATTGATGGCGCACTTCGCACGTTATGTTTTTGACATGAGCTAGCATGGCTTCACACTTCGGAAGAGACAGGGTCAAATGGCTGATCACACTTCGGAAGAGACAGGGTCAAATGGCTGATCACACTTCGGAAGAGACAGGGTCAAATAGCTAGTTGGGTGCTGGCTGACTCATGCATGGGCCTGCATGAATATACAACTCTAGGGTGGTGGCCAGAGTTATGCTATAAATAGCTGCACATTACAGCCACATGAGATACCAAGAAAAACTCACAGCAGCACATTTGCTTCAAAGCTTGCTCCTGCTCCTGCTTCGGTTTTGATCTTTGCATCTTGTTGATAAAATTCTACGCTTATATCTCTTTGTTAAGATTGTATACAGGTATCATTTTCAGGTTGTGGTTAACTTCGGCAGTGCAATCTGCTACGGCTATTGTACCCTGGGAGACAGACGGGTTTCCTGTGTGTGTGACCCGAAATCTGTTTTAAGGGAAGCGTATAAAATACGTGCCTTAGCCAAATTCTTATCAGTTTATTTGTATCACTTATGTAACTCGAATCACATGTAATAAATATTACTGTTCTTATATGTATAAAGGAAAACAAATTTAACAACAAACTTAAAACAGATTATACATATTCGAGTTACATTACAGTCTGGTATAACTAAAATATATGTGTAACTAAAACTCTTACGTAGAGTTTGTTATCTAACTTTAAGACTTAATTTTCTTTCTTTACGTTTGTATACAGATATAGTTGAAAGATGTCAACTGTACCTATGGTTTCAAGTTCCACTTTTGGATCTCTTACGTCTTCTGTAATGGGACCATTGGTTGGTGCCCAGCCAGCCCAAACTATGGCTAATCATGCTGAGAAGCCTGAAAAGTTCTCGGGTTTGAACTTTAAAAGATGGCAACAGAAGATGTTGTTCTATTTAACTACCCTTCACCTTGCGAGGTATTTGACGGAGTCACCTCCTACTGCGGAGGAGACAAATACTGAAACTGTTACTACTGTTCAAGCATGGAAACATTCTGAATACTGTGTCGTAACTATGTGTTAAACGGCCTTGCGGATATGTTGTATAATGTATACTGCAAGATACCAACTGCCAAGGAATTGTGGGAATCCTTGGAACGCAAGTATAAGACTGAGGATGCTGGAACAAAGAAATTTATTATGGCCCGATTTTTGGATTACAAGATGGTTGAATCTAAGACTGTGATAAGTCAAGTCCAAGAGTTACAAGTAATTATAAGCGATCTTCTATCTGAAGGAATGACTCTTAGTGAGACATTTCAAGTGGCTGTGATAATTGAGAAGTTACCTCCAAGTTGGATGGACTTCAAAAATTATCTAAAGCATAACGAAAGGAGATGTCTATGGAAGACTTAATAGTTCGTTTACGTATTGAAGAAGATAATCGAGTTGCACAAAACGGAAGTATTTCTGAAAATCAAGTGAAAGACCTCACTAAAGCCTTGAATAAGGCTAATTTGGTTGAACACGGTCAATCGTCTAAACCAAATAAATTTAATAAGGGCAATAAAGGGAAAGGAAAGGGTAAGATGAACAATAAGGGAGGAAACCTTGGTCCAAAAGGTGGGATTAAAAAGAAGGTGACTACCTTCAAAGGTAAGTGCTATAACTGTGGTGAATATGGTCATCGAGCTGATCAGTGTAAGGCACCAACGCGTGAGCGTGCGCAGGTGGTAGAAGAAAATAACATGCCTTTAGTGGCAATGATTACAGAATTTTCTGCCTTTATCACTGAAGCTAATATGATCGGAGATAACCCTGGATGGTATGTCGATACCGGGGCTACTCGTCATGTATGTGGTGACAAAACCATGTTTAGTACTTACAAAGAAGCTACGGGTAAGCTTTACATGGGAAACAAAGCCACAGCCGACATCAAGGGTGAAGGCGATGTGATCTTGAAGTTTACTTCGGGGAAGGAACTTACTTTGAGCAACACTTTGTATGTTCCCGAGATACGAAAGAATCTGATTTCGGGTTGGTTGCTTAATAAGTTTGGGTTTCGTGTTGTGATTGAGTCTGATATGGTCGTGTTGACCAAAAAGGGTGTGTTTGTTGCAAAGGGCTATGCCCATAATTCTATGTTTAAAATGTCTGTATCTGTTGTTAAAAATAACATGAATAAAAATGCAACTACTTCTACTTACATGCTTGAGTATAATGATTCAAATATTTGGCATAGTAGATTAGGTCACGTAAATTATAATTCAATTCGTCGTTTGATTAAATTAAAGCACATTCCAACATTCCAAATTGACTTGAAATCAAAATGCAACACGTGTGTTGAAGCCAAACAAACGAAATCTTCGTTTAAATCGGTTGAAAGGAAAACCGAACCTCTTGATTTAATTCACACTGATGTGTGTGATTTAAAATCGGTTCCTACTAGAGGTGGAAACAAGTACTTTATCACATTCATTGATGACAGTACTAGATATTGCTATGTATACTTACTTAAGAGTAAGGATGAAGCAATAGACAAGTTTGTCTTGTACAAAAATGAGGTTGAGAATCAACTAAATAAAAAGATAAAAATTTTAAGGAGTGATAGAGGAGGTGAATATGTTTCACCATTTGCGGATATGTGTGCGAAAAGTGAATTATCCACGAATATACTGCTCCTTATTCTCCTCAATCAAATGGCATCGCTGAACGGAAAAACCGCACATTAAAAGAAATGATGAACGCCATGCTGATAAGTTCTGCCTTAGGCCAGGAAATGTGGGGAGAAGTTGTATTGTCAGCTTCTTATCTTTCAAATAAGATACCCTTTAAGAAAAAGGACGTAACTCCTTATCAATTATGGACGGAAAGAACACCGTCTTACAAATACTTGAAAGTGTGGGGATGTTTAGCCAAAGTGGTAATACCTCCACCAAGGTTCAAAGAATAGGACCAAAAACTGTGGATTGTGTATTCATAGGTTATGCCCAGAATAGTAGTGCTTATCGGTTTCTTGTTTTCAAGTCTGAGAATCCAGAAGTACAAAAGAATACTATAATTGAATCAAGGAATGCTCCATTCTTTGAAGATGTGTTTCCATGTTTGGAAAAATAACATAAAAGATCATTACCATTTGATGAGATTGTTCAAGATAAGGTTCTGGAACAATCAGATGATGATGGGGTTGAGCTGAGAAGAAGTAAAAGGCCAAGAATTGAGAAATCTTTTGGGCCTGATTTTCTTACTTATATGATTGAGGGTGAGCCTCAAACATATCAAGAAGCTATCACCTCTACAGAAGGACCTCAATGGAAAGAAGCTATTAAAAGTGAAATTGATTCTATCCTACAAAATCATACTTGGGAACTAGTAGATCTTCCACGAGGTTGTAAACCACTTGGATATCGCTGGATATTCAAGAGAAAAATGAAGTCAGATGGCTCCATTGACAAATACAAGGCAAGGTTAGTGATCAAAGGGTATAGACAAAAAGAAGGTCTAGACTATTTTGACACTTACTCGCCTGTAACAAGAATAACCTCTGTTAGGTTGGTGCTTGCAATAGCGGCATTGAGAAATTAGAAGTACATCAAATGGATGTAAAAACCGTGTTTCTAAATGGAGATTTAGAAGAAGAGATTTATATGGAGCAACCTGAGGGTTTCTCTATTCCTGGCCAGGAAGGTAAAGTTTGCAAACTTGTGAAATCTCTATATGGATTGAAGCAAGCTCCAAAACAATGGCACCAAAAGTTTGACAATGTCATACTTGAAAATGGCTTCAAAATTAATGAATGCGGCAAGTGTTGTTATGTGAAAGACACACAAAGTGGTTATGTGATCTTATGTCTTTATGTAGATGACATACTTATTGTTGGAAGTAATGATAAGATGATAAGATCTACAAAAGACATGTTGAAAGCGAGATTTGACATGAAAGACATGGGTTTGGCTGATGTAATTCTTGGTATGAAAATCATTAGAACTCAAACTGGTCTTGTTTTAAGTCAATCTCATTATATGGACAAGATCCTTGAGAAGTTTAGTAAAGATGACATGAGTGTCTCCCAAACTCCTATTGATACTTCTCACCATCTATCAAAGAACAGAGGTGAAGGGGTTAATCAGTTGGAGTACTCAAGGGTCATTGGCAGTCTAATGTATCTGATGACATGTACCAGACCTGATTTAGCTTATGCTGTAAGCAGATTAAGTAGGTACACTAGCAATCCAAGTTTTGAACATTGGAAAAGCATGACACGGTTGTTAAGATACGTGAGATACACACGTAGTTATGGATTGCACTATGGCCATGATCCAGCTGTTGTTGAAGGATACAGTGATGCAAATTGGATATCCGATATTAAAGATTCAAAATCCACGAGTGGATATGTTTTTACCCTTGGTGGGGCTGCTATATCTTGGAAGTCATCTAAACAAACTGTTATAGCTAGATCCACTATGGAATCTGAATTCATAGCATTAGACAAAGCTGGAGAAGAAGCTGAGTGGCTACGTCATTTCTTGGAATATGTTCCAAGATGGCCAAAGCCTGTGACAGCCATTTGTATACATTGTGATTGCCAGTCGGCAATTGGAAGAGCTCAAAGTGCAATGTATAATGGCAAATCAAGACATATACGTCGCAGGCATAATACGATACGACAACTACTCTCAACAGGAGTTATCACAATTGACTATGTGAAGTCAAAGGATAACATTGCGAATCCGCTTACGAAAGGTTTAAGCAGAGAATTAGTATATAAGTCGTCCAAAGGAATGGGACTAAAGCCCATGGAATAATTGTATGAAGGAAAACCTATCCTAGTTGACTGGAGATCCCATGAACTAGGATCAATAGGACAACCTAATTATACAAATTGTGGTCACTGTGGGGAGGATCCCTAAACTATTAAAGGGAGTTGAATACTTCCTAGTCCAGTCCTATATTAGATAGTGACAAAGTAGGATAAGCTCATAGCTTTTAATGATTTCGTGAAAATCACCTATGCAAAGAGAGAAGTGGGGTCGCTTCGAATAGAATTGTTGGGTGCGTAATTCTTAGAGCTCTCGCAGAACCAGGTTAGTGTTCCATGACCATAACGGACACAACTATGAGAAGTTAACCAAACTAGGGAAAGTATTGTGTGAATTGTAATAATGTCTACGTAAAGGGTAATTGGTTCAAAGACACCGAATCTACCAATTACTAGGAGACCAAGTACACTTTACAAAGGAAAGTTCAAAGGTCACACCTACTATTCCTGCAATACTTGACTGTTGAAAATGTTATTTGAAATATATATATATTGAGTTTCATTCATGTGGGGAATTGTTAGAAATTATATATATATTATATATATAAAAGTTATAAGTGAATGAAGAACTCAATGGTTATATAAAATTTAGAGTTGTAAGAATTATCCCACATTGGTGATGGGATAAAACATAAGTTCCATTGTCCCACATTGGTGGTGGGATGGAACATGAGATGCATTGTCTTACTTAAGTGAAGTAATAAACCATGAGTTGGATTGTCCCACATTGGTGGAATGGTAAACTATGAGGTGCCTTATAAGCAAATATTTCTACACTTGGGTATCCTCCTAGTATATCTATCTAGGCTCGGATGGCCCTCGCCGTCCGAGCCCGAGCCCGAGCCCGAGCCCGAGCCCGAGCCCGAGACCGTGGGCGAATGGGCGTTTGTGGCGTATTGATGGCGCACTTTGCACTTCGCACGCTCGCGGATTGATGGCGCACTTCGCACGCTCGCATCGCCGCGAGCCGCTTTTATGTTTTTGACATGAGCTAGCATGGCTTCACACTTCGGAAGAGACAGGGTCAAATGGCTTATCACACTTCGGAAGAGACAGGGTCAAATGGCTGATCACACTTCGGAAGAGACAGGGTCAAATAGCTAGTTGGGTGCTGGCTGACTCATGCATGGGCCTGCATGAATATACAACTCTAGGGTGGTGACCAGAGTTATGCTATAAATAGCTGCACATTTGCAGCCTCATAAGATACCAAGAAAAACTCACAGCAGCACATTTGCTTCAAAGCTTGCTCCTGCTCCTGCTTCGGTTTTGATCTTTGCATCTTGTTGATAAAATTCTACGCTTATATCTCTTCGTTAAGATTGTATACAGGTATCATTTTCAGGTTGTGGTTAACTTCGGCAGTGCAATCTGCTACGGCTATTGTACCCTGGGAGACAGACGGGTTTCCTGTGTGTGTGACCCGAAATCTGTTTTAAGGGAAGCGTATAAAATACGTGCCTTAGCCAAATTCTTATCAGTTTATTTGTATCACTTATGTAACTCGAATCACATGTAATAAATATTACTGTTCTTATATGTATAAAGGAAAACAAATTTAACAACGTATTAAAAAACTATAAATTTATAAACTTTACAGAAAGAGCATGCAAAACCATAAGTAACTGTATACCGGATTAAAAGAATCTGATAAAGACTCTACTGAGGTGTATACTAAATAAAGAAAAGAGCTGTTATAGAATTTAGCAAACTCTTGGCGGTATTTATGATACTGAGCTGACACCTAATAATAAATAGCATAAACTGACAGATCAATGTCTGTCATGCTATCAAGTATACTCTTTGCGTCTTCTAGAAGCTTCTTGCACTCCTTTTGATCTCCTTTCGCAAGATTATGCATGGTTGTCTGCATCTTAATGTAAAGAATTGGTTCCTCCACACGGGTCTCTTTTGTAGCTCTGAGCTTTTCAATCACCACATCAAGATAACATATTGCCGCTTCTTTTCTGAATATTATCAGCTTCAAAGGTTGATCTTAGTCTCAAAGTCAGTTGTAAAATTGTTATATAGTTGTATGAGAGTATCATCAGTCTGAAATAATATTATAAAAAACTTGAATGCGCACAATGCATAAAAACAAATCTGTATCGTCTCTGTAGTCTTTTGCCCAAAGAAACTAACAAACTTGGGGATTTTGCAGTGGATATTGACCCGACCCGGCTGTCCAGTTGATTACTATTATCAATAGTTGGTTTACCTCCTCTCAATTCCATCCTTAGCTCTCCCCTCACAGGTGGTCGTCTCTGGTCATGCCCCTCCCACGGCTCTCACAGTCTCGACGCATTGGTGTCTTACGGATGTTCCGTTAGAGATGATCTTAGTATGATTTAACTTCAAAAGAATTAAAAGCAGCCTATGGAACTTTTAGGATGTTTTATTCATGCAATAGTTTTAATAGGGCGAATTGTTTTTTTTCTCTGTGGTTTGATCACATTTGTTATTTTTATCTAAAAAGGTATTTTTTTTGGCATCTGACTTCCTAATGTTTTAAAAATTTTATTATTTTCATCCAAGAAATTAACTTGTTAATTTAAAATGTTAAATCATTTATCACTAAAAGAGGTAATTACGTAAGTTTGCATTTAAAGACACAATTTTAATTTATGTTAACGTATTGGTATTAAATTTTATTTACGTGTTATTGTTTTATTCACCGAAACCTAAATCGGATAGTTCATCATCATAACTGAATCACGAGATTGTTAGCTTCATCGGTGGGGGATGAGAATGGACCCCGCTTTTGGTGGCGGTAGGGAACCCAATGCGAAGGGGTTGTATAATAGATATCATCGTCTCTAGTCGACAACTCTCTTATATCGTGATTTAGTTCCAACGATTATCATTATGTAATTGATGGATTTTGTTTTGTAGCTTAAATGATTTTTTTGTCAATTTACATGTTTAACAAATTTAATTAGCTGAGTTAATTTTTTTAGATGAAAATGATAATTTTTTAAAACCTTGGAGAGCCAAATACAAAAAATATCTTTCTTGGATGAAAATGGCTAATGTGATCAAACCATAGAAATAAAAACGATAATTCACTCATTTAATAAAAATTAAATTTAAAGGACACTTAAAATTAGGTGTATAACGAGTAGTGTAGGTCCAAGCTTGCCTAAGATCGAGCTCGACTTGTTTAAAACTTTAAAGAGCCATGAGTTTGTTAGAAAATTACTAATCAGTGTACATGAATAGATTATGAAAACAAATACAAGAAAAGATTCGATATAATATCGATAACCAAAATGCGATTAGCATCTGAAAGTAATCTTGCAAAACAGGAAATAGAAACAGAAACAAGATGAGGAGAACCGGGCTTTGTGTTTAACACAATTTCCTTAAACAGTTTCGTTGTCTGTTCCCAGTGTACACCGGTTCAAAGCAGCGTACTACCGGATGTAGCCACTTGCCGGAAAGAACGCTGGAATGTGAAGATATGCATATGTTGAGTATATGTTGTTGTATATCTCGTTATTTATGATGCGTTGGTTTAAGAAATTTCCTCCCTAAAAACCTGTTTTCTGCACCGCCCCTGCGCACGGTAGGTGCTAAAGTAAAACACAACATATTAATTTAATATGCCTTGAAGGCTTATCTATATAAACTAAGTAAACATTTATTCCCACGCCAATGTGATACTAAATACAATTCTCTTAAAATTCTTATCAAGATCACACAACAATTTCAGATTTTACATATCATTCAATCTTCACACCAACAAAGTTTGGGTCATTATATCCTCTAGTTCTCTTAATAATTGAACTTGGCTCTTTGTTATTTATTAGTTATTTAGAGCATTCACGGTGGATTTTCTAAAAATATATGAGTGTGTTTTTTATATTATATGAAATGGTTTTGAGTGGTTATGAGTGAAGGAGATAAAAAATATTATTGTTGATTGGTATATTTGAACAATCACTATTGAATCCCAATAAATTTTTAATATTTTTAAAAGTGGTTGTGAGTGAAGGAGAGAGAAAAAAATAATGTAAGGGTATAAAAAGTATCATGTAATTAAAAAGTAGATAGAAAAAATAGTGATTTTTAGTGTAATTATATGGATAAAGATAAGAAACCCACTATGAATGCTATTAATTACTACAATTATAATCATATATATATACATATATACGTATATATATACATATATACGTATATATACATATATACGTATATATATACATATTACGTATATATATACATATTACGTATATATATACGTATATATATATATATATATGGTTAGGTTTTTTTAGGAGACCTATTAAAATGAGATCTCATAGAACTTTTTTTAACTATTAATTATACTAATCTATGGTTGAGATTTAAAGGATAATTATGTAAATCAATATATCAAGTCATTTGTGTAACTAAAGCAGTAAAGGTATTTTAGTAAAATAAGACCATTATATTTTTTGGAAACCCCGAAGGAAAGGAAAGATCTCAAATTTATTCTCTTTCTTAATTTCATTCTAAATGTTATTAGCTAAAAACCATCGACTCATATATGGATATATACATCAGGTCTGATCAAATTGTATGATTTATATGCATAAGATCATCAAACTATATAATTTACATATTTGTAAAATAACACTTAATCTAATAATATGGAATTTTTTTAAAAATTGGGTATTTTGGAGAGAGAGAGATGACAAGAGGGTCAAATCTATTCATAAAATCACTTTAGGGGTACCCGCCCCTGCCAAGGGCGGGTTCTTCCCCTCGATCAACGAACCCTGACAAAGGTCATGACATGACAGTGCATTGTGTTACGTTGTGGTGTATGGAAAAAGTAGAACTCGCCCCTGTGAAGGGCGTGTTCTCAAAAAAAATCCCATCCACCCGATTTATCTCAACCACACAATAGAAAACCTAAAGACACGTGTGCAAGTTACGACGTTATATGGCAAAAGAGTTTATCAGTATCGTTATACAATAGTCACCCTGAATGGTTCACAGAAAAGATAGTCAAACGCAAGACCCACAAGTGACCTTCTTTGTTGTATTACTGTTTTACTTGTTACTTTTATTGTATTACTTGTTAGTTTTTGGATGCTTATTCTAATAATATTCCACTTTATCATTTGTATTTTATAATAAAATTGCATTCTATAATTAATAGATAAAGCATAAAAAATTACATAATTAAAAACCTAAAAATACAACCCTAAAAAAAGAAAAGAAATAATATCTAACAAGTATCATCATTATCGTTTGTTGCTCATCATTCAAGTCGAATGGGCAAGGAGATGCATTAAAAAAACCGATCAACTGATTGAGCCGTCTCTTGAAATTGAGGGTAATAAGGTAGCGGGAAGAATGGTGAAATGATTGTTGATAACTAGTATTAGGGCTTTGATAAGGATTTGACGGACCCCCTTCTTCAAAATTTTGGGTACCCATTTGACTAAAATGTGGAAACTGAGTACTTGAGGTACCACCGTAAAAAAATCTGGGTTGTCCATTTGGCTAAAACGGGGGAGTCGAACTGTTGTTCCGTGAAATCTCTTTGTTCTGTCATATTCTGTTGCTCCACATTATCATCAACACCGTGTCGAACAACCCGCCCTCGTCCTCTACCCCTTATGCGTAAACGTTGTGTGACAGGAGGAAGTTGAATATCATCAACATTCTGTGTCACATGCGTTGGTAGATAACTTATATGGTTTGCATGTGTAAATTCCATATAACGGCTCGCCATATTCTTTCCCGTTTCATCCCCCGGTCTTTGATAAAACTGACTCATCCCATCCATCTAATAATAATAATAATGATATTAATAATAATAATAATAATAATAATAATAATTAATTAAATAATCATTATAACAAATAAATTAATAATAATACCATCATTCTCAATCTTGTCCATCATTTGGAAGCCATGAGGGTTCGTGTCTTGATGAGCGGGGTTGTTGTATACACAACAGTACGCTCTAAATACCACCTCATGTATGCTTCAAAAGCAATTGGCGAATCAATGTATGCTTCATTAGTAACTGAATTATGTCGAGACGCCCATGCTTGAATATAGATATTATGATGTTGTAACCAATTTTTATTTCTACCACCTTTACGAGCAATTGAATGTAGATTTGTGTGTTGTTCCCGGGATAGTAACACATTTGAAGAGATTGGTTGGAACATTTCAAACTGTCTTAAAACCCTGCTTGGAATGTGAAGCTCAACAAGTTCCCAACATATAAGGTATGTGTCACTTCTCCAGCTTTGATATCTATTTGTGCAGATATCAGGTAGAAGGTGGATAATATTATCATAAGGCCTCCAATTAAACTGATACAAAAAATATGAATTAATATTTTTCACAATGTTAATATATACAAAATAATATTAGATTAATATTAATATCGTACCGTGGCCTCGCTTAATGAATGCAGTTGAGATCGATACGCACTCAAACAATGCGGAGTGGTGTTTACATAACTAAGTTCACCATTCCATCTGTAATCAAGTTTTCAAATACACCGGTTAACTAGAAAAATATAAGATACTTAAAAATAGTCAATACATAAGCTTTTTTAACATACCGTGCACCATATGGTAATCTGAAATCAATATTTCTCGTATTCCGGGGACACATAGAAGGTAATCTTTCCCATGCCCATAATTGTAACAAGAATAAAGGTCCACCAACCTCCCGATTTGTAACACTCGTTGCCTTACATAATTGTCTATACAAAGATGTTAAAACTGCACTTGCCCAACTAAGTCTACCACAATTATTTAAGTTTTCAATATAACTTAAATAATTTATGTGCACCCAATTGCTAGAAGTATCAGGAAATAAAGTGGCACCAATAATAAAAAATATAATTAATCTAGCTCGTTGGATGCACTGAAAATCTGTGGCATTATTAGGGAATGGTTTTATTATTTCATCTAAAATAAACCTAAGATTTAACTTATAACCACTTACAGCGGTTGTAGCGAGTGTACAACCAGTTAAATACTCAAACCTCATTATTATTTCAGACGCATCATAACATAATCAGTGCCAGAAACAACATCACCTTCAACCGGCAAACCCATAAACTTGTACATCTTGAAGGGTTATTGTGGTTTCTCCCCCCGGTAAATGAAATGCATGTGTCTCCGGCCTCCATCTCTCCACCAAAGCTGAGATAAGAGCACGGTCAAGTTTGCGATAACCGCACTCAATCACACCGCAAAACAGCCAACCTTATATATCTCATAATATTTTCAGGGATAGGCACTTCATCAATGTAATCCCAAAAACTTTGTCACCTCGTCTAAAACGTAAAATTCCTTCACCGCTTCCTGGATCTCGAAAATAATAATCAGCCCTATGTTGACTACTTAAAAATAACAAATCGTTATTTAGTGGACCCAGTGTAATTCTGCAGCTCATTTGATTTTTGAAATGAAGTATGATTTGAACGAATAGTAAGATTTTTTAATGGAGTTGATAAATGAGAGAAGAGTTGTGAGTAAAAAAGGATCGATCGTTTCACATATAAATAGTGGGGTTTGTAATAGAAATAAATGGGTTGCAGGTTGTTTGGTTGAAAATTAAAGGGTCTGATTTTTTGAGAACTCGCCCCTGCTATGGGCGTGGTCTCCTTGGTAGGTAGTATTTATTGTGTGGTTTGGATTGGATTGAAAAATTAATCGGATAGTTTTATGAATTGGAGAACCCGCCCTTGGTAAGGGTGCGGTCTCCTCTGCCTGCAACATCACATCAACCAACATAACTCACATCAACCAACATAAACCACAAAACGACAAGGGGTTCGTTGATCGAGGGGAAGAACCCGCCCTTTGCAGGGGCGGGTACCCCTAAAGTGACTTTATGACAAGATTTGACCCTCTTGTCATCTCTCTCTCCAAAATACCCAATTTTAAAAAAAATCAATAATATGCTAAACTGCACTAAAAATGCTTATATTAACACCTAATTCATTAAAATCTAGATAAACAATATAAAAAATATGCTAAAATAATACCTAATTCAACACAAAATATGCCAAACAGTATCAAATTTAGCAAAATCTCTACTCTAAAACTCTAGAAAAGCTACAATAAAACATCATTTTTAATATTCAAACAACAACAACTTCGGTAATATATTATTCTACACATTTCAATGTTTATATACACTAATTTAGAATCATAATTTTAAAAAAAATATGATAGATAAACACTAGCTTGAAAGCTTAAAAAATAAAAAAAGCTAGAAACTTGGTGTATGTCACAAATCAACAACATATTATGTAGTTTAACTTACATATATGATAACATGTTACATATGCGTTAGTTTTGAGATTATTGTACAAACTTAAGCAATATACACATATCTAAGTTTGTGTATTTTGAAAGATATATGCCATCATTGTGAAGGTTATGCATATGCAAGTTAGTGCATCAAGTTGACATATATGTAATTAAATTTATACAATCAAACTAAAAATAATAACCAATATTTCATTAATATAAGTTTGATTTATGTATACGTAATCAAAAGGCTATGCCACTAATGATATATAAACAAATTTAAATATATGTTTAAGTATATATAACAAATTTGCATATAGCTTTATGTATATATCATAAAGTTACATACATGTAAGCCTGTAAACATATATGTTAGTGATACTACATAATTGTAAAAAATCTACGTAATCAATCTTAAAAATTACTTCCTTAACAAACCTAAATAGGATTACGAAAAGGCAACTTCATGAACAATATCATCTTCATATTCATTGTTGTTTCAAAAGGATCGAAACCCAAAACCAATGTTTTTAAAACCGGACGGACAGTAAACCAGACGCCTTACCAGTTCGCTGGTTGACCGGTTCAACGGTCGGACCGTATATAAGAACCAGATAAAATTATAATTATTCTTTTATAAATATATTTTTAAAATTACAAAAAAATAAAAAATTATATAAAAAACGGTTCAACCGCCGGTTTGACCGGTTCATATTAAAACCGGTTTTAAGCACCGGACCGGATTGGATTCTGGTTCCTGGTCCAACCGGTTGGACCGGCCGGTCCGGTCCGGTTTTCAAAACCATGCCCAAAACCATTCCATTTAGTGCCAAATCAATACACAATTAAAAAAAGCCCTTTGACCCAATCCCAACTTCAACGTATCAACACCAAACCAGTATCGAACTTCCTCAACAAGAAACACCAAAACCAAAATGACTCATTTAATCCTAAAATATCTCATTTACCTAAACACCCTACTGTTATCAAAGATGAGCATTAATGGGCTTGTAGAAGCTGACGACGTTACAGTTCTCCGGATCGAAACTCGGGATACTTTAATCAACATTGTCTATCGTGCTTATTGTGAAAACCTTACTTTCGCTTTGCTTCCTTTGTTTAACTGTGGCTTGACGACGGTGATGAAAGTGACATATGATACGGAAGCTTCATCAACGACGATATCTTCATATTCAACTCATCTGCATCTTCATCATCTTCTTCTCCATGCACCTTCACGACATCGTCATCTTCATTCACGTAAATGAGGGCTTTGTAAATTTGAGAAACAATGCTGAGTTTTTCCCTTAACTAGGACTATACAGAATTAATATCAGAATATTGATTTTTGAATGTGTTGAGTAGATGGTGAATCTTGAAGATGATGATAGGATTAACTTATAAACGATTTTGGTTTCAATTTTATAAAAATATGTAACTTTCCTAATTAAAAAGAGCAAAAGAAGGAAATTAATTAATTCTAAAATATAAAATTATATTAATACCCTTTATGAGTAGATTAAATTAAAAATTAAAAATATTTAATCAACGCCTAGGATAAGTTCTCGTAGTTCTCCCGACCATTACAAGTCATGAAAAGATCTCGACTCTCTCTCTCTCTCTCTATATATAATATATATATAGATGATAATTATATATATAGTTATGAAATTTGCATATAAGATGATAATATTATTAGTTTGTCTATTTAGTTGTGATATAAAATTAGAAGTAGGTAAGATATATGTTGTTTATAGAATCTTGACCAGTATAAAAAAATATAAAATAAAATGTGATTGATAATTTAATAAAAGAAAAGTAATAATAAGTTAAGTCTACCATTTGTTTTGTTTCTTGTTACACATGTTTTAACAGACAAAAGCTACTGGGATGCCCTGTCAGGTGATACAGGAACGCCCTTTGACTTTTTTCACGACCCGTGACACCTTACGGCCCGTGAAAACTGCCAACTTTAAATTTTGTAGCTTTTCTATTACGGACCGTGAACAAAGTCACGACCCGTAAGGGGGTTCCATGAAAGATCTAACGGCCCGTTGAGGGACTCATTAACTGCCCGTGACTTTATTCGCGGGCCGTAAAATTCCTCTTGAATAAGATTCGGTATATATTTTCTCGATTTGCGTGCATTTTTAAATTTTATAATTATGTGACGTGACGTATTATTCCTTGAAAAACGTAAAGCAATTATTTGATTTGATTTAAGATTCCATATAAACGTTATATAAATGAATATATATTACTTGTTTTATACGGTTAGTGAGAAACGAAACAGTTAAAATGTCTTCTCGCAGAGGTAATAGAAGACGTCAACATGAGTCGTCTTCAAACTCATAAGATATTGTGGAAAGCATTCCTGATCCAATAGATAACCATAATTGGCAGAATGGGAGGAACTGGTCTGAAAATGTTATTCAGTTTATACGTAACGGTGATTCCCAAACATGTAGGGTGTATTACATGGGTCATTCTGATATTCAGTTAGAATTTAACGTGAATTACTAGGAAACGTGTCTTTAGGTATAGAGGTATGATTTTTAGTTTTTAATTGTAAATTTTATTTTATTTTATAATTCTAACAATTAAAAAAGTTGTTAATTACAGCATGTTCGGGGTTGTAACGCCCCAAAATTTCCCGAAACGAGCCATTAATAATAATGGGCTTTTAAGGGTTAATTAAGAAATAAAGGGGTAAATAGTGGGTATGGATCAAATTAGCCTTAATGGGCTAGACTTGATGGGTTTAAGGGCCCTAATCAGCCCTTAAAAAACATGCATGAGCAGCCCCATCTTCCACCATTTCAACCTTGCCACCAAATTCGTAGAAAGAGAAAGTAGAGAGAGAAAGTGAAGAAATTCAAGATTTGGAGCTTGAAGGTTGAAGGATTGAAGTTCTGGTGGATTGGAGCATCAAAACACAAGGAAAGAGCAACAAAACAAGGTAAGAATCGACCTCTAAGGGCCTCTGTAGATCAAACCCGGATTCTAGGGTTTTGGGGTTTGAAAAGTAAAAGAAACACATAAAGGTCGAATTTTACGTATGAAACGTGTAAAAAGCTTAGATTTGGTTTCATGGAAGGTAAAACCAAGGATTTGGACGTAAAAAGTAAGATTTTAGGTTAAAAATGGGATGGATCTGAGTTTATATTCATCCAGCGAAACTGGACCCGATCCAGCGAAACTGAGTATTTCATCCAGCGAAACTGCTTAGTTATACAGCGAATCTGAGGGTTTCCAACGAAACTACAGTTTCGCTAAAGCGAAACTACAGTTTCGTGATAAGTTCGCTAAGTACTTAGACTGACCTTAGATATTTCAAAAGTAGGAAACTCCAACGAAAGTTGGGCGCTCAAGGCAGCGAATCTGTCTAGCGAAACTAGCAGAAGTGTTGCCCAGCGAAATGCAGGCGAAACTGCAGTTTCGCTACAGCGGAACTATGGGCGAAACTATGAAGAAAATGATGTCTTTGCATGTTAACTTTCGTGCAGCTAGAGTATTCAGGCTATAGCCTAAGTGACTTAGAATTTAAGTACTTGGACGAGTTCAGGTGAGTTCTAGATCCCTATTTATACATGCTTTAAATGTTTTGGGGCGGTATGCATATAATATATATACCTTTTATGACCAGTTCTTTAGAGTAAAGTTTTTACTTACTATCTTATATGGGAAACGGATTTTCTAACGAATGATACGTGTTTTCCTTATTGAGATATAACCTTGTAGTGATGGATTGCCTTCGAGATGTGTTGTGTTATATTACATATATATACTTAAATAAGAAAGTGAAACGTAAAGAAAGGTTATGTGGCCCATAACGTGTACCTGGATAAAGTAAAGTCTTGCAAGTAAAGTCCTGCAGGCAAGGGATAAAGTAAAGACTTGCAAGCAATGGTAAAGGAGGGTTGCATTTGTTGTGCCCTCACCCGGATAAAGTAATGCTCGAATAGGCAGGTCTGTAAGCCTGAATTGGCATGACAATAATGGCCCGATCGAGTACGACTGTAAGCCCTTAATTGGCGTGTCGGTAAAGTCCTAGGCGAGCCTAGGCACCGATAGTGACAGAGAATTGACGGATAAAGAAGAGTAATAAATAACGAGAAATGAAAAGCAATGATAAAGTATCGATTAAGTGATAGCATGTATGTATTGATGCTTGATAGACGAGAACTATTTTCAACTGATAAAGCTAATACCTCTACGAAAGTTATTTAGCAAAGTAAACCTAGAATTCACTCAGCGAAGCTGACTTTTGTATGCATATCAGTGACAGGTAAGAGTAGAGTTATGGAATAGAGGCATGGGATTGAAGTTCTTGGCACTAGAAGACTGGCATCCCTGAAGAAGAAAAGCTAAACAAAGGACTCCTAAATAGTTTTGAGGATTAAAGACAATGTTTATATTTTATTTGTAATGAATTGAATAGACAGTATTTTTCCGCTGCAACATATATTTTATACATATATGAGTAAATGATTGTCTTAAACCAATGTTAAGCTGTGAAGGTTCTTCACGGCCCGTAACCCTTTATGGTGTTCTGATAATTATTTTTTTTGCAGATCATGTCGTTACGCAAACGTTCACGTCCAGAGACTGAGCCTGAGGGTCAGGGTGATTCCTGGACCCGCATCCCCATCTTCGTTTTCCTCGAGAGACACAACCACGGCTTAGGCTGTGGAAGCTGATAGGACGGTCCTTAAAGGGGACCCGCACCATTGACTGGGACGTGCTGACGGAGATTGGGAGATATAGCATGTGCCCAGGAGATCGTTGGGCTCGAGGGAGAGACGCCCTGAAGGCGTATGTTTGATTTGTGATCTCGGAGGGGCTACAGGGAGCTGACGTTAGAGTTTTTGTCACCTTCATGTTCATTCCGCGACAGAGGATGAGGACCCCGGGTGCACAGAGCTGTTCGTTTTTGCTGGGGGCAGGAGGTTTGAGTTCACTCTTGCCAAGTGGGCGGTGACTCTTGGGTTTTACACTCAGGAGGAGACGCAGGATGCCCGTTTTTATCCTGACGAGATCCAGAGGCGGCTTCTTTGGTCAGGTGGTGGCCGACGATATCGGCCAGGCATGGGAGGGCGCTATTAGGGCGAGCTCCATTAGAGATCCAATGCACCGGTATCTACATCGGGGCATTACCGGCACCATTGCGGCCGAGACCATAGTATGGAGCAAGTGTCGCTCCTTCATTTATTTTTTGAGAGCATTGTTTTCACCCCGACGGGTAATTTTGGTCACTGCATGACCACCTATTTTTTTAGTGTCATTCAGGGCAAGGTAAAATTATTTACATTAATTTTTAATAAATAGTTATAATCTATTATTATTATATTATAATTTGATTGTTTTACAGATGGATATCCCTATGTTTGCGGGTCTTACATCACCGTCATTGCCTCGCGCTTAGGGTTGTTTACGGACGCCTAATTGCGAGGCAGACGACGGACGCGCCGCCAACGATTTTGGGGCGACAGACCGTCATGGCCATGGGGATTGCCGTCAAGTTTGGCGACGAACTCCGATGGTCCACTGACGGTGGTGGACCATCTTGCAGCCTATGGCGGGCGTTGGTGGGGAGGAGGAGCAACCGCAGCCGCAACCGCACGCCAGAGCACCGGGCCCACCGCCAGTAGCGTCTTTGGCGAGGACTATCATTCGCCAGAGTCCGCCGACGGGGGAGTTTATGGCCGAGTCTATCCATTTGGCGCGTGAGTCGCACGCCATGCTTGCATGGTTGGTAGATCTGTGCAGTATCTGGGCTGCTCAGCAAGGTATCGACACCCTCTCTCGGCCGGAGTTGTTTCCTTTTGTTACGCAGCCTGAGGGTGATAAGGAGGAGACTGCTGGTGGTGATGAGGAGAACCAGCCACCGCCAGTATAGATAGTAGGTATGTATTTTATTTAACTTTCATGTAAAAAACTTTGTATATTTTGATGATGTATGTAAATATTATTATCTAATGCTTATTAGTTTAATTACGTATTTATATGTTTAGAGATTCTTGATAAATACGCTGAAAGTCACACATCTTGTAATAATTATTGTCATGGTTTTAGCAAGTTTAGCGGTCGGGATTTTAGGAGTGGGAATAGTAATTCTTATGGAAGGCTGATTATGGTGAGAACACTGATTATGGTGGTAATTCTTGATAAATTACGATTACATCCAAAAAATTAATAATTACATTAAAAAGTACCGGTATTGATAAATTACAATTACATTTAAAAAATTGAAGCGCATCAAGAAGCACCAGACTGGCTTAATCAATACGCTGAAAGTCACATATCTTGTAATGATTATTGTCGTGGTTTAGCAAGTTTGGTGGTCGGGATTTTAGGAGTGGGAATGGTAATTCTTATGAAAGAATTACATAAAATTATATTAATCAAAGAATTACATAAAAATTGATAATTACATAAAAAATGAAAGAAGTACATAAAAAATTATATTAATCAAAGAATTACATAAAATTGATAATTACAAAAAATGAAAGAATTATATAAAAATTGATTTTAATCTTGTAACAATTATATTAAATCTATTTTTCAACCGGGACTACGGGCCTTAGTTCGAGATATTTTGAAATCGGCTTCCATATATAACCTCCCAATCATTAGCGTTTTTTGTTTTGTACCTGGTCCAATATAAGCTCGGAAGAGGCATTGGATAGTCACCTACTAATCGAATCCTAATGAAATGGCTACTTTGAACAAAACAATTGCAATGATATGGTGTTCACTGATATCACGAGTAGATAACCAGAAGGGGAAAAAAGTAGCGGAGTTACCAATAGATTTAAAAATTAAAACCACTCGAAACCTGTTAGCAATAACGATTGCGGCAGGTGGCACTGTCATCCAGTTTTTGTGCGGAGCTGCACCTAACCCGTTCCAGTTTAATGATTCCCTTATTTGCACTATATCGGGAAACATCGTTGTGTACCTACGTTTGTTTTCATCTAACTCAGCTATAAGTTCCGTACGAATAAAACGACAATGATTTTCACAATATTCTAATGCGAGTGCTATAGAAAACCACAGTTGCCGTCAGTTAAAACATCATCTGCACCTGAAATATACGGGTAGAAGAATGATGGAATCCAATCACTAAACCAGAAACAATTGTTTTTTTCTTTCTCGCCCGGGATATATGAAAACCTGGATGTCTGTTGGGATAACTCGTCTTTGCCTCTTACTTTGGAAGATATTGATTACTGCGCTGCAAAGACACTTGTTTTGACTTCACCATAGAACTTGAATATATTGGCGGAACTTCAAAATCTTCTCTATGTTGCACATAGGAACTATGCCTGGGGAGTCTAATATTGTGTCTTTTTGCTATCTTTTCTTGGACGACCCCGTGTATGTGTTTGGACTTTAGGAAGTTTTTTATCAATTTTTGAAGGGTAAATGTACGATTTGAAAATTTTAATCAAAGATTTTTTCACGTTTTCGGATTGGACAAGTAAATTTGTCACAATGTCCATCTCTTTATGTACATCTACTTAAATCTCCCATATAATATACGCGGGTGAAAAATCAAACTTCCTCCAAAAAACATTAATGGCATCGGGCGGGATACATTGACCTATAAAATAATAGATTAAATTAAATATACAAATAGTTTTAATGATAAAATTAAAAATGAAAAAGAATATCGACCTGTTTCAAAATAATTGTTTAATTTACAAGCACATGGAAGACCACGGCTGGTAAAAAGATGGCAGCCACATGATTCTTTGGATGTCATTAGATGATGAATCCTGTTTTTCTCACCAACTAAGAGATCTAAAGCTGGAATAGAAACCTTAACTCGCAGCAATTAAAGCACTTTATGATTATGCTGCACCATAAGCATAATTTTGCTTTTGGTAAAACTTTCTTTTATAACAATTTTCTGGGTAACTAAAATATTATTGATAAAAGGAATAAATCTATCCAAGGTGCTATTGGTTGCTTTAAGATAACTTTTCAACAAAGAATGTTGGCTCTCAACTCGGTTCGTTGAGTGTTGACCGAAGTTATAATTACGATTTATCCACGCCGACACAAATCTCTCTTTGTAGGGGTCCAACCAGATATTTTTGAGGTACAACAATACTCCTATGTAAAATAAATTTAGTTATTTTATGTAAATACATATACATATATATATACACATACATATATATATATATATATATATAAGAATAACACTAGAAAACTTACTTGAATGGTTGGTCACCAATATGTGATAAAGACGGTCGTAATTATAAGCGTATATGTCCGTCGTGGCAGAGTTAATAAGTACCGACACGCATGCTCAAAAGCACCCCAATGTTCATTTGAAAAACTCGTCTTGCAGTGTTTAGCAATATTCTCCGAAATATGCCATCTGCAAAGTAATCGAACAATATTCGGAAAAACTTCTTCCGACGCTTTCATCAGAGTGAGGTCTCGGTCGGTTAGTATAACACGAGACTCCATACACTTTTCTTCCAACGTTTCTTTGAGTTGCTCTAACAACCATCTGAAGTTGACTTCACGCTCATAATCAATGAACGCGTGAGCAACAGAAAAAGATTTCAAGATGGATGTCACACTAACCATTTAAACAAACGGCATTTTATATAAGTTAGTTTATATTTGTATCTATCATCAACACGTGTAGGTGTTATATCTATCATCAACACATGTAGGTAGGCACGCCATAATGTGTGAGATGTGAGATGTATAAAAAAGCCCGTCGACGGTATTTGTCGGTTCATCTATGTGAGGGGTGTAAATATATTGATGTTGTTGTAGTATAGAAAAAACTTGCATTGGGATTTCATCAATTCTGGTAGACTTTTTAATTTTTGCCCGAGCATTATATATGGTTCGTAACGCAGACACGTTATTGGGATTTTGTTCCCTCAGCGTGCCTAAAATGTTTCGAGAGTCAATATTTTGCTCGATCAGATTCTTTACAGTAGAAAGTTCATTTTCGATGAGCCTTATTGCATATGCATGTCCTTCCAGGTGTTCAGCAGGTTTATAGTTATGAGTATCTTCCACAGCAACTACAATCCACTCATCTCTCTTCATCTCGTACTTACCCTACAATTCAAATTGACAGTTTGTTCTTTTGGTGTCACTTTTTCTAATAGTGGGTGCTCCTTATATACACCACCCGATCACATTTCAACCATATTTTAACAACCACACCATTTGAGTTTCTTTTTGAACGTTTGGTGACAATAACAAACCCATTTTCTCGCCCTACGTTAGTTGCCCAATCAACTAATTTTTCACGAGATGAGAAAACCTAAAAATTTTAATATTTTTAATTAGTTATTAGTAAATGAAAGTAAAATTAAATATGATATATCTTATAATCTGATTCGTGTCGTATAAACCTGTTTTACCAGAACCAGAACCGTCATTATCACCGCTGCTATCGCCACCGTTATCACCCCAGTCATTGTCTTCGTCATCCCTGCTGTCATCCCCGCCGAAATTTGACGCGGACTGTCCTAAATAGTTTGAAGCACCCTCATCGTAATAACCGTAACCCTCGTCAGGATAATAGTTAGATTCCGACCCGAATAAATAGTTGCTATCCCAGATAGACATAGTAACGTAAGTATTTCAAATTTATCGTAAAAATGATTTTATGAAATGAATTTATAAACTAACGTTTATATAGTATTTCATATGGAATATTGCATCCCGTCACATAATTAACACGAATATCGATGAATATTACGTCCATATCAAATAATGTAATAAATACAAACTTACACGAAAAAAGGGAATAATATATCTCGTCAAATTATTAAAGGTGAAAATAAAACTCGTGAAGGAGTTCACGAGCAGTGAGAAAAGTAAATAACGGGTCGTGACTAGGCTAACGGGCCGTTACATCTACTGATCGTAACATCTTTCACGGGGCGTTAAAATTTTGAATGATTGATTTGATTAGCCGACAGTGCTTACGGCCCGTGAAGGCCCTTACGGGCAGTAAGCAGGACGTCCAGATATCCTTCTGGCGTCTCTTTAGTAGGCCCCTTTTAAAAAGGCAGCTTTTGTTGATAATTTTTGTGTTATCAATAATTTTAGTGTTATTGGACTAACTTGCCGATCTGATAAATTGTTATAGTGATTAAACAAGTTAGGCGACGCGGGAGTGCGGGCTCGTTTTACACTAGTACAATTAATCGTATGTATGAATAAATATATATTGAAATTGGGCTGTTTATTAAAATTGATTGGGCTTATATTACAAATAAATAATACAGGCCCAAAGCCCAATTCCTAAATCTCTATATTAATGTTTTGCATCTGATCGGAAAGAAAAAGAAGAAAGAAAGGAACAGAACAATCTGGACACAGGCTTCGATGGACTTTCAAAAGGGTTCCCGGTCGGGTCTCCTTGGTCGTAGCAGGGCTTGGTCGGAGCACGGTTCCTGTGGAACTTCCGGTCGGCGGTTTCCAAAAGAAATAAAAAGGGGAGACTTTGGTTAAACAGTCTCTCGCTCTCTCGGTTCTCTGTTTTCTTTTCGAGACCTCTTCTAAATCGCAAGGTTTTCACAAAACAATTTCAATTCTCTAAAAATCTCAGTTCTAATCTGATTAAACGTTTGATTATTGTGGTCAAATGGTTTAATCTGATAGTGTATCGCACGTTTCTGAGATTATATTCAAGTTTAGTCTCTGTTTTGGTTCCTGTTTCTATTCTTCAGTTTGGTTGGAAGAAAGACAACAAAAGGTAATTTTGTTTTAGAATTATTGTTAACCATGTTTATGTTCTGAAGTTTTTAGATTGTTAAAGTATCATCAGACTTTTGTAAATCTTGATTTGGTTCAAAGCCCTGTTTTCATTTGGTTTGTAACAAACAAAAGAAAGATTTTAACAAAGAAAATAATCTTTGTTCTAAATCTTGTTAATCTAATTAGTGTTCTGCAATTTCAATTTCAGATTGATTGGCAACATAATTTTTAACAAAGATTAAACCATTTGATGCTCATATTCTGAAATTGTGGGTCTTTCTAAATCTGAAATTTTGGATTTTCAAAATCTGAAATTTTGGGTCCATTTGTACATATATAATCTGAAATTTGGGCATTGTTTGAAAACAAAAGTCTGAATTATTGTAATCTGGAAATTAGGACTCAATATAATCGATTGTGTTTAAAAAGTTTGGCAATCGATTGAGTCGGTTGTATGTTCATCGAGAACATCTAATTGGAACATCATTTTTGTGGACAATAAAAGGAAGAAGGCAATCTGATTTAAAACATGGGAAGTGGAGAATCGGTTCGTGACATGTTCAGTAAATTTGTAAATTGGAAAAGTTTGAGGGTCAAGATTTTAGGCGATGGAAAAAGAAGATGCATTTCTTGTTGATAACCTTAAAGGTTGCATATGTACTCTCTACGCGATGCCAGACATAGTGGAAGATGAAACTTTGGATCAACAACGAAGAAGATTGAAATGGGAAAATGATGATTACATCTGTAGAGGTCACATACTCAATGGGATGACTGATTCACTGTTCGATGTATATCAGAATGAAGAATCTGCCAAAGATCTCTGGGATTCACTCGAAGCAAAATACATGGCCGAGGATGCGTCAAGTAAGAAATTCCTAGTAAGTAATTTCAATAATTACAAAATGAAGATTCTAGGCCAGTAATGGAACAATATAATGAACTGCTTCATATCTTGAGTCAATATGCACAACATGATATGCATATGGATGAGTCAATCTCTGTGTCGAGTATAATCGACAAGTTTCCACCTTTGTGGAAGGATTTTAAACATACTCTAAAACATCAAAAGGAGGATTTGACTTTGGTTCAATTGGGTAGTCATATCCGTATTGAAGAATCTCTTCAGGTCAAGAGTTGGATAAAACCAAGGGTAAAACCCAGCATCATCCTCGGTTAATAATGTTGAAGATGATGGGAAATTCAAAAGGTTCACAAGCCAACGGGTAATAAACGTAAGTTTAGCAGTGATACCAAACATCCTAATAAGAAGACAAAACCTGCTTGTTGGAGATGTGGAAAACGGGACATTTTAAGAAAGATTGTCGGGTGAAAATGTTAGGTGGAAGTAAGGCTAATGTAGTCGGTCCAAGCGGGTCAAAGACCCAAGTGGGAAACCAGGTTTGTGTCCTGTCTCAGTTTTTAATTCTATTAAGAATTATGTTTCCTTGATTTCTAAATCATTTTATGTCCAGGAGGATGAAACTGCGTGGTGGGTAGACTCAGGTGCTACAAGTCACGTGTACAAGGATCTAAGGTGGATCGAGAATCTTAAAACAGTTGAAGATGGACCTGTTTTGAGAATAGGAAACGTGGCAACTGAGCCTATCAAAGGAATTGGAAATGTCAAACTTGTATTTACTTCTGGAAAACATTTAGTATTGTATAATGTATTGTATGTACCAGGGATTCGAAAGAATCTCCTGTCTGGAATTATGTTGAACAGTTGTGGTTATAAACAGGTCATCGAGTCAGATAAGTTTATCTTATCTAAACATGAAACCTTTGTTGGATTTGGGTATTTATCCAATGGCATGTTTAAACTTAATATTCATGTTCCTTTTGCTAATGAATCTGCATGTATTGTTTCCTCTTCATCTAGTAAATTAGATTACATTTCTAAATTATGGCATGCTAGACTAGGTCATGTCAATTTCTTTAGAATGAAAGATATGTCAAAAATGAGTTTGATACCAACTTTTGACATACATTATAACCATTGTCATACTTGTAAATTAACCAAGACTACTAGAAAACCATTTAAGGATGTTAAGAGGGAATCTAAGGTATTAGAACTTATTCATTCTGATTTATGTGATTTCATAGCACACCTTCTCTTGGTAATAAAAAGTATGTAGTCACTTACATAGATGATGCAACTCATATTGTTATGTATATCTTGTTAATACTAAAGATGAAGCACTTGATAAATTTAAAGTCTATAAACAAGAAGTTAAATTGTTTCATGGTAATCTAATTAAAACCTTTCAAACTGACGGGGAGGGGAGTATTATGATCCAGTGTTCTTCTAGTCCACTGGAATAATACATCAAACAACAGGCCCTTATACACCACAACAGAATGGTGTTACTGAAAAGAAAAATAGGACATAAAAGAAATGGTTAATTCCTTGCTATCATACTCTGGTGTGAGTGATGGATTATGGGGAGAAGCGATGCTAACTGCTTGCTATTTATTAAATAGAACTCCCAACAAAAGAAATAAAATAACTCCTTATGAGTTATGGAAAAGGAAGCCTACTAATTTAAACTATTTAAAAGTTTGGGGCTGTAGAGCAGTAGTTCGCCTTACTGAACCTAAACAAAAGAACTTAGGTGAGAAAGGAATAGACTGTATATTTATTGGATATGCTGAAAAATCAAAGGCCTATAGGATCTATGTTATAGAACCCAACAACTTTGTGTCTGTAAACACTGTTATAGAATCAAGGGATGCTATCTTTGATGAAGATAGATTCACTTCTATGCTTAAGCCTAAGGACAGCATCACCAATTCTCAAACAAGGATTCTTGATCCAGTTGGCAATAAAGCAGTTGATTCGGTTAAAGCATCGTCAAATGCTGACGTGTATCTAGTCCTTCTGAACCAAGGAAAAGTACAAGAACTAGAAAGGCTAAATCCTTTGGTTCTGATTTTCATCTCTACTTGGTTGAAGGATCCAGGAGTGATATCAGCTATCAATATCAATATTGTTTTAATATCGAAGAGGATCCAAAGACATATAATGAAGCAATGGCATCTCGAGATGTTGCTTTCTGAAAGAGGCAATTCAAGATGAGATGGATTCCATTATGCATAATAATACGTGGAAATTGGCTGACTTACCACCTGGGTGTAAACCACTAGGTTGTAAGTGGATATTTAAAAGGAAAATGAAAGTTAATGGTAGCATAGACAAGTTTAAGGCCAGATTGGTTATCCAAGGTTTTAGACAAAAGGAAGGAATTGATTTCTTTGATACATATGCTCCGGTTGCTAGAATTTCCACTATAAGATTATTACTTGCTTTGGCTTCAATCATAAACTTATAATTCATCAGATGAATGTAAAAACAGCCTTTCTGAATGGTGAACTGGATGAAGAAGTATACATGAAACAACCTGAGGGCTTTGTTTTACCAGGACAAGAACATAAAGTATGTAAACTAATAAATCAATGTATGGTCTAAAACAAGCTCCCAAACAATGGCATCAAAAATTTGATGAGGTTATCTTATCTAATGGTTTTATCTTAAACCAAGCAGATAAGTGTGTATACAGCAAATTCAATCCTCTGGAAAAGGAGTAATTATTTACCTATATGTTGATGATATGTTGATCTTTGGTACTGACCAAGATCAGGTAGATAAGACTAAGAAATTACTTTCTTCTAATTTTGATATGAAAGATCTAGGGGAGGCAGAAGTTATCCTAGGTATACGGATAAAACGAAACACAATGAGATATCAATAACTCAATCTCATTACATGAAAAGGTATTGAAGAAATTCAGTCACTTGATTGTTTACCGGTCAGTACTCCTACAGATCCTAATATAAAGCTTATGCCTAATAAAGGTGATTCTATTTCACAGTTAGAATATTCCAAAGCAATTGGATGTTTGATGTATGCTATGATAAGCACAAGGCCTGACATAGCATATGTCGTAGGAAAACTGAGTAGATTTACCAGTAATCCTAGCACACATCATTGGCAAGTTGTGAATAGGTTGTTCAAATACTTGAAAGGAACCATAAATCATGGTTTATGTTATTCTGGTTTTCCTTCAGTTATAGAAGGGTACTTAGATGCAAGTTGGATAACAAATATGGAAGATCATTCTTCTACAAGTGGATGGGTATTCCTACTTGGTGGCGGTGCTATTGCCTGGGCATCAAAGAAACAAACTTGCATAACTAATTTGACTATGGAGTCTGAATTTGTTGCTTTGGCTGCAGCTGGTAAACAAGCTGAATGGTTAAGAAATCTGATCTTTGAGATTCCATTGTGGCCAAAACCGATATCATCTATTTCTATCAGGTGTGATAGTGCAGCTACTTTGGCTAAGGCATATAGTCAAGTGTACAATGGGAAGTCTAGACACTTAGGTGTTAGACATAGCATGATTAGAGAATTAATCATGAACGGTTTGATATCTATTGAGTTTGTAAGATCTGAATTTAATTTGGCTGATCACCTAATAAAAGGGTTAGGGAGAGATCTCGTGAAAAGATCAGCCATAGGGATGGGTTTAAAGTCCATTTAAAATTTCTTGTGTCAAGATACCCAATTCCGTCTAATACAATGTTAGATGCTGAATTCAATGTGGAAAGCTTGTCATATGGAAATTGGAACACATTAATACATCGTCCCAAGGTTTGTGTTCTGACTGCAAGATAAAGTAGGCTGAAGTTAATCTTCTTAATAGTTCTTTGACAAATTGCATTTGCAGGTGCAAGATTAAAAGAAACTACCTATAAGAATATGAAGTTTAGCCGCTTCAAGAAGCTTGGACTGGCTTCGATGTATTCTTTGAAAAAAATAGGACACAGGCTAGTGAAATATTGTGTCAAGTGAGAATTTAAATTGTAAACTTGTGTGTATATCTAATTCAGTTATTTATATAAATAACAAGGGTTCAATCCATTGCGACACCCTAATATTCTAATATTTGAATATGATATATAATATGGAAATTCAATCCACATGATATTTTCATTTATGCATAAGTTTGTGTTTTGTGAAAATATTTAAGTTAATCATGGATATCACTAAAATGGGGGAGGAATGTTGATAATTTAGTGTTATCAATAGTTTTAGTGTTATTGGACTAACTTGCCGATCTGATAAATTGTTATAGTGATTAAACAAGTTAGGCGACGCGGGAATGCAGGCTCGTTTTACATTAGTACAATTAATTGTATGTATGAATAAATATATATTGAAATTAGGTTGTGTATTAAAATTGATTGGGCTTATATTACAAATAAATAATACAGGCCCAAAGCCCAATTCTTAAATCTCTATATTAATGTTTTGCATCTGATCGGAAAGAAAAAGAAGAAAGAAAGGAACAGAACAATCTGGACACAGGCTTCGATGGACTTTCAAAAGGGTTCCCGATCGGGTCTCCTTGGTCGGAGCCTGCAGAGGCGGAACTACATCTATTACTACGGGTCTAAGTGACCCCATTGATTTTTGAGCGAGCGGACAATGTGCCGTATAATACCGAAAATTTGTGTGAACCCTTTAGTTTTATTAAATTCAATATGAAACAAACGATTGGAATAGCTCACTGGTCGCGCGCTCTTGTTTTTGTTTACTGCTGTTGTATAATTTTAGGTGGTGAGTTCGACCCTTACGAGAGGCCTTTTTTCTACACTCCTTTTTTATTAGTAAATTACCATTGAACCCTTAATGTATTACATAAACCCTAATTTAGAAAAACCTTCCACCCCAATCGTTGTTTTCATCTGGACTGAAATTTCAGCCTCCTTTCAAGCTAATCGGCCATCACTACGTACGACTACATCTTCGACCTCCGGCGGCGTCGCGACCTCCAGGCTCCGTCGGCGACGACCTCCAGGCTCCGTCAATCGGCGACCATAATTCCGGCTCCCCTGTTTTGGCGACTCCTCCATTCAAGGTTAGTTATATATCTTTCTTGTCTCTTGAGTAGTTGAGTTAATAACCTAATGTAGTTCAATGTTGATTTCTTAAAAGTAAATGTAATTTCAGATTTAAACTTTGATGTTTTTGTGCTTAGATTTAAGGGAATTAAGGTCTAGATCTTGATTCTACAAATACTGTGTTTTCATTCTTTTTAGTTAATTTGTTTTAGTGGTTGGCACCTAAGCACCTAGATTTTGTTCAAAACCTAGATTTGGATTCTACATTTTGTGTTTAACAGTTAATCTACAAACAGTTAATCACAAAGAACCTTCTATTGTTCATCTACTGGCCTCGTTTTTGGTGAGCATATGGTCGTTTTAACCAACAGGTAGGATTTGGGTGAAAAATAGTTTTTATGGGAAACATTCCTTTCTAATTGTCGATTTCTATGCAAATAAGAATATGTATGCTTTTATCAATTATAATCGAATAATCCTAGGAAAATAAACAAACAAGCTTCTTTTGCTATATCCTAATTGAATGAGTGCCTTCTACTGCTTGATGCCTAAAATTATAATATTAAATAGACGATAAGTGCCTGGTAGTCTTTTAAAAAAATAAAACATTTATTAAGTTTGTATCCTATATTAGTATCTTTTAATTAAATTTAGATTGAAGCCAAATACGTGCTTTATATTAGTGAATTTGTAGAGCTCACTAAGTCATTGGGTGACATGAGCAAGTTTAAGAAGATATAATAAATCTGACTATTTCATTCATATTTTATACTTTTCTGGCCTCTAAATCTCAAAGAATTAAGGTTTGTTTATACCTTTTATCATTTTTTAAAGATTTACTTGATAATTAATTGTTAGATTGTTGCTTACGAGAATATGAAATTTGATGTTAGATGATAAAGGTTTTAGTGTGTATGATGGTTTCTTTATGAAGCCGACCAGCGCAACCCCCTCTCCCCCCGACCCAAACCAAAATTTTGTAAATGTAATTGGTAGAACTCAACATTAAACTTAGTGACCCAGATGATAAAGGTTCGAGTTTGTATTATAGTTTTTTTTAATCTTACTCGACCCGATCCAAACCAAACTTTTGTATATCTAATTGATCGATATCATAACATTAAACTTAGTGACCCCAGTTAAAATGTTTCCTGGTTCCGCCACTGGGAGCAGGGCTTGGTCGGAGCACGGTTCCTGTGGAACTTCCGGTCGGCGGTTTCCAAAAGAAATAAAAAGGGGAGACTTTGGTTAAACAGTCTCTCGCTCTCTCGGTTCTCTGTTTTCTTTTCGAGACCTCTTCTAAATCGCTTCACAAACAATTTCAATTCTCTAAAATCTCAGTTCTAATCCGATTAAACGTTTGATAATTGCGATCAAATGGTTTAATCTGATAATGTATCACACGTTTCTGAGATTATATTCAAGTTTAGTCTCTGTTTTGGTTCCCTGTTTCTATTCTTCAGTTTGGTTTGGAAGAAAGACAACAAAAGGTAATTTTGTTTTAGAATTATTGTTAACCATGTTTATGTTATGTAGTTTTTAGATTGTTAAAGTATCATCAGACTTTTATAAATCTTGATTTTGTTCAAAGCCCTGTTTTCATTTGGTTTGTAACAAACAAAAGAAAGATTAATCTTTTTTCTAAATCTTGTTAATCTAATTAGTGTTCTGCAATTTCAGATTGATTGGCAACATAATTTTAACAGCTTTATGGTCATGGTCCGAGCCATAGTGAAGCACACACATCACATCAACATCATCATGCAAGCACGGCAGACTTATTATACACAAACGAAATAAATTTTGTCTACGCACATGATAGAAATGATATAAACAACATACGAAATTACGAATCCCTCATAAAAAATAACATGTATATTTTTCAAACCAAACAAGATAAACTAAAGATTTATTTCATTCATATTTTCGTAACTAACAAACAATATAAAATAAAGATTTATTTCATTACTAGCTTAGTATCCCGTGTAATACACGTGTTGTATAAATAAATATTAAATAGTTAGTAATGGAAATTTTAGAAATTATAAAACAATATATTGAGATATGATATTATTAAAATTACGTATTAGTAAAGACTTTATATAATATACATCGATAACATATTTTAAACTTATATTTTATTTTTTAATTTTTAAAAGTACTTTTTGAAAATATAGTGCTTTTTATAAAAAAATTCTTTTGAAAAGTTTGAATTTTAATCATTTTTGTTTCATTAAAAATTATTTTTTAACAACACAATTTTTTACTTTTTATTTTTAAAAAAGTTTGATGTTTTGAAAGATTTCTTATTTATTAAAGAAATTATTTATATAGAAATTGTATTTATAAAAAGATCTTTTTTCTTAATTAATAAAAATAGTTTTAATCTTAAAATAAATTAATTAAAATTATTAGTAGTTAATGCAATCATTTATTTAGATAGAGAAACAAAAATTTAAAATTTACAAGCTCTATCGTTACGTTATGTGTTATAAAAATAACTTATTTTATTACTATGCATAGATGCACATTACATGGTAAGCAAACAAATAATAGAACGTGTCTTTTACGATGATGGGCCGGCCCAACTTGGGCCCATGGAAAAACTGTATTTCTTCTTCTACCATCGATCGATTTTTAGGTCCTCCTGTTATTCTTCCAACTCCTCGCTGCAATCGTAGGTTTCAATTTTGACTTTGTTTGTTTCAATTTTACTTGTTGAATTGTAAACCCTAATTTCTAATTCATACATCCTACGCCCTAAAACCCTAAATTTGACATAATCACATGTTATGCTCATGAAAACATGAAGTAAGTTAATGTCGTATGTGCACGCATGCTGATAGTAACCTGTGAATGTTACTTGAATGCTGATGAAAGTATCTACAATTATGCTTCAAGTTGTTTTGGTTCAAGTTATTTATTTGCTTTAATTGTTCTATTAATAGATAATTAGATATGACAAGAACCATTGGTTTGTAGTCTAATGGTGTCAAGGTGTGTGATAAAGGTGTTTTTTCGCAATTAGTTGAGGTTTAGTCACATAGTAGATATCTGTGTGGATTTAGGGGTAGGTTTAGAGTGCGTGTGAGTTAGCTATTCTTGGAAAAAGAAGATATGACAGGATTATTGAAAGGGTTCCATGTGTAATTAGTTGATCTGGATAATCGACTTGGTGATGATTTTTTGAACTTATCTGTGTAATTCGTGTTGTAGGATGCACTTGTTAGTGTCATGAATGAAGATGTAATTGAGCGCTTTTAAAAGATAAAACGTGTGGTCACTCAAGAATAGGATCTAGTTAAGCGATTAAGCTTACTTGTATATTAAACCGTTTCATGTTTTCTGCTACATTTTTAATGTAATTATTTTCAGACGAAAGTTTGCCATTGTATTTGTATTCACCTCACTTGGTTTCATCTATGGCTCTCAGGCACTAAGATTCTAGTGATGAAGATCTTGAAAGAAAACGCGGGCCTGCTTACAAATTTTGAAGTAGTCGACTTTCTACGCTCTAGAGGGGCTGCAAAAGATCCCACACGGGTTCTTGCTCCACTGGCACCTTCAGAGTTCAAGGTTTATGACTACCTGGTGCAGAGTCCTGCTTGCAGTCAAACAAGAGAGAGCATTGCTGAGTTTGTGACTGAATGTAAATCTTACGAGCTTACAAAGCCTGAGATCATTAACATCATCAACATTCGCCCATCTTCGTATGTGGAAATTGACCCGTTGATTGAGAATCTTGATTCGCGACTAGGAAAAAAAGTAAAAAAGTGGTAGAGTTGGTTGTACAGCTGCTTTCACCTCCTGCAGATCAAAAGCAATCGGATGAATGAAAGCAAGGAACCAAAGGATATAATGTAGCAACATTTACATGGTTTCTTCTTAATGTTGTTTTGAACAGTCACATAGTGGCATAAATGTAATGGTTAGCTTTGGCAATATGATGCAGTTTTTTCAATGAAATCTGCCTTTGTTCTTAGTGTTCTAAATCTCAGTTGAGCGTGGAAATTGCCTTATTCTCCTTCATGAAGAGAGTATACGCGACACCTTTTTTAAGGAGGGTCAAGTTATGACTGTTAAGTAATTACTTTTGTCTAGAGGAAAATCGTACACTATGCATAAATCTTTCTCGTCTATAACAGAAAAATCCCTGCAAAACTGAACCTAAGTTAGCTCTGCATGAGAAATATGAAATCATTCAGTGAAGAAGTAGAACTAGAGCAAGATTATAGTTCTTTTCAAGTTTGAGAAATTATAACCATTAATTGGCACTTATTTGATCCTATAAATCTCAATTTTGTAATGAAGTTATGAACAATGCATAATTGCATATGTTAAAGTAAAAGAATTCAGTGAAAAATACAGTAGTTGAAGATCACAAGTGTCCCATATTGTAAAAACAAGATTACATATATAATTGAAACATAGTAAACACCTGTTGAGCAAGGTCCCCTGTTAGTGAAAGTACAAGGCACTTTTAGGGTTTTGAAAATGATGGATTCTGTTTTACTCGAAGTTGTGTATTCCCCTGCTTCTTCCCTAAAGAAGTATAAGCATATGAAATGACACAACACATAAATTTTCCCTTGATTGTGATAGTGTGGTTTATCAAGTCAAAAAAGCTTTTCTTCTTTAAGAACTCTTAAACATTTAACTCACACACATTTTAATTCTACTTGTAAATCTACACTTTTGTCAACCATTAGACTTTACCTTCACTACTTGAGAAAGAACATTTCTTCTACACATTTTATTATACAACATCAAATGGAACACTTGTTCAATGGATTCATATTGGGTTTCTGAAGTAATATGAGATCACCTGTGAAGTCATGATCAAGGAACACACCAAGAAATCAATTGTGGCTGTTTAGGATGATTCTGATTGAAATATCAAAAACTGAACAAGGATCACATAGGCGAAGGTGGCTATGTAAAGTAGCTATTATTCAAGATGATTTACTTTAAAACACTAATTTTAGTTGGAAAGTTTATTTTTCAAGATGATTTACTTTAGGCGAAGGAACACTACTTACGCGTCAAAGTTTATTTTTTCAAGAACCGAATAAAACCTTGTATGTGTATTTAATTATGCTTTTTTTAAAATCCATTAATTTTAGTTGGAAAGTTAGGAGGGAATAGCCTTTCTTTTCTTCTAATTTCTCCCATAGATCTTTTCTAACTTATTTCTACTTTCTTTGAGATCTCTCTTTAGCATTCATTTTTTTTTTCTACTTCTTTCCATAAATCTTTTGGATTGTCTCTTTAAAAACCGCTGCACTTGTGAACTAAACTAATGGTCTCCCTACTCCACCTTCCAATCCATCGTCCATGCCCAGGTGGGTGTTAGAACCTCCATGCCTTAAACCTAGAAAAGAAACAATTTTGGGTCTATAAGATCAGTTTCCGCTAAAGACAATAGTTGTGATAATTCTACGGCCTCCACGTCTTCACGAGTCTACAAAATAATGGAGATCTGATAAGCAATTAGCTTGGAAGATGTTGATCATCTAATTACACCACCATTGGATTACAAATGTTCATTTTTTAGTTTGATTTTGAATCGGTGGAAGCTAGAGGGAGATCAAGTGTCCTCTTTTGCCTTTAATATTCTCGTTCTTTTCAAAAATCTCAAGTGTATAAAATTCTAATTTTATTGCTATTCATTCTTCATACTCTGGACATGTGTTAATGTTTACATGACCTGGCAAAGAAGATTTATGGATCATAAACAATTGTGGGTTGATCTCGTATGGATTATGACGAATTTGATGGCCGAGTAAAATACTTTTTATTCTAATCCCTTTGGAAGTGGGTCTCTACACCAGAACGGTGTTGTTGTTTTCGGCTCAAATTTCCAGTCAAACGTATTATGTTTATTTTATACTCGGTTCGATTTATAAAACGGTTACTAAACCAAAACCCTAATTAAGTCTAACGAAAACCCTCGGCCTCCCAACTCAATACTCGCACACTCTAATTCTGCAAATCCGTCATGGAAGACATCACTGGGAAGGTAGGCGGACCTAGAAATTTAGGCGCTAAACAATTCAAAAGATCACATAACCCCCTAAACTCAACGCATAACATTAGGCTTACCAATTAAGCTTTCAAAATCCCGGCCCAGTGTCTACTAGTTTGGACCTTATAGATAAGCAACTTCAAAGGAAAGCCTAATAATAGCATAGGGTATACCACATAAGCCCTGTGTAAAAGCCTAAAAATCAAACCTTTAAACCGTGTCTAAAAAAGCGTTATGAGGTTTCGTTTAAAGTGTGGGATGCTAAAGGCGTTTGGGAAAGTGCCTCGCTTCAGTGAGGCACCAAAGATACAAAAAGCGACCTGAACCGGCACTTGAAGAGGGAGGCGATAGGCGCTATGAAGTGTTGTTTGGACGATCGGTTAAATTAGGCTTTTTATTTAGATCAATTTTGAGTTATGACTTTACTAGAATACGAACTCTAGCCCATCTCTTTAACACAACAGACTCTAGTCGGTAATCCCCAACTCCATGATGTGTTGTTTTAGAATATGTTGATATATTATCCCACTAGAAGGGTTTCGACCAAAGCTGTTATAATCATTGTTTTTTGTAGCCTTAGGCATAGTTAGTTTGAACCATCCTCACAATCTTTTACCCCTATTAACATTCATGTTAGACCCACAATTTGTGTGATACGAGAATAATCTTTTGCTCTTTTTCAAACAAGAATGATGTACTTATTGACAAATAACTAAATATTGTATCAAACTCATACTTTCAAACACTTCTTAGTCACCCCAACATGATGATAACTCAAAGGGACGGGTTTACAAAGATATATGAGGTATGTTTTGTAAAAAGACATAGTATTTAATAAATCTAAACTTTAAATAATTGGATTGTTATTCTTTGAACAGGTATCTGCATCTTTTAGGTTTAAACCTCTGACGTCTGCATTATTTCAACACCTTATCATCAAAATTTAAGGATTCCTCGGTGCCAAAACTAAGATTTAGTGATTTGTGGGAGGTGGTTTGTTACTGAATGGCTTTGAATGTAGTTTTGAAATGTGACCCATCTCTCATAAAGTTAGATGATCTTTCTTCCATGCATATGGATTGAACAGTTTCAAGTTAAACTACGAACTTTTGACATTCCAACAGTTTATTTGTTTTTCCATTACTTAAAAAAAGAGTTTGTCTAAGATATAATGTTATAATAAAAAGAAGATTAAGCCTGTTTTCATAAAGAAACATAAACCTGTAAAAGATACCCTGAATTTAGTGGGAAAGATTTGGCCTCTTTCCTCGAGGAAGATGAATCTATGAAACATAAAGTCAATAAAAATAGAGTTACACAACATAAAGCGAGAACAATTCAAATTCGTAAAGCATACACACACTAAGGGGTTGTTTGATTACGCTGACTGAGTAAAGATATGACTGAGTCAGAAGCTGACCCAGTAAGAAGTTCTGACTGAGTCTGCATCTGAGTATCTGACTGATTCTGCTGAATGATAAAAATAACCTTATTGCCCCGTTGTTCTAACGAGTTTGAATTTAACTGGTGTCGTATAATCAATAAAAATAGCCAAATTTAGCAACCAAATCAATTTACTCAAACACTCAAAAGTCAAACCCTTTCATTACAACTTCAAATCAAAACAACTCATCTAAACAGAGATCCCAAATCAACAACATACGATCCAATCATGTCATTCAGATCAACCAAAACAAACAATCAAGCAATTCGATCAATTAAAACAACTCTCGGTCATGCAGGGAGGAGCTTTGGGGTGTCTCGGTCGCGCAGGGAGGTGCTCCGGGGGGGGTCTCTCGGTCGCGCAGGGAGGAGCTTCGGGGGTGTCTCGGTCGCGCAGTCGGTCGCGCAGGGAGGTGCTCCGAAGGGGTCCCGGTCGCGGTCGGCTGCTGTGAAAATGGGGGGTGGGTTTGTGTTTTGGAGATGAGGGCTGTTGTTGAAGAAGTGGGTCAGCATTTGTTTTTTTAAGGTCTGGGTCAGCTGTAAGGACCCGGTCAGCCCATACCCCTTGTATATCAAACGGGTTGACCCGCTGATCAAGTCAGCCGGGTCAACCAGGTCAGCCCGGTCAGCTGAAAACAAACAGCCCCTAACAAGTTATTAGTATAAAAATAGACATGTTATGTGTGTTGTTTTGGCTGAAGAATGCTTCCTCCGCTACTTAATAGCATATTAATTACTATTATGTTTTTTTATTTGCCGGCTCAAAGTGAATGATTGTGCAACATTGCTACAAGAACATTTTTCAACAGCTTGAAAAAGCTAAGCATGCAATTTGTTTCCCACATACATTTTTTCCTATAATGCTCTGACCTTAAAATAAATCTTTTTCTTAAAATGCATGTAGTTTGATTGATATGTGTTTCCTAGATACTTCATACGAACAACGGAATCTAAGAATTAGTTTGACGTATTCTTAGATTCAGTCATTCATACTATTTCATAGAAAATATTTTGGAAACACACATCAATTAACATATATGCATTTTGAAAAAGATTTATTTTGAGGTTAAGCCATCATGAAACAAAATTCCTGCAAAAATTTCTCATGGCATTGTTGTATAATCATTCACATTTGTCTATAAATAAAAAAACAAAACAGGAATTAGTATGCTATTAAAAAACAATTAAATCTTGAATGTATTGACTATTTAATGATATAACCTTGTTAAACAGGTAATGGATGTTTGTAACAATGTAATCCCGGGGAATAATGCATAACATAATAACTAAGACTGTAGCTACTTCGCGCGCAGTCTAAATGAGGAAGTTTTCTTCTACAAAAGCACACACATGTATAGTTAAGTTGCTTAGATATGAAGTGTCATGTCAACATATACCACTATCATCTAACAACGAATATGACCAAATGATATGTAACAACTAAGGCAATATGTATCTAAAATTTCATCAATGAAAATGTTATATTTTCTCGTCGAATGCTAGTTCAAGAGGTTTTAGATTTTGGTTTTGGTATTTTGTACCACTCTTAGGTAGGATTTAGATTACAGCCTCTTGTTTTGATATTGATAAGTTGATAGTTTATCGCCCAATCATATCCTGATAATGTGACATGTTAACATGACAAATCATTTTCATGGTGTCTTTGATTATGGTAATGTAACTCTCTTAAGATGTAAAACTTTGTGGAATTGAAACTGATGTATCTTATACTACATCTGGATAAAATAATTGTAACCGAGCTACAATTAATTTTTTCTTTGAACAACGAATGTTTCTATTGCACTCTTATTCTACTCATAAATTCATCACATTTGTACTCAACGGGATTTGAATTCACTATCTTTAGGATGTGAAGACTAGAGAATACCACTTACAACTCAAATGTCCCCTTGGGGACTATTGTTAACAATTGTGGTTATAGAAAACCATATGATGCACAATATGTGAAAAGTAAATTGGTTAACATTAACAACATAAACGTCATTTGGTTCTAAATATAAAATCAAATAAAAATAGTGACGCAAACAGGGGAAAGATGACTATTGCACCAGAAGAGGACCTGAATCAAAAATAGAAAAGATTATGGCACCAACAGTTGATTATAGTCACACTTAATTGCATGAATGTATATAAGAAAGGATATCAATAACTTACAATTTGCTAAAGAGTCTGGATCAGCACCTGCGGCTATATCACAGCATTCCTCTCGCGGCACCTGTAGTCATGTCATAATTTTATGCTTCCTATTATCAACGCGTTAATTTTCATGATCATATAATAAATTAACTCACATACGAATATATGTATAAATACCTCGGTCAAGGTGGCTTTTTGAGAACTACTTAGCAAATAGTTTTTAACTTCAGTAGAGATAAAAACTCGTGCGTGTGTGTGCCTCAAGTAACACAAAATTTTTGGAAGAATCCTCAAACTCTTTAAGTTAGCAAGCGGGGAAGGTTGGCGTGAGATTAGTTCAACGAATGAATTCAGGACCTGCAGAAAATTCCATTTAAGAAAACTATATACAAATAAATGATGTCTAATAGGCCAACTGTCACATAGTAAGAATGAAATATTCTAGTAAGTTTATCCATCTAACTCAAACAAAACTCATGTTTTGTTGAGTTTTTCAATGTTTTTATAATCCATATAAAAACTCAAGAATTACTAAGGATCGAGAACATAAATGGGAACATATATGATAATAGCATTGTGTCTGTATGAATCTTAAGTGTACATGGGACTATACTACTACCTTGTTCTGTTTTACTTGGTTATTGAATAGAAAATATTTGCAAGATATACGCGCATTAAGGACCAAAAATATACCTGAATGATTTCCATGCTCAGTGAAAGAAATTTGACATTGTGGAACTCTTTAAGCAGACTAATAACAGTAGAAACATCTGAGGTGCTTAGAGACCCTAGACTGTGAAAAGAGAGGGTTGCTTTTTCCAAAGAATGTAAACCATCTGTTGAGAACATTGAAGGACAAAGACCTCTAAAGAGCAAGGAATCAAGCTTCGGTGCAGAAATCCGATATTCTCTAATATAATTTGAAATAGTCAGATTTTTCAGTTGAGGTGTAACCACATCGACAATACGTGTGTAAAAGTCTCCATTTTCAAGGGTGAGGTTAGAAAGTCGAGGATGACAAATCCTTAAAACCTCTGATTCAGTCACTTTGCAGCAATGTAAGGTCAGATTCTCCAAGTTGGGGCACAGGGAGAGCAAACCATCATATAATGTGATAAAATAAAGATGTAACGTTGTTAGAGATGCAAACTCCTGTGCTGATGTGAGTATGATCTGATGGTAACGACTAGGCCGACTCAAGGTGAGATGTTTGAGAGACTGAGACCCTGAAAGAGAAAGAGGGAATGCAACTTTCTTCTCAGAGAAAGATGTGTTATTCCCAAACAAACATGTAATGTTCACTTGTTGGACATTAAGGGAGAACACATGGTTCATAATCCTTTGCGCGACATCATTGCCATTCTCTTCACGAATATAAAGATTGAAAGTAGACAACTGAACTTCAGTACTGCGACGAGACAGGACATGAGTAACACAGTCCGAAAACTTGTGGATCGTAGAGAAATCCTCAGTTGAGAGACTGAGATGGAGAATTGAAGTCCACATAAACCTCCATCTGGATGACAAAACACTAGTTCTAATAGCATCTTTTAAACCAACAAAAGATAGGATTGTACATATCAGATCATCCGACAAGCCACTCAGTCTGTCATCCATTCTCATCCTATCGCGTCTAGAATCCATTCGCCTTGGCTCCAAAACCTGAAACTACACAATCCATGGAAATGTTAACCACTTCATAGTAATCTGCCTGCCTTTGCCTAATCATCTGCATAAATCCTATCATTCTTCCTATGCAAATTTGCAGGCCTCTTAAGATCATCCTATCATTCTTCCTACACAATAGCTTGGTTTTAAACTGAGCTACGCGCTCCAATGTGTTTTAGTCCCAAACCCCAATGCACAATAATGCATCATGTATGTGTGTGTTAGCTATTAAAAATACCAATAATTAATTACACAAAGAAAATTTCTATATTATTAATACTTCAACATCAAACTGCTTATCAACAAATATTCTTTAACATAGAATCAAAACTTCAGGACTATTGCACTAAGCACACACTATTGAAACAACAATCAAACACACTTAAATATACAGCATGAACACAAATATGAAAAACCACACCCTAGTGCTGAGTGATTCACTCATACCAATGCTGAAAAGATCAGGCCCAATTTATAACTGAAAAAAAAGCCTTGTGCATATCTGGCATCAGGGTCGCATCATAAAAACCGCAACGCATTAGATGTTGCGATACGCCCAATATCAACGATAACTCATTACAAACGCAATATGAAACTAAGCTCAATGGCAATAACAAAATGTTCCAAAATCGTATCAAATCTACTAGCTTTATATGATAAGAGAAATTTAGCACATTTTTAATGTTATAAGAGAATCTTTGTTCAAGCATATGAAAGAAAAGATTAAGTATTTATAGAAAACCCTTTAATGGCCGGAGAACTATCTAGCCCTAAAAACAAAGAATTAGGTCAATCGATTACATGATGTGAAACAATAGCAAACAGAATGTTATATACATATATATATATAATCGCTATAGGTTTCTTGCAAAGTAAAACATACCTTTTTGACAATTTGCTGAAAGATGAGATCGTTTGTTCGTTTGTTGACGCAAATGGATTTGCAGCGAATTTGCGATTACGAATTCACAAAACCGACGATTAAAGGGGATCGTAAATATTCTGCAGAGGATTGAGGGGAACTTAATTTACGCGGGTTTTTTTAAGGCAAAATTATATGGAAAAGATTAAAATAAAAAATATATTTTTGCTATAAAGTGTAAAAGTGTAAGAATACACAATGAGTCAAAAAAACACATAAAAAATTATATCTTACAGTCTAAATCAAATTTCAAAAAAGTAATTCGGAGTTTTTGTTCCCCTGGTCGTCCTCACTAAGAAAAAAAAAGAAAAATTAAAAAAAAATAAAAAATTAACGTTTTTTTATTGTGTCATTTATGAAAGACACAATGACTTCATTGTGTCATTATAAAAGACACAATGACGTCATTGTGTCGATATAAAAGACACAATAACGTCATTGTGTCATATAAAAACACAATAAAAAAATTATTTTTTTTATTTTTTTCTGAAGGAGGACAACGAGAGGAACAGAAGCTCCGAAGTATTTTTTTAAATTCGATTTAGATTGTGAGATATTAATTTTTATAATTTTTTAGACTCATTGTGTCTTCTCACACTTTGTAGCAAAAATACACTTTGTAAAATAACCTCACCCAAATTATATATATCATGTTATAAAACTTGTTAATTGTATATTTATATAATTTAATAAAATTAGATTATATTAATCCAAACTATTGATTACTGATCAATATTAATCTCACCTAACAGTTTGGATCGTGTTAATCGGTAATTGGGTTTGGGCTAAACCATTAAGTCTTAAATTATCTAATATCTTACATGTTTTGTAAACAATATGCATATGATCAATATACATGTATGAGATTTAACATGTGTTATCAATATTGAACTTTGTTTATTATCTTGATCCGTAGGCTTTTATATTTGCGTTCATTTTGTTATGCATATTTAACAGTGATTCTGCATGCACCTAGGATATTTGTATGCTATGTGTTGTTTGGTTTATTGTGTACTGTAGGCTATGTGTTGTATGATCTATTGTATGATGCCTTGCTAGCGATATGGCTTTTTTGGTATTCTGTATGCTATGTGTTGGATGATTTAGTGTTTGTTGTCTTGATATTTGTCTAAGTAGCCTGATGTCTAAGTAGCCTGATGTCTAAGTAGCCCATATCTGCCCTTTAACAGTGATTCTGCATGCACCTAGGATATTTGTATGCTATGTGTTGTTTGGTTTATTGTGTACTGTAGGCTATGTGTTGTATGATCTATTGTATGATGCCTTGCTAGCGATATGGCTTTTCTGGTATTCTGTATGCTATGTGTTGGATGATTTAGTGTTTGTTGTCTTGATATTTGTATGCCTTTTGCTACCGAGTCGGGGGTCTCTTTGGAAGCGGTCTCTCTACCTAACAAGATAGAGGAAAGACTCGCCTACACCTACCCTCCCCAGACCCTGCTCTCGAGTGGGATATACTGGGTTTGTTTGTTTGTTTGTTTGTTTGTTTGTTATGCATATTTAAAGGTTCAAGGGCATTACATTTTGATTATTCTCAAAATTCAAAATATAAAATTGAACCACATCAAGGAAATATAAAGTTTAGAAAACCATAATTTTCAAATGTTGTAAACGCTAGCATAACACACATATAAACAGACACACATTTATAAAAATTTTGGAAGTACTAAAACTAAGATTCGTCGTTAATCGGGTTGACTCGATTCTCACAAAAGCAACCCAAATACCAAACCATTTATAAATTTGAATTCGGCTACTGTAACAATCATGTTAAATTGCTCGGGTTAGTCTTAATTGGGTTCGAGTTGATTTAGATCTGGTTCGGATAAAAAAAATACCCATATTCTAGTCTAATTAACATGAGAGTGATGGTTTTGGTTTGAGATCTTTAAAGTCTTATGTTAAATCTTCCTTGATGGTGTTTCGATGTGAGTCAGTTCTGCAACATCAAAATTAATATGGACGATTGATATTTCGTATCAGAATGGCTCACTCGAAACGCCGTTTAAACAAAAAAAAATTATCTAATTTAAAACTAAAATTACATAGTTAATATTTACCAAACTCAAAATATATTCCCTTCTTTAATGATTTATAAAAATTTATCTATTTGATTTATGAAATAAAAAGATATATATAATTTTGTACCCTTATCTTTACAAAACATTAAAGTTTCCTATATTTTTCCATTTTAGCTAACATTTGTTTCTTTACATTTTTTTGGTACTTCTTTTTCTTAATCATGTTTTGCTAATGCGTTTTTTTTTAATTTCTCAATTTATTTTTTTTTTTACCTTTTCTACGTTTTTTCATTACCTTGGGACTAACAATAATCAAAAAGATTAAAATGTCACGTTTAATCCATTACCGTATCAAAAAATATGACAAAACAAATCACGACAAAAAAATCACAAAAAATCATCTCAACTGATTTTTGCCTTTTGAAGATTGTGGCATCGATTTTTGGGTGGTTTTTATAATACCCATAACAATAATAATAACAATAATAATAATATTAATAATAATAATAACAATAAAAGTTCAGGGGACTAAATTTGTCAATTTCGAAACTATAACAGAAAGTTCTTATACGAAATGGTGAACATAGTAAACCACAGGGACCATATGTGTAAATTTCGTTTTAAACCACCCCCACCCCGTTTTCCCGATCGATTTCCGGCCACCGCCGGTCGGCACTACGGCGAACATCCACGATCAAAAACACGCGGTTTGGGCTCAATCATTGGTTCCCGACACATTCGAGTGGGATTCGAACATTGTACCCCACATCAATTTGATGATTAGAGTCGGTTTAGTGGAATTTAAACTTTCGGCTGCTTTACACCTCCATTGTCGCGCACTCAACCAACAATAATGAAATTAACTTAATATAAACAAACATCTACCTAATACTAAACGAATTCTGCCTTCAATTTCGATTAAAACAAACTCAAAAGCCACACCCGAACAATCACCCGATCGTCGACCTGCAACTTGCTTAAAACCCATTCTCCGATCGATTTTAACTAAAATTGATAAAGGGCTTTTAATCTAGATCAACATACGAAGCTTCCTATCAATTTAATTTGAATTCCATCAAGGTTTGCCCACCCATCGATCACAACCGTGGCCGCGACCTGTTCTTCATCGGGTTCATCATCGAATTGACTTCAAAACAGGTAATTAAAGCTACCTACTTACTCGATTTTAGTTGATGAACAAAAGCCCTATGCTTTCAATCGATTACAACATCGATTTGGGACTCAATTTTGGATTAGATGAAACTAGGGTTTATACGGTTTGGAATTTGGGGGTTTTGGATTCGGGATTGGTTAACAGGTAATTGAACACACCTATTAGCTCGATTTTAGATGGGGATTAAAAGCCCTATGATTTCAAAAGCAATCGAAATCGAATTCGGGTCCAATTTGGATGGGATTCGAACCTAGGGCTTGTAATGGATTGGGGATTGGCATGTTTGTGTTTAAGGTTTGAACCTGTGCACCACCTATATTTGGGGATTCGAACATTGTACCCCACATCAATTTGATGTTTGTGTTCACTGGTTTGTGTATGGGAGTGTGGGATGGAGGTTAAGGGTTTGAACCTGTGCACCTCCTATATTTTTTTATGCCTTTTTGAAGCTTTTAAAAACAAATAAAAATTCCTAAAAATCATAAATATAACTTTTATAAATTCCTTTTATTTTAAAAGTATCTAAGTAATTTTCTGAAAATTTAGTTATTAAAAACACCTTAATAATATTTATAACAATTATTTATAAATGTTGTAAATAGCCATTTTTATAAAAATGGACTCTAAATAATAGTTTAAATTATTAATTTGTTATTGAACACTGTATTATCTTTAATTACGGATAAATCATGATTTATACTTATTTATGAACAATTCCAGACCTGTAACGGATGTATTTTAACCAGAAATAATTTTTTCGGTTTATCAAAATACCTTGATTTATACGTATTTTACAGCCAACTTACGGAGGCCATAACTTTTTCATAACAGATCCAAATCAGTTAAACCTTATGTCCATGACGAAGTTCGTCGAAAGACAAATCTGTTGATATATAAAACATCGAAAAACTCATTCGTTTAGACCTCTAAACAGTCGTTTTCGTAACAGCTAGCAGTTCTGCGCAGCTGTAAAGATCCACGTTTTTCTCATATTTCGGTAATCCAAATCAGAAACTTTTCTAAATGAAAGTTGTTTAGAAATCACTAATCTAGTAAACTGGAGATATTCAGAATTTTTAAACGTCGTTTGGTATTTTTAACGAGTGCGAAAAGACAAGGGCAGAACTGGAATTTTCCAAACTATAATTTGCGTTACGTTATCGTAGGTTCTCGCGGCGTTAACCGAGCTTAGACCTTGTTTCTGATTATTTTCATTCGTGTATAAGGTATGGATTCTTGGTTACCTTTATCATAGTATAAATTCTGTTCTGTTACTTTGTAGTACAGATTTTGATACCATGCTTCCGTTAATATGACCCGTTTGGCCTTTGGTATTTTACTAGTCGTCTAACATTATTTGTTATGCTATGACTCGTTCGACTTGTTAATTTTACTTGTTGAAGGCTTACAGCATGCAATATATATTTTATAAGTTTGTGCTCATTATTGCATGTTCCTATAAATGTTCTATTGATACGTTATATGTTGGTAGTTGTACTACCATTTGATTTGATACTCTGTTACCCGAGCTCTCCGATATGTCATTGTGGCGTCAATGATGTGACACTTTTCGTGACGGTGTGTAATAAATAGTTCACGGCGTCTCCGTTAACACGTTAGTACTCAGGTAGTACTTTGGCCATAATATCTGGGAGGCGGATGGATCGATCCTAGTTCAGTTCAGTTCAGTTCAGTTCCGGGGATGGAATCATGTGTGTACGCCCCACACACCATCTCATTAGTGCATAGTCTAGCTAGCTATGTACTTATCAGTTCAGTTTCGGCTCTGGGTACTTCTTGTATTACACGACTTATTTTGTTTGTATATACGCGTCGTGTAGATCAGTTCAGTTCAGTATTACATGTTCAGTTCAGTATCAGTATTATATGCTTAAATCAGATTTCTGTTTCAGTATCATATGATCCGTTCAGTATCAGATATCAGTATTTTATGTTTCGTATCATTACTATTGTTATTTCCGTCACTGAGCAACTTTTGGCTCAGCCGTATTTCTTTTGTGGTATTTTCTTATTTGATTATAGGTAATCAGGGTATTCCGGGAAATCAGTGAAGAGTGGTTGAAGATCAAGATTGTATTTTTCTTTATTTGATGTAATGAATAACTTAATTAGGTTCTTTCGGATTATCTGGTTTGCTTGAAATTATCTCTTTAATATTATGGATTTGGTTTTTGATTTGATATCTGTAATAGTGACACGTCAGCCTCTCCGGGTTGGGGTGTTACAGTTATTGTATCAGGGCAAAGGCTCTTTCCTGTAGAAAACTTAAACATTAAAATAAACTTGTGAGGTAATTGGTAGACGTTGGGTTAGGATCTAATTTTTGTTCTCAATCTAAATTTCAGTGTTCACACATGTACTTTCATTTCAGATGTCTCCTAAGAGACGTGTGAACAACCGCAATAACTCGAATGGCCCCTCATCTGATACTCCTCTTGAAACCCTCGTTGCTAATGCCGTAAACGCTGCTATTTCTTGAATACTCCCTAATCTGATGACTCTTACTGCTCAAACAGTCATCCAGCAGATGCAACAGGCAAATTCGGAGGGAAACAACACGGGACCTCCACCCGGTGGAAATAACTCAGAGCCACCTTCTGGAGGGAACAACACAGGAACACCTTCCGATGATAATACAGCACCATCCCGTGATGGTATTCATGTCTGGTTGGAACGTTTTCAGAAGCAAAGGCCTAAGTCTTTCAGTACTTCCAATGATCCGGTCGAGGTGCTAAGGGAGCTTGTCGTCTGGCCGGGGGATTATGTTTCAGATGTGGACGTGCTAACACATGATTAGGGATTGCCCTCAGCGCGACCCTCGTAATAACGCTGGAGGGAATCAAGCTAAACCTACAACTGGAGGACGAGTTTTTGCACTCACTGCAAATGAAGCAGCTAACGCACCAGGTATATTTCTGACCCCTTAGTTAGCAACGTATTATATATCTATATATGTCTTATCCGATACTGATAGTAAATGCCCTAGGTATGATCTCCGGTACCCTTTGCATAGGAAAGCGGGATATTTATGTCTTATTTGATACGGGCGCTGCGCATTCTGTTGTATCTCTTTTGTTTGCTAAGTACTTAAGGACTGCACCGACTGCGTTAGAGCACGCTTTGGCTATTACGACTCCATTAGGAGAGTCGACTATAATCTCGTATGTCTATAGAGATTGTCCGATCAGAATCGAGTCTATTATTCGTAAAGCTGATTTGTTTCCTGTGCAAATGAGTGACTTTGATGTCATACTTGGTATGGACTGGTTAACTCGACATCACGTTACTATTGAATGCCAGACTCGTCGGGTTTTATTTGGAAATCCTCAATGCCCTGAACTCGTTTATCAAGGGACTCAGCCTCGGAAATCGTTGAAAATCATCTCTGCGTTTAAAGCTCAGAACTCTTATCGCACGGTTGCGTGGGATTCCTAGCTTCTGTGAAAGCTATATCTTCTGAAAAGCCGAACATATCTGATTATCCGATTGTATGTGATTTTCCTGACGTGTTTCCTGAGGAGTTACCCGGACTTCCACCAGATCACGAGGTAGAATTCACTATTGATCTTATTCCAGGTGCTGAGCCGATTTCTAAAGCACCGTATCGTATGGCACCTATGGAGCTTAATGAGTTAAGGAGCAGTTACATGAATTACTAGATTTGGGATTTATTAGACCAAGCGTCTCGCCTTGGGGCGCACCGGTCCTATTCGTGAATAAGAAAGATGGTTCTTTGAGACTCTGCATTGACTACAGAGAACTCAACAAGATCACTATCCGTAATCGTTACCCTCTGCCTCGTATTGATGATTTGTTTGATCAGCTTCAGGGTGCAAAGTGTTTCTCTAAAATCGATCTGAGGTCTGGTTACCATCAGTTAAAGATCAAGGATTATGACGTCCCTAAATCTGCCTTCCGTACTCGTATGGTCACTATGAGTTCCTGGTTATGCCGTTCGGGTTAACTAATGCCCCGGCCGTATTCATGGACCTAATGAACCGAGTCTTTCGCAAGTTCCTCGATAAGTTCGTCATTGTATTTATTGACGACATCCTGATTTATTCTAAAAGTAAGGAGGAGCATGAGAATCATCTTCGTATCGTGCTCGAAACACTACATGAAAAGAAGCTTTATGCTAAATTTTTAAAGTGTGAATTTTGGCTGAGCAAGGTAGCCTTTTTGGGTCATGTCGTTTCTGCGGATGGTATTATGATGGACCCTGCTAAAGGCGATCACTAAGTGGCCTAGACCTACCTCAGCCACAGAAGTCCGTAGTTTCCTTGGCCTTGCTGGTTACTACCGTAGATTTGTCGAAGGTTTTTCTGTTATAGCTTTACCCCTTACGCAACTGTTAAGGAAAGGGGTTAGTACTCTTGGAATGATGAACGAGAGAAAAGTTTTGAAGAGCTCAAGAAAAGGTTGGTGTCTGCTCCTGTTCTCACACTTCCATCGGGCACGGGTGGATATCAGATTTACAGCGTTGCCTCTAAAAAGGGACTTGGATGTGTGCTAATGCAGCATGGTAAGGTCATTGCTTATGCTTCACGGCAGTTGAAACCTTACGAGGTTAATTATCCTACGCATGATCTTGAACTCGCTGCTGTTATTTTTGCGTTGAAAATATGGCGTCACTATCTTTACGGAGAGACTTGTGATATTTTTACTAATCACAAGAGCTTGAAATATATCTTCACACAAAAGGAACTAAACATGAGGCAGAGAAGATGGTTAGAGTTGTTAAAGATTATGATGCCAATATTCAATATCATCCAGGAAAGGCCAATGTGGTGGCTGATGCTCTTAGCAGGAAGAGCTCAGTAACAGTGGCCTCCTACAGTCAGGATAAGAGGGTATTGGCCTACATATCGGTAAGAGCAACGATATCTCGCTACACTCCAGATTGAGTCAGACTTAATATCCCGGATTAAGAACGCACAGAAAGACGATGGTGAACTCTGGGCAATCTTACAGAATGTAGATTGGTAAACAATTAGAATTCAGAGTAGATGAGCATGGAGTAATCTGGTGTGGTAAACGTTTATGTGTGCCTAACGATTCTTCTCTTCGAGAATCGTTATTAGCTGAGGCACATAGTTCTCCGTTTTCTATTCATCCAGGATCTACTAAGATGTATCGTGATCTTCGTCAGAATTTCTGGTGGAATGGTATGAAAGAAGACGTGGCTAGATTTGTTAGCAGATGTCTTACTTGTCAGCAGGTTAAGATTGAGCATCAGAGAGCTAGTGGTTTGCTTCAGCCACTACCTATTCCTGTATGGAAATGGGATGATATTTCCATGGATTTTGTGACAGGGTTACCAAAAACATTCAAGAAGAATGATGCGATATGGGTTGTGGTAGACAGATTGTCAAAGTCGGCTCACTTTCTCCCAATTCAGCAAGGATTTTCGGTTAGCAAACTATCTGAAGTGTTTACACAAGAGATTGTTAGACTTCATGGCACTCCGGTGTCTATCGTGTCTGATCGAGACCCGAGGTTCACTTCTCGTTTTGGAAGGGTTTGCAAGCTGCATGGGGTACCAAGTTGAGGTTTAGTACGGCGTTCCATCCTCAGACTGGCGGTCAGTCGGAGCGTACTATTCAGACACTTGAGGACATGCTTCGAGCTTGTGCCTTAGAGTGGACTAGGAATTGGGATGAATATTTATGTTTGGTCGAGTTTGCTTACAACAATAGTTGGCAAGCTAGCATTGGCATGGCACCTTTCGAATTATTGTATGGTCGTAAATGTAGAGCACCTATTTGTTGGGAAGAGGTCGGTGAAAGAGTCATCGAAGGACCCGAGTTAGTTCAGATCACGAATGAGAAAGTTGCTATTGCTAGAGAAAAGTTAAAGGAAGCTCAAAGTAGATAGAAAAGCTATGCAGACCGACACCGTTGACTTTTGGAGTTTAAGGTCGGTGACAAAGTATTCCTGAAGGTTTCGCCTTGCAAAGGCGTACGACGTTTTGGTCTAAAAGGGAAACTTAGTCCACGGTTTATCGGACCCTTTGAAATCCTAGAAAGAGTTGGTGAGGTTTCGTATCGTTTGGCATCACCACCTCAACTGTCACATGTGCATAACGTCTTTCATGTATCTCTTTTAAGGGGATACAATTATCATCCTATTCACGTGGTTAACTATCCACTTCACATGATTCGTGAGAATTTATCATTCGAGGAAGAACCAAAAGCTATCCTTGACCGACAAGAACGCATTATGCGTAGGAAAACTATTCCTTTGTTAAAGTATTATGGAAAAACCATTCCGAACGTGAAGCTACATGGGAGATAGAAGATGAAATCCGTTCTCAATATCCGTATCTATTTACCTCTTAGTTATTATATTTTATATGTTTCTGTTATTAGTTATCTGTTCCTTGAACATCACATTAGTCATCTCTTATACGATTTTGTCTATCGAATCGATCCCGTTTCAGCAACTGAATAATTGTGAGTGATTTTGTTCACTGGTTGATATTTTAACTACTCCGTGTACATTATGCGATATCTTTGTTCAAGCTGTACCAGGCAATTTCGCGGACGAAATTGTTTTAAGGGGGGTAGAATTATAATACCCATAATAATAATAACAATAATAATAATATTAATAATAATAATAACAATAAAAGTTCAGGGGACTAAATTTGTCAATTTCGAAACTATAACAGAAGTTCTTATACGAAATGGTGAACATAGTAAACCACAGGGACCATATGTGTAAATTTCGTTTTAAACCACCCACCCCGTTTTCCCGATCGATTTCCGGCCACCGCCGGTCGGCCCTCCGGCGAACATCCACGATCAAAAACACGCGGTTTGGGCTCAATCATTGGTTCCCGACACATTCGAGTGGGATTCGAACATTGTACCCCACATCAATTTGATGATTAGAGTCGGTTTAGTGGAATTTAAACTTTCGGCTGCTTTACACCTCCATTGTCGCGCACTCAACCAACAATAATGAAATTAACTTAATATAAACAAACATCTACCTAATACTAAACGAATTCTGCCTTCAATTTTGATTAAAACAAACTCAAAAGCCACACCGAACAATCACCCGATCGTCGACCTGCAACTTGCTTAAAACCCATTCTCCGATCGATTTTAACTAAAATTGATAAAGGGCTTTTAATCTAGATCAACATACGAAGCTTCCTATCAATTTAATTTGAATTCCATCAAGGTTTGCCCACCCATCGATCACAACCGTGGCCGCGACCTGTTCTTCATTGGGTTCATCATCGAATCGACTTCAAAACAGGTAATTAAAGCTACCTACTTACTCGATTTTAGTTGATGAACAAAAGCCCTATGCTTTCAATCGATTACAACATCGATTTGGGACTCAATTTTGGATTAGATGAAACTAGGGTTTATACGGTTTGGAATTTGGGGGTTTGGATTCGGGATTGGTTAACAGGTAATTGAACACACCTATTAGCTTGATTTTAGATGGGGATTAAAAGCCCTATGATATCAGAAGCAATCGAAATCGAATTCGGGTCCAATTTGGATGGGATTCGAACCTAGGGCTTGTAATGGATTTGGGGATTGGCATGTTTGTGTTTAAAACCAAATAAAACCATGAACTTTTGCGGCTACATGCCTTTGGTTCACTGGTTTGTGTATGGGAGTGTGGGATGGAGGTCACGGGTTCGAAATTGTGCACCTCCTATATTTTTTTATGCCTTTTTGAAGCTTTTAAAAAGCAAATAAAAATTCCTAAAAATCATAAATATAACTTTTATAAATTCCTTTTATTTTAAAAGTATCTAAGTAATTTTCTGAAAAATTTAGTTATTAAAAACACCTTAATAATATTTATAAGAATTATTTATAAATGTTGTAAATAGCCATTTTTATAAAAATAGACTCTAAATAATAGTTTAAATTATTAATTTGTTATTGAATACTCTATTATCTTTAATTACGGATAAATCATGATTTATACTTATTTATGAACAATTCCAGACCGTAACGGATGTATTTTAACCAGAAATGATTTTTTTCGGTTTATCAAAATACCTTGATTTATACGTATTTTACAGCCAACTTACGGAGGTCATAACTTTTCATAACAGATCCAAATCAGTTAAACCTTATGTCCATGACGAAGTTCGTCGAAAGCGAATCTGTTGATATATAAAACATCGAAAACTCATTCGTTTAGACCTCTAAACAGTCGTTTTCGTAACAGCTAGCAGTTCTGCGCAGCTGTAAAGATCCACATTTTTCTCATATTTCGGTAATCCAAATCAGAAACTTTTCTAAATGAAAGTTGTTTAGAAATCACTAATCAAGTAAACTGGAGATTTTCATAACTTTTAAACGTCGTTTGGTATTTTTAACAAGTGCGAAAAGACAAGGGCAGAACTGGAATTTTCCAAACTATAATTTGCGTTACGTTATCGTAGGTTCTCGCGGCGTTAACCGAGCTTAAACCTTGTTTCTGATTATTTTCATTCGTGTATAAGGTACGGATTCTTGGTTACCTTTATCATAGTATAAATTCTGTTCTGTTACTTTGTAGTACAGATTTTGATACCATGCTTCCGTTAATATGACCCGTTTGGTCTTTGGTATTTTACTAGTCGTCTAACATTATTTGTTATGCTATGACTCGTTCGACTTGTTAATTTTACTTGTTGAAGGCTTACAGCATGCAATATATATTTATAAGTTTGTGCTCATTATTGCATGTTCCTATAAATGTTCTATTGATACGTTATATGTTGGTAGTTGTACTACCATTTGATTTGATACTCTGTTACCCGAGCTCTCCGATATGTCATTGTGGCGTCAATGATGTGACACTTTTCGTGACGGTGTGTAATAAATAGTTCACGGCGTCTCCGTTAACATGTTAGTACTCAGGTAGTACTTTGGCCATAATATCTGGGAGGCGGATGGATCGATCGTAGTTCAGTTCAGTTCAGTTCAGTTCCGGGGGATGGAATCATGTGTGTACGCCCCACACACCATCTCATTAGTGCATAGTCTAGCTAGCTATGTACTTATCAGTTCAGTTTCGGCTCTGGGTACTTCTTGTATTACACGACTTATTTTGTTTATATATACGCGTCGTGTAGATCAGTTCAGTTCAGTATTACATGTTCAGTTCAGTATCAGTATTATATGCTTAAATCAGATTTCTGTTTCAGTATCATATGATCCGTTCAGTATCAGATATCAGTATTTTATGTTTCGTATCATTACTATTGTTATTTCCGTCACTGAGCAACTTTTGGCTCAGCCGTATTTTCTTTTGTGGTATTTCTTATTTGATTATAGGTAATCAGGGTATTCCGGGAAATCAGTGAAGAGTGATTGAAGATCAAGATTGTATTTTTCTTTATTTGATGTAATGAATAACTTAATTAGGTTCTTTCGGATTATCTGGTTTGCTTGAAATTATCTCTTTAATATTATGGATTTGGTTTTTGATTTGATATCTGTAATAGTGACACGTCAGCCTCTCGGGTTGGGGTGTTACAGTTATTGTATCAGGGCAAAGGCTCTTTCCTGTAGAAAACTTAAACATTAAAATAAACTTGTGAGGTAATTGGTAGACGTTGGGTTAGGATCTAATTTTTGTTCTCAATCTAAATTCCAGTGTTCACACATGTACTTTCATTTCAGATGGCTCCTAAGAGACGTGTGAACAACCGCAATAACTCGAATGGCCCCTCATCTGATACTCCTCTTGAAACCCTCGTTGCTAATGCCGTAAACGCTGCTATTTCTGGAATACTCCCTAATCTGATGACTCAGACTGCTCAAACAGTCATCCAGCAGATGCAACAGGCAAATTCGGAGGGAAACAACACGGGACCTCCACCCGGTGGAAATAACTCAGAGCCACCTTCTGGAGGGAACAACACAGGAGCACCTTCCGATGATAATACAGCACCATCCCGTGATGGTATTCATGTCTGGTTGGAACGTTTTCAGAAGCAAAGGCCTAAGTCTTTCAGTACTTCCAATGATCCGGTCGAGGTGCAAAACTGGATCAGTCATATTGAGAAATTATTTGAGGTACTTGGTGTTGAGGACGTATACAAAGTAAGGTTGGCTACATACAAGTTAGAAGATGATGCTCACAGATGGTGGACGACTGTGAAGCAAGCTAGAGGAGGAAACGAAAATGCAGCTACACTTCCTTGGGATAAATTCCGAGGAATGTTTTATGAGGAATACTTCACTGCTGCAGACCGCACCGAGTATCGTAGACAGTATGCTAATATTAGACAGAGGGATGACGAGCATATAACAGATTTCAAGACACGATTTACGCGGTTAGTGAGTTTTCTTGGTGCATCTGCAGGCTCACCGCATGAGCAGACAGAAAATTTTCAGTGGGCCATATGTGAAAGAGATCGAAAGTTTATATTGAATCATCAGTTTAAAGATATTAATGAAGTGGTTGATGCTGTTAAAAATTTATATAATGATAAGAAGAATGGAAAGAAGTTGTATGATGATAACCACAAGCGGCCTAGAGAGAATGACCATGATCAGTCATCTTCTCAAATGAATAAGAATCAGTCTTCACCACCACGAGACCGTCGAAACCGTTTCGATCGCAACAACGACAATAACTCTCGATCATGGAAGAATCGAAACCAGAACCAGAAATCAACTCATAATCAGACTCAGCAGGCTCCTACTCGTACTATCTTAATGATTTTCGAGTTATGAAATATTTAGGTTTCCTACTCTCTTGTATCTTATTATCAAAGACATCAATCAATAATATAAACATCTTAATTTCTTCCTAAATTATTTTCTCATATTATATTGTTATTAGACTTGTTTCACAACAAAAAGTATTTTTTTTATAATCTTCATTTTACAATTTTACTCTTTAACCTATTTTAATTTATAAGATTAAAAGGTATAATAGTAACATTAAAATCTTCTTTTCCTTCCCTCAACTCGGAACATATAACATCTTTTTTTTCTTTTATCCGAACTCTGAAACAAAAAAATAAAATTGCATCTTAATTTCTTTTTTCTTTTGTTTCTTTTCTTTTCGAAATTTACTTTCTTTTCTTTCATTCATTTCGTAAACTTGAGAACACAGCATACAAAAGTGAATATATGTAATTAAAATTTTAACTTGAATCGGTGGAAATATATAATTTCTCAATTAGTTAACTCTTTATTAGATCTTGTGTTTCCTAGTATATCTCAAACCAAAAACACAAACTATAAATCAAACTTCCATGCTTCGATCCTGTGTTTCCTCCAAATCCCCTCTCCCTTTGCCCCTAACCCCATCATCCAACCCACGCACCAGCCCCGGCGACCCCGTCTCACGCCGCTTATACACATGACCGGCCGCCACAGCCCGCCATAACTACTAACATTACTAAAGATCAAAGCAACAATCCCCACAACCGCAGCAGCAAACGCAGCCCCAAACGACCTATTAACGCTCCCCACACCACTCGAACCAACAGCAAACCCCACAAACGCACCCAACATTCGAACCCACGAGAACCACGCAGCGAACACACCTTCTTTGCCCAATGGCGCACAATCCATCAACAGTATCCGACTAAACGCATGAAGAACACCAGAACCTGTGCTTTGTGCAGCAACAAGAAACAACACATGATTGTAATGCCAACTCTTTTGCTTGTAATAATACCCATCCCCGAGACCAGTGTCGTCAACAAGAACCCGAAAACCTGCATCTTTACAGCATCTGATTGAATGACTCTTTGTAGTGGATGTAGTAACGGGAGAGAGAATATAGGGAAGAAGAAATATGCAAGCCATGCGAATAATATGTCTTTTGGTGGTACGCAAAGTTCGCCCACGATGTAAAGCACACCGCCGGTGAATATGCTCATTGTCGAGAACGACGAGAGGAAAACTCCGACGAGACTTCCCGCAGCGTGTGGGTAGCTGAAGATGGAAACGAAATGACGAACAGTTGGAGTAGTAGTGTTGGTACTGACTGATGGTTCGATCATTGAGTTTGATCGAGTGCATGCGGTGAGTATGTATGTGATTCCAACAAACCATAAGATCCCACTGAAGATTGAAACAACCCATAAGCTTATGAAGAAGCCTTGGGTGTTTCGGAGCATGTAGTAGGTGAATGATGCGATAGCAGCGGAGCCTAAGGAGCCAGCAGCGGTGGCGTAGATTGAGAGCCAGCTAGAGACGGCTTGTCGGTCGGGGAACTGGGGTTTGGGGATGGTGGGGCCGACGAAGCGGTGGACGATGAGGCCGAGGTGGCGGTTGTGGAAGGCGGAGCCGATGGTGTTGGAGGAGACGATGGCGGCGATGTAGGGTGGCATGATCCATGCGGTTTTGATGGCGCCGGAGGGGAGGCAGAAGATGGCGCCGATGGCGGTGGCGGTGGCGGTGGTGGTGGTGAGGTGGGAGTTGGGGCGGCGGTCGAGGCGGAGGGAGACGGAGGCGAGTAGTGGTCCGGCGATGAGGAGGCCGAAGAACCAGGAGATTGAAGTCCATTCTAATGGGGAGAAGTTGATGGTGCCAACTTTTATTCTTGCGTATGTTAATGCTTTAAACCTGAAATTGGAAACAAAATTTACGTATTTAATTCTCTAACTCAAAACACCATAAAATCATCCAAGTTCAAAACCCATTTAATTGCTTAGTTTAAAAACATAAGAATGTTACGGACATTTTAAATCTTTTAAAAAAATACAAGCAATTTTATACTCGTTTGAAATATAAAAAAATACTTGATTTTTGTGGTGTAAATTAATTTTTTAAAATTTTTGGCATATAAGAATGTTACGGACATTTTAAAAATTGAGAGTAAATTAATGTGACTTGTATGTGTAACAATCTTTTATAAATAGACGCATTTACCCTTTCTCATATTTTTGATCATTTGACACATTACACTTTTTTATGGTTTCTTATACTTTATAAGATTTTGAGCATTTTTATAATTCTCTCATATGCATATTAGTTAAGATTTTGATTTTTTTATAATAAACTTTTTAAGAATAATGCACCCATCTCGCCATCTAAATATTATAATTTGTGTATCAACTTTTTTTTTCTAGGGATGATTTTATTTTTAAATCATAACTCACTCGCTATTTAAATATAAACAACTTTTAACTACGAAACTTGAACCCATCACATAATGAAAAGGGACATTTTCTCAAATAGCTTGATATTTTGCTAAACCAAAAGTCATTTGATTTATTATAAACATGTTCATGTTCATTAGCAAACTGTTTTAATTAATTTTTCTAACTTTTTCTATGAAAATAATTATATTAAATTTAATGGGAATATGAAAACTATAATTCTAAATAAAAGTATTTTATTTTGATATCACATTATTACTTATTTTATTTCAACACATAAGATTTTATTTATGTGTCAGTACGAGAGTTTAACATGTGATACATTATACAATATATTCTTTTAATATACATTTATGTAGATAAATATATGTAAAATAAAGGGAAAATGGTTTGAATATATATATATATATATATATATATATATATATATATATATATATATATATATATATATATATATATATATATATATATATATATAAAATTAGCCTTCGGTGTATAGCATGTGATTAAAAAATGTTGTCTATGAAAAGTTAATCACGCGGGATATCTTTTTTTCTTTAGAACGATAGTTTACAAACTCATGTAAATTAATCCTATCTACATTATAATTAATTTACACAAATCTGGTATGTAATTCATATCAACTCATAAAATCATAGATTTATTACTTTATCCACCAATAGGTTGAAATTTTAATTCAGGGTGTTTTCCACGTTACCACATAAAATTAAAAACGATACGAGACTTACAAAACAGCTTCCTTTTCCGTGCAATGAAAACCTTTGCCATTCGTGTGCCACCCTAGAGCCGGTTCCGGTGGCAAGCTACTAAAAGTCTGACTTATTATGAGCGGAAACACAATTGTAAGAAGAACAGTGTGCGTAAAATACGAACACAGTTCATAAAAACACCATCCCAAGACCTCACCCTTTGTGGGCTTATCCTCATAACACTCCTCGTCATCTTCACTCTCGGTTTCACTCTTCACTTTCACGGTCTCCATGACTTTCACATCCATCGAGCATCTGCTTTCATCATCCACCATAGACCTTGGCCTCGGTGGTGTTGCTGCAATTACATTTGTGTCGATATTATCTTCGGACATTATTGTGATTTGAGAAGTTAGTAAAGGTTGTTTGGGGTTTAAAATTGGCGTACGATGAAATGACCAGCTGGGACATCGAGTGTAACTATGGAGACGTTTTATACTTTTATTAGGCTTTGTAATGTTCGATTTCACAGATGGTATGTGAGATCATTGTTTTCTTGTGTTTTTTGTCGATTGATCACATGTTTCATTTGTTTGACAGATGTATTTTAAATTGTTTGTTTTTTTGTCTATTAGAGATTAATTGGCTTTTGGTTTGCAATATATCGTTGGATTTAAACTGTCATATTGGAGGTCCTTTTTTTAAATTACGTTGATGGAAACATGTTTATTATGCGAACTATTTTTTAAATAGATATATATAGGAAGCTCTTTTGTTTATTTATTCACTTGGCTCGTTTATTTTAACAAGCTAAAAATCAGAGCTCGACTCGGCTAGCCAACTATTTAAAGAAAAATTTATTTTCTATATATTTGTATAAAAAAATAGATAATATTACTTACATTTGTTTATCTTATTTTGTTGATTATTGTTATTTCAAGTAATATAATCATGTTTTTGTATTTTTTATAATTAGTTTCTCGTTATAAAATATCAAAATAATCATATATACATGGTATATTCTACAAAATATATCATAATTTTGATTTATATATTATATAATTTAGGTTTAAATTTAAACGAGCTCACGAGCGAGCCATGAGTTTTGACTTTTAAATTTAGGTTCAACCTGCCATAACCCATACCGGCCAATTACAAACCCAAACGTTTCCCCACGCAAAACAATTATAAAGAACTAGTTTTGACTTTTGTTGACCTAAACCGAACCTGATTCCAATCCAATTTGTACACCTATAACTCTATAAGCAGTGTAACTGTTAAATGGGCCGACTTCAAGTTAGCACATTTACGGCAATGAATCAAGTATTTAGAATACATAAAATACCATTACTACATGATTTTAATGAATCATTAATTCAATGTACTTGTAATAAATAAAGATTTACTCATGTATGACTACACCCGCTCATGATGATGCTCTCCCAACACTAGTAAAACTTTCACAGCATCATTAGCCACGAGATAGAACATGTATAGACTCAAACAAGCAAAACAAAATACATATCAAGATATGAACATGGCTGGTGAATGTGTACCTTAAAAGAGGCTCATTGGTGATATCGTCTATCCGAATATTTCATGACCAGAAAAACCACAAGGAAACCAAAATTTAGTTTGAAAAAGTACATTGATTAACCACATGTTCTCTTAGAAGCATGAATCAGCATATAAAGATCCTGAAGAACAAATGAGGTCGGTTTGACTGGCGGGCGGGGCCGCTTGCGGCATTCTAGTTCCTTCTCTTTTTATCAGGTGGGGTCCCAACACCCTTCCTTTTCCTATTACTATACTTAGGTGACCTTGACCTTGACGGTGACCTTGATCGTGACCTTGACCGTGACCTTGACCTGTATTCATCATCCATCATTCCCACTTCCCCTTCTTCGACAGGTTCAGTATCTTGGCTGCGTGATGACTGTCCCTTAACTGAAGAATGGTATTGACCATCTTCTAGATCATTATCCATATGATTTATTGATTTTGACCAATTATGTTTTCTATCTTGTTTGCTTTTCTCTGATGAGGGCAACTCTATACGTCTTCTAACTCCCTCTCGATCAAATCATCTTCATCCATGAAATCTGTTCTTCGGGTCACATCGCCACCACGGGCCTTCTTTCTTTTCTCAAGAGCTGCTTTGACTTTATCTTTATCAATTTTTAGAGGTGACTGCCCTTTGTAATCCAGATTCCTTCCATGATATTTCTCCTTTGCCGATTCCACTGGCTCCCTTCTTTCTCGAGTTCCCTCATTATGTCCTTCAGAACCATTGCCTTCGTCTGGCTTAAAATGCTGTTGTTGACTTTCATTGACTACAGCATCTCCCTTCATGTTCTGACCCGATTGATCAGGAGGGGGCCTTGATGAGGTTCCAGGCCTGGAATTACTGTTGTTTGGACCATCCTCGTCAGCTGGAAGAGATCTGGTGGGACCCTTTTGAGTAACCCCACCACCTGTACTGCCGTCAACAACTTCACTAGTTTGAGAAGGGGCCACTCGGTTTTGTTCATACAGCTCTAGCATTTGGTTACTGACCTCTGCAAAATAATAACAAATCTCAGAGACGAAAATCATCTAAGTATATGGTAATAAAGAGTTACAATAAGAAAAAACACAGACCCTCTAACTGGCGTGGGGTAACATCAAACTCCTGCCACCAAACTTTTTCACCATCTGAAGGGAGTTTAACTTTGAGGAACTTGGCAGCAAGAAAAATTGCCCCAGCGGCGATGTGGTGGGGTTTAAATTGCAAGCAGAGCGATGTCCGAAGCCTGCATGCCTCTTTTGCATGTCAAAATGGTACCACAGGCTGGCATTTACATAGAAACCACAAATTAAGAAATACAGCAGCATACCCATCGTTGACAAAATTCCAAGCAACTTGGGCAAGGGCATTTTGAGCCACTTTGAACTTCTTTATTGCTTCTACTAGTGGTTTATATGGATGATGCACATTAAAATCAAAACCAAGAGTTGCAAGAACAACTCGCTCCCCAAGTAATATTAGTTCCTTTTGTTGTTCATACACCTCCTGCAACACAAACATAAAATAATGTAAACCAACTAAATTCCTGATCTAACAGTTTGAACTTAAATACATGAAAATATCTAAAGAAGGATATGTGGCGTATCTATACACAATACAAATACATTACAAACTTGAAGACCTCACAAATGGTTTTTAGCATAACTGTTGGTACCTTCTGTTTGATTCTTTGTATGGCCTCTGGATCCTTTTTGTTGTTGATTTCATAGGATACAAGAATAACATCTTTCAAAGGACGAGGGGTTTCTTCAACTTTTCCTGCAAGAAACATGCAGACAGTTGCAATTGTCTGCATTCCAAACATATTAAGACTGTTCGTTGATCAATAAATGTACTCAGTTATTTTACTAAAATAGCATGCCAACAACATTACCAACTTCAATATTATGGTAGATAGTTCATAGTTAGATACAGGTTAGCAACTATAAGAATTGTCTGATGACTTGATTCACAGGTAGGAAAAAGGACTTGCTATTACAAACATATTGGTTGTATTATCTGATGTATACACTAGCATAGTTCATCAGTGTTCAACATTGGAAACATCTTACAATTCCTATTCAACAGTGAGTCCTCATGCTAAAGTTAAACAGTACAAACATGTCGATCTAATATATTGTTCCTATGATATCCATAACGAATTGGGTAAGTTTTAAACATGGATTTCATTATTTACTTATTTAGCGGTCAATTATACTGGCAGTGATAGGTCCATTTGAAACATATTGAACTGAAGCTTTTCTTAGTAGCAAAGTTCAAGTTACTGATACCTTATTGTTGTCCCAGCCCTATGAATGTTGAATGTTAAACTTTAGGTTAGCAGGATTGTTTATTTAGTTTATAACGCACAAGATAAAACTATATAAATCCAATAAAATATATGCAAAAAGAAAAAGAAAAGTGAAATGAGGCACACTCACCCTCCTGTCATTCTTTGCATGTGATTGACGGAGAAAGAAACGGTGGCAAAAGATTATTGCAGTAGCAATGGTCACCTGGGGCCTGGATAACAAAATTTCCAACACAATCCATGTATTAAATATTTATCACATAATTAAAACAATCATTAGAAGTAAAGAACAAGAGGCTCATAGAATAAGCACTGTAGCTTGAAAATTGAGAACATTGCCGCCTTTGAGATTAATCTCACACACAGGCATCATTCACTGCACTACTACAGTGACAAAAAAATAAGGATGTTGATGTTCTTCAAATGTATGATGTAATTGTCGATCTAAGTTTAGATTTTAGTTATTTCAATGATATTAACTCTAATTCTCTAAAGTAAAGTTATTTAGGTCCATCTTCTATTCCACGCCTCCCAACTTCTTTCACAAGCCCTTCCTAGACTCTACTAAGAGAGAAAATCATGAAATGACAACATAGTTTTACTTTTGTTCATATTAGGAGTAATATTCCCTGCTAAGAAAACAGACCTAGGGTCCTACCTAAGGATAAGTACATTAGATGTCGCCTAATTACAAACAACTACCCTAAGGCTGATATGTTATATACTTATATAAAGTGAATGGTAAAAAAAAATAACGATGTAGAAAGCAAGATATTCCTAAAAATTGAACTTCAAATAACAAGTTTGATTAATTTGAATATGAACATCCCAAACAACACCAACATGAAACACTATTGACCAAGGGTCCAATACAGGCATTTATTACTCATTGATATTTTTCTATAGCCCTCATTAGGGCAGTAAGACTATATTGATGTCATATTCTTGGTTAAAATGAAACAAAATGGTTAGAGTAGGCAACGCTTGTCCGAGACCCAGTTGATGCCATATTCTTGGCTTTTTTAAAAGTAATATAGACAACTAACCACTCATACATGATTGGGTTTTTCACTGATCACTTATTTAGCAAATACTCACGTCTTATGTTTCAAATGTAGATGCTGGAAAAAGATTTTTGGGTCTCACAGGGAGAAGCTTATGCCTCTCTACCCCCAGCCCCTGGGTAAAAGAAAGGCTTGTCCCCATCCCACCCTCCCTAAACTGACTCACTTGGTTTTAAAAAGCGTGAGGTGCTCCAATACATGTTGGTCCCAAATCCGATGCATGAGGTGCGCGCATCACGTATGTGAGAAAAACTAATAATTAAACTACACATAGCAATTTTTATATTGTTACTACTTAAAAATTAAAACACTCTTATAACACATTTAAACATATAAACACGCTTATAATTTGTAAAATCAGATTGAAAATCAATAACGGATGACTCAGAAACAGAAAACAGGTTATTCAAACACAGTAACAACAGGTGTGAAGTATATAAAATCAATATATCTATTTCTACTTTCACTTGTTACTTGTTATGTAATCAAGAATAATATACAAACAGAATACAGGTATAAAAGCAGTAAAGAGGTGATTAAACAACATACAAAGGTCATGATCTTAAAATCCAATATAAACAAACAAACAAACATACCCAGTATATCCCACTAAAGAGCAAGGTCTGGGAGGGGTAGGTGGTGGCGAATCTTTCCTCTATCTTGAGAGATAGATAGAACGCTTCCAAAGAGACCCCCGACTCGAAAAACGATAGCCAGCAGATTATAGAGCATACAACACATAGGTATATATCACATAAGGGTTTAGAATAAGCATAGGCATATTCATAAGTATATTCATAAGCATAACATACATCACATAAGCATAAGCTACCCATAAGCATAACATACATCACATAAGCATAAGCATACCCATAAGCATAACAACCCGAAGATAGTGCATACACCAGATAAGCAACATGCTTCACCTATAAAGGGCAAATGTCGATAACCTGCACATCAAACGGGGGTCACGCATCAGGTCTTCCTTTACTCTTCCTACCAACAGATCCCACTAGAAGTCCTTAATTTTAATTCTACGCCTCCATGCACTCTTATCCTCGATCATGTGCTCGGAAAGGTGCAACTCTACCATATCCCGCCTAATTATCTCGTCCCAAGTCAACTTAGGTCTTCCTCTACTCCTCCTACCATCTAAGGTGATGTTCTCTACTGCTCTAACAGGCGCTGACATCGGTCTCCTCTTCACGTGCCCAAACCATCTTAATCCAATATATCAAATAATATATGACTTCAAACAAGGTATAAATTATTGGCAAATTGGATTTTAATCATCCAAACTATGACCTATTGGCCGATAATAATCCATACTAGCAGTTTGGCCGATGATAATCCTAACTTCTATAACAATCCTAGTAGGCTAGCAGCATAATTGTTCATTGATTTACACTTGATTTCCATTCAATTTTGCTCACAATGATGATTGTGAATGAAATATGACAAATTATTTAATTGATATACAATATGTAAAATAAATATATAAACAGATGTGTGATTTGTTGATATACTGATATCCCGCATCACGGCATCAGATCGCATCACCTGTGTTTTATGGAATCACAGCGTATCAACTGCAGCGATGCATTTTCATCACCACATCGTGCACAACATGCATTAAGCATGCCTGATGTGTGCATTTCTAAACCAAGCTCACTCAAGCAAAACAAAAAACTTGGATCTCACATAATTATAGTCAAAATATATATGGTCAAGTTGCAATCACCCAACATACATATGCCCTTGGTAGACTATATGATAGTATTCAATGAATCAATGCCCATTACATAGCAATTAGCACAAGCAAGAATTAGAAATTGTTAGTTTTAACTCACTACTAAGAATTCATATACCAAACAGCTTAGAATGACAAAAGTTCAATAGGCCCATAATATGAATGATAAAAGTATACTGTATAAAATAAGTTTAATTTATACATGAATCACACCCCATTAACAAAGATGGTTACGCCTACAGAAAACAATGACCAAAGCACTTATAACCATTTAATATTTCCTTTTTTGGGGTTATGGTGCTAATTGTACGCTGAAAGGAGAAACTAAATGTGAATGTGGAACAGGTTTTATTTAACGCACATAGCTGACAACCAAAATAAAAGGAACGCAGGTGACATGGTATCAACATATAGAAGTATAGAACCATAAATGCCTTTTTAGCTCATTACCATAATTATAATGAAGATGGCATCTTCACATTACATAAATAATTTAACCATATCAGTGTTCAGAAGATAGAAGAAAACCAATGTAGTCAATCAAAAGTGATCTCCAGACCTTCAAGATCTAAGTGGGGCTGTGTCACATTATATATATTCAACGCTAGAGCTTATATCTTGATGCACTTTCATTGATTATTAGCAAACAGACCATACAAAAGATTATTTGCATTGTAATTTTCGAGATTTTTTATGTAATTAAATGACAGCCACCCATCAAAATTCCATATAAATAAGAAACAGACAAGAAAAAGAAAAATAATTTGAGAAAAAACAAGGAATAAAGGAACGTACACTTTGAGCCTCATACCCAAATCTTGCAAAAATGTGCAATATGATTTGCGCAGATAAGTTTCCTTCTTCAAATCAATGCCATCTGGTCGAGACGGGGAATTTTCTTCAATTTCTTTCCGTGAAAAATACCACCGACCACCATTTTCTTCCAGTTTATCATCAGAATGTCTATATGAACCGGCAGAACCGCCTTCATACATTCCAAAATGCATTGGATCACTGGACATCATGGCAGTCATTGGCAGTTTCTCCTCTCTACCAATTTTTCAAAGAACGAAGATGGAGTCCCCCTACTTCACAAAATGCATTAAACTGACATCTACTACCTGCATTGTATGAGCACTAACAAATTTGAGTAAGAAAGAAGAGATACAACAGACAGATTTTCAATAAAATATAGATGCTACCAAGTTTACAGTATAACTTATCATAAGTGTAACAGCAGTACAAGCAAATACAAATGCAACATAGCATCCACAATCAAGATTACGTCTAATGTTCTAAATAGCATGTTAATTATGGGGGTTTGACCTAAACAGTTTCACAGGCAACAAGTTTCTCATATATTCCAGATCCAATATATCATGCATAATTCTTTGGCAATAGAAAATGTCAAGTATTAACTGCAAGATTGGCTATGAAGAACACCTGCTTGCAGCCTATCAGTGATTGCAAGCTGCAGCACAATAAACAATCTATTTCTAACTTAGAGTAGAATTTATCAAATACAAACCAGCTCATGGTCAATAGGAACTACAGAACCATGAATCAAACCAAAAGTCCACTGAACTTTGCAAGCATTACCACAAAATCAGAAACAATCGACCATGCAGAGAACTTCTACAACATAGAGAGCCTCACCTTAGTTGATAGTTTGCCAGCTTTAAACAACCCACAAGTTTGTAGCCATTAAAGAAACTAAGTACAACGAAACATATAATATATGTCAAACTTGATGAGGGAAAAAAATAAGAGAAGTGAATACTTAAAAACTGTTGCAATTTTCTGCCCAACAATTACTAAAGCTAAGTAAAAACTGTAACTTGTTTCCTTTGCACCCTTAGATGAAAGAAACTCGAACGAAAACAGCTACCAACTCTTTTCTTTGCATTCTTAATTTATATATATGCATATAAGCCTGTTTTCCAAATCACTAAACAAATGACAGCCTGTTTCATATGCAAAAGATCTACAAAATCATACGACCAGGGAAATTGCAATATAACCTCACCAAATAATGTTACAGAACAAAATAATCAAACAACGCAGATTGCAGGTGATGGTCTGAAGACGGGGAAATTGAAAAGAGACAGTTTTAATCCCCAGCACTGCCAAGGAGGAACCTCATTTATCAAATAAAATCCTTGCGCTCTGCAGGATCAATTTGGTTCGACCACCAGCTAAGCAGGCTGCAGGCTGCATAGTGAACTCGGTCTATCTTTCACACGAAGGGCGTAAGGCTTAAAGTATACGTGGACCAGTTGGGGTCGCCCGGGTTCAACCTTTGTAAGAAAGATCTATCCGGGTGAAACCCAAAATTCTCTCACCATAGTTACTTTAAAACACTAATGACTAATGTAAAGCACAGCTATTGAATTGAAGAATATTTAAGAAACCTAATATAACCATAATCACCTATAATGCAAGTATGCAACCAACTGTACATAACTAACTGGAAAATTTTCTAATCTTCCACGGTTGAGCAGGTCTTTTAGCTCAATCAGGGCTCATCACGAAAGAACTATGTTTATCATCCATTTACATAGAGTTCACCTAAATCCCATAATTCCTACTTATTCCCCTTTTATATGAATTAAAGAAATTCACATTTAACTGAAACATATCAACAAACCCTAATTCTCTAACTCGACTAAAAAAATAAAGAATTCAAGAAAGGAAGCAAGTATTCTGCTTTGCAACAAAGGATTCTCTCAAGTTAAATGTCATCACAATGAAATTAGTGATCAAGATCACATAAATGCATCAATTTCCACGTGCCCTAATCGTAATCTTGCTAATAAAGAAAAAGATATTATCTTTGTCGAAAGATTGTTAGGGCACAAATGATAAAAAGCAAAAGGGTCTATGATAACGCAACGATGAAGAGAAGTTACCGGCGATTAGTAGAGGGACTCCGAGGTAGAAGATTAGAGTGTTGATTAACGTTGTTGTTGAGGCTGCACGTCGAATGTTCCAGAGACGATGAGAGGATATGAGATGAGAGAGAAAGAGAATGGGTTGTGTGTGAAATCTTTTTTTCAAGTAAGACTACGAGATTTCTTTTTATTTGTTTTTTTATGTAAGTAATAATTAAGGTCGGATTAACGGATAGTGTTCGTGTTAAGCTGTGAGAATGTGTCTAGGTTCGGGCGTAGACACAACGTTCGGGTCTTTATGAGGTTTTACTAATGAACACAACTCGTTTGGTACCCTTTTGTGATATGTTAACGAAGGTATATGCTTTAATAATAACTTGTTGTTTTTAACATGACACGGAAATAATTACATCTTGTGATTATCAATATAACTCATTTAATAAACATGTGTTTTGAATTGATTTGCCCTAACAGCTTACTCTATCGGTCGTGTGAGATTGACTAATTTCTCCTATTTTTTTTTTTTTGGCCTCTGCTCCGGCGGCCTCTGCTCCGGCCACCGCAGCAGTTCACACCTTGGAACCCATCACCAGACAAGTAGTTCACACCATCACCGACAGCCACCTGCGCCACCGCCCACCGCAGCCACTGTCACCATCACCAACGACTTCCGTCTCCGTCCACCGCAGTCACCGTCACCATCACCAAAGCCGGTTGAGATATCAGATTCGGTGTGCATCTACACATGCAAAAAGGTCGACGACCAACGTCCGCCACGGTGGCTACGGTTTTGTGGCGATGCGTAGTGTGGTGGCCGCGGTGGTACGGCGATGGCGACCGTATGGTGGTAGCCGCCGGTTGTGAGGGTTTGAGATTTGGGGTTTTTTTATGGTTAGTCGCGGTGGCGGTGTAGATGTAGAGGGAGAGGGAGAGAGAGAGAGAGAGAGAGAGAGGAAGACGGTGGCTGTTTACCATCACCGCGTCAGAAGTGTTGACCGGCGGATGTTTGATAAACGCCTTCGATGGTGGTGAGCGACGACTGTTGTGGTGAGCCCCGGAATTTCAGCCTCTTTACAGTGGCGGTGGCAGTGAGGTTGGCGGTGGCATGGAGTGTGTTTTAGTATGTGTTTTGTAGGTATGGTGGCGGTGGCAGTGACGCCGGCCGGCGGCGCCGGCTGTGGCATAGAGAAAGAAAGAGAAGAAGATAGACATTGAGAGAGTGCAGATGGTTGTTGTGTTTGTTATTATTTTATTGACTGGATTTCAAAACCTTTATTAAATTTGATTGATTAGAAAATTTCAATTCCATCATCCATTTAGATTTTTATGTACTAGAAAAGAAAAAAATGGTATCAAAATATCTCTTCATGTGTCAATTATCTTTTTTTAAAAAAATAAAAGCAAGACTTACAAAGATTATTAAATTTAATATATATACATGAAACAATTAACTTATTAACTTTTTTGTGCTTTATGGTTTTTAACCATAAAACTTTTACGTATTTCAACATATTTATTTCGTTTAACTGTCGTGTTACAACGTACTAATCCTAGATCGGCTTGCTTATTATTTTAATATTTTACATTTCATGTCCGCGGTTTAACATCTTTAAGTCTACTTTCCATTCGATTTGTTTTTGTTTTTATTTTAATACGAGTTTTCTGGTGTTGGTGGTTGTTGACTGTGGCGTGACATTGTGAATCCAAGGATCTCAATTCAGGAATTATCAGTATTAAAATAAAATCAAATTAATGATCACGGAATTATCATTAATTGGTGTTTAATTGTGTTAATGATTATCGAAGAACACAAACACACGGACACAGTAAATACGAACACAATAATTGTTCAAAAGTATTTCATTAATTATCAAGTAATGATTACAAAAGAATAATTATGAATAACTATGAACAATGATTTCTGTGAATCGAATTAATGTTGTTGTTGATGTGACGGCAGCTAGGGTTGCACGATGATGTGATGCTTGACAGCCGTAATATTGCTCGATTGTGTTCTCTTAAGATGTGAAACCTAGGACTCATATTTATAACCGTTTTGAGTCAGTTAAGGAAACACCGGATCTCTTGGGATTTGTTATTGATTGGATGACTTGTTTGACTTGTTGATATTAGAAATCATACAAGTGTTCTGAGCTTCCGCAGGAGTCTTGCTCTTCCGCAGGAGTCTTGCTCTTCCGCAGAAACTTGATCTTCCGTAGGAAATTTGTCTTCCGTAGGAGTCTTCACTCCATCATGCAATCCTTGTCATCCGTAGGAGTCTTCACTTGAGTCTCTTGACTGGTGGATAGTTCATCCGTAGAAGATCTTCGGATGTAATGTTAGTAAGAAATATATCTACGGAAGAACAAAATGTTCATCCGTAGATGTTTCTTACACTTGGTCAATTTTCAAGAAATTGACTAGGTATAATATTTGATCCTACAATTAACCAAAGTAACACACATATATATATGGGTTAACCTATATATTCAATGCACATATATATATATACTGATGGTTAGATACAATCATTAATTACAAGGCTTGATTAAGTTCTAAGCCTATACAAATGATCTAGACCTATACTATCTAGATCCAACATACTCCCCCTTAGGCTTAGATCCTTGTAATCAGTCCTTCAAAACTGCAAGATGAGCTAGAAGTAACAACATATGATGAAGTAACAGAACTCCGACTCTCTGAACAAGATGAGCTAGAAGTGGTGAAAAATGACAAAGTATTAGAAACACTCACTACGGAGGAGGAGTTCTGGGCTTGAGCTTTGAGACTCTGAAGAAGATCAGCATGATGGAGATCAAGTACAAATATGATGATCAAAAGGCTGCTGTATCTTACTTCTACAACAAAATCATATCAAGAGTCAAAGAGCTTGTAGTTTTGAAGGACTGATTACAAGGATCTAAGCCTAAGGGGGAGTATTGTTGGATCTAGATAGTATAGGTCTAGATCATTTGTATAGGCTTAGAACTTTAATCAAGTCTTGTAATTAATGATTGTATCTAACCATCAGTATATATATATATGTGCATTGAATATATAAGTTAACCCATATATATATATATGTGTGTTACTTTGGTTAATTGCAGGATCAAATATTATACTTAGTCAATTTCTTAAAAATTGACCAAGTGTAAGAAACATCTACGGATGAACATTTTGTTCTTCCGTAGATATATTTCTTACTAACATTACATCCGAAGATCTTCTACGGATGAACCATCCACCAGTCAAGAGACTCAAGTGAAGACTCCCACGGATGACAAGGATTGCATGATGGAGTGAAGACTCCTACGGAAGACAAATTTCCTACGGAAGATCAAGTTTCTGTGGAAGAGCAAGACTCCTGCGGAAGTTCAGAACACTTGTATGATTTCTAATATCAACAAGTCAAACAAGTCAACCAATTAATAACAAATCCCAAAAGATCCGGTGTTTCCTTAACTGACTCAAAGCGGTTATCAATATGAGTCCTAGGTTTCACATCTCAAGAGAACACAATCGAGCAATATTACGGCTGTCAAGCATCACATCATCATGCAACCCTAGCCGCCGTCACATCAACAACAACATTAATTCAATTCACAGAAATCATTGTTCATAGTTATTCATAATTATTCTTTTGTAATCATTATTTGATAATTAATGAAATACTTTTGAATAATTATTGTGTTCGTATTTACTGCGTCCGTGTGTTTGTGTTCTTCGATAATCATTAACACAATTAAACAGCTATTAATGATAATTCCGCGATCATTAATTTGATTTTATTTTAATACTGATAATTCCTGAATTGAGTGCTACCTAGATCTTAGTATGTACGGGTATCGCTCATAGAACTAGATCAAATAGGGGAATTTTTAATACTCTCTTCCTTCCTGTCCTAAAGAAGGTAAATATCATCGGCTGCCATTCTTCTTAGTTCTGAGGTATCTAATGCTGTCTTTCCGGATTTCTTCTTCTATAAGAAGTATAAATAATTGTTGCTACTACGGTTAATAAGACTCTTATTATGTATGGACAGTCCAGGAACGAGAGTATTAAAATAAAATCAAATTATGATAGCGGAATTATCATTAATAGTTGTTTAATTGTGTTAATGATTATCGAAGAACACAAACACACGGACACAGTAAATACGAACACAATAATTATTCAAAAGTATTTTATTAATTATCAAGTAATGATTACAAAAGAATAATTATGAATAACTATGAACAATGATTTCTGTGAATCGAATTAATGTTGTTGTTGATGTGACGGCGGCTAGGGTTGCACGATGATATGATGCTTGACAGCCGTAATATTGCTAGATTGTGTTCTTTAGATGTGAAACCTAGGACTCGTATTTATAGATGCTTTGAGTCGGTTAAGGAAACACCGGATCTGTTGGGATTTGTTATTGATTGGTTGACTTGTTTGACTTGTTGATATTTGAAATCATACAAGTGTTCTGATCTTCCGCAGGAGTCTTGCTCTTCCGTAGGTGACTTGGTCTTCCGCAGAAGTCTTGTTCTTCCGTAGGAAGTTTGTCTTCCGTAGAAGTCTTCACTTCATGCCATCCTTGATCATCCGCAGGGATCTTCACTTGAGTGATTTGCTCTTGTAAGAAGCATATCTATGGATTAACATTATTGTTCATCCGTAGATGTTTCTTACACTTGGCTAAATTCCAAAATCCTGCCAAGTATATTGATTTTTCCTGTCATCACAAAGCAACACATATATACATGGGTTAACCTATATATTCAATGCACACACATATATATATATATATATATATATATATATATATATACTGATGGTTAGTTACAATCATTAATTACAAGACTTGATTAAAGTTCTAAGCCTATACAAAATGATCTAGACCTATACTATCTAGATCCAACAATACTCCCCCTTAGGCTTAGATCCTTGTAATCAGTCCTTCAAAACTGCAAGCTCTTTGACTCTTGATATGATTTTATTGTAGAAGTAAGATACAGCAGCCTTTTGATCATCATATTTGTACTTGATCTCCATCTTGCTGATCTTCTTCAGAGTCTCAAAGCTCAAGCCCAGAACATCCTCCTCCGTAGTGAGTGTTTCTAATACTTTGTCATTTTTCACCACTTCTAGCTCATCTTGTTCAGAGAGTCGGAGTTCTGTTACTTCATCATATGTTGTTCCTTTCAGCAATCCAGTGTTATGTCTTCTTCTTTTGTAGGCTTTTGCATGAAGTTTGTCTATCACCTGGATCACATGAACGTGCAGGAACATGTCATTTTGAGCTACTTTATCACTCAGCTTAGGAAAGAATTTGTCATGTAGATATGAGGTGTAGCTGGGATGAAGTAGCTTGATTTCCACAGGATCAAAAATCCTGATCCTATCAGCCTTTTTGTTCTCTGCATTCCTTAGCAGCATAAGTTCTTTTGTTCTCTCTACATATCCCCATTCAGTTATTGGGAATGTGTATTGAGTCCCTTCAATGTACTTGATTACTGCTGATTTCTTATTGTTGTATCCAACCCTCTTTAAAAATTCATTATCTACGGATTCTGAGGCATTGGACTTATATCTTTTAACCCCTTTAATTCTCCTTCTGTGCTCATTATCTTCTCTCTTGGCTTCAGCTAGCACATCATCTTTGAATTTTGTTTTCAGCTTACCTATAATTGTTGAGAAGTCTCTGCCCCTTAGGTGTATTGGGTAATTTGTAATGGTAAGTCTTTGCAGGTCTTTGAGATCACTATCAGGTAAGCATAGTACCGAAAGCACATCATGGAAGTATTCAACTCTTCCTGATGTTCTTTTGATAACAGCACAATCCCACACTTGATCATATTTCCAGGCTATGATCCTGTTTTCTTCAGCAGAGTTGGGAGTTGTGAGGTGATCAATCAGCTGAATCAGTGTGGACTTCTGATCAGTGATTTCTCTCACAGTAGTACAAAGGGGCCATACTTTGCCTGGGATGACTTCCCTTGTGTTGGATCATGATAAGGCTGGTGCAACCAAATTCACTTCATAGTCACTTTTGGTACTACATTAAAGGGTTTCCGAAGCCAAACAAGAGATCTTCCGAGAGTCTAAGGACAACAGCTGAAGACATCTTCCGAAGACAAAGTCTGATGAAAGAGCTTCCGAAGACAAAGTCTGAAAGAGCTTCCGAAGACAAAGTCTGAAAGAGCTTCCGAAGACAAAGTCTGAAAGAGCTTCCGAAGACAAAGTCTGAAAGAGCTTCCGAAGACAAAGTCTGCTTCTGAAGACAAAGAAGACTCCAAGCCTCGGAAGAGGCAGTCTTCCGAAGTATAAGTGCCTTCGGAAGAAGTTATTCTTCCGAAGCACTTTATCCTTCGGAAGACATTGCTATGTCCAGCAGATAAAAGTATGGTCCCTGACAGTCCGCTGCAGACCTCTGATACAGCATGGCATCTTCCTAAAGAGCCATGTTGTTGACCATACTTTATTCTACTGTTCACCTTTTTATGTTAGTACATGTTACCAACTTTAGTTGGTGACAAAAGGTAAGTCAGGGACATGTCCTGACTACCAACTTTCAGACAAAATGTCTGAAAGACCTCACCTAGAGTCTTGTAGTATAGATGTAAGGTTAGAGGTGTCCAGCTGGTATCAAAGTATATCCGGCTGTAGGTAGTATTATATATATCTTCTCCCTGTAACTCTTTATGTAAGTGATTTTTGAGTCCAAGTGTCTTGTAATCCTTTGAGTTGAGAAGCAATATATAAAAGTACCTTGAAAATTTATCTGCTGTTAAGTTTTCTTACTGCTTGATACTTGTTATATTGTGATCAACTCATCATAGACTGCTTGCCGAAGTGTTGATTCACAGTGAGTTGAGAGAAAGACCACCCGAAATCCGATCCTGCAATTGGTATCAGAGCTCCAGGCTCTTGATTGTGAGATCTTACCATCCTAATCAACCTGTTTTTCACTCCTCACCACAATCCACTCACTCAAATGGCTGCTCTCTCCAAGGCTGATATGGAAACTGGTACCTTGACCAAGTCCCCTATGATCACCCCTGAAGACTTTGACACATGGTGTATCAGGATGGAAGGCTTCATCAAGTGTCAAGACTCAAGGATGTGGGACTCCATTGTCAACGGTCCCTTCATACCAAGCACTACATCTGCCACTGGTAATCGCATCATTCCAAAAGATGTTGATGATTACTCAGAGGAAGATAGGAAGAGAATAGAGCTAGATCAAAGGGCTATGACTTGTCTCCAAACTGCTCTCCCCAACTCCGTCTACAGACGCTTCAAGAAGTGCAAGACAGCTAAAGATTTATGGGAAGCTTTGAAGCTGATGTATGAGGGATCCAAGGAAACTCAAGAGAACAAGAAAGATCTCTTGAAGCAGCAGTTTGAGAACTTTACTTTCAAGGCTGGTGAGACCTTGACTCAACAATACTTCAGGTATGTTGAGCTAGAAGATACTCTGGCGGATATTGGAGTAGCTCTTGAGAATAGAGACATAGTTAGGAAGTTCATGTCCTCTCTTCCTAAGCTATGGACTCACTATTGTGTTGTCATCAAGAGAACTTCGGACCTTAAGACTCTTTCTCTCACAGAGTTGTATGGTATCCTAAGTGCATTTCAGATGGAGATGAACATGCAGAACTCCTCTGACCACTCCAATAACCAACAGAGTTCAGCCCTTCATATGGTTGAAAGGGAAAGCATGGAACCACAACATCAGTTGCTATGCTACCCTGACAACTCACATACTGGACCCTTCATCACTCTACCTGAGACTCCAAAGTCTCAAAAGGTTCAACACAACTCCTTTCAGGATAGTTGTGCCTTTGTCTCTGGAAGTGGACACTCTGGTGATTTTCAATACTGCTTTGATGATCTTGAGTGCTTCAATCCTGATGATGTGGAATACATGGACATTGTCCAGCAGATGGCTCTTTTAACTTACAGAGCGAAGAAGTTCTTCAAGAGAACTGGAAGGCAATTCCCTCAAAACCCAGTCAACAGCAAGTTTGGGTTTGATAAAAGCAAAGCAAGGTGCTACAACTGCAACCAACTTGGTCACTTTGCTAGGGAATGCAAGGCTCCCAAGAACAACCCGGGAACCCCACAGGCCTCCACACATCCCACTGCTCCCAAGCATGAAGAAAAGTCAACTGAAACAGCTGCGGTTGCTCAGGAAGTTGACTGGAGCTTCATGGTACAGGATGTGACTCCCGCTCAAGCACTCATGGCCGGAACAGATGATGATCAGGTATATGAACATCTTTGTACTGCTGCCTGTATTGCTAAAGTTAAATTGTATAAGGATTACATTTTGGAAATCAGATCTGAGGTTGAGTCTTTAAATGTGCTAAAATCTGACTTTAAAAGAGCTGAATCTGACTATCAAAAGAAAATTGCTGAGTTAGAGAAAACTGTGTCTCTTTTAAAACATGAAAAGACTAACTACAAGACTCAAATCAAAGATCTGATCTCCAAACTTTCTGAAGTTCAAGCCCAGTTAGTCACAGCTGAGGCTCAGGCCAGGAAGCAAGCTATTGCTGAGCAAAGCTTCCAAACTATTCTTGCATCAACCTCTCATTCCAAAATGTTTTATCAAAACAAAGAAGGGTTGGGAACCAGTGAAATAGCTCCACCACACTCTTATGAGTCTATCAGACTACCTAGATGTGGTACTGAAGAGCAAGAGGTTCCAACTGCTGACCCTTCTCCATTGGAACTAGAGGGTGAAGCAAAAATAGTGGCCTCCCCAGGGGAGAAACAGGAGGATACACCCATCTCCACCTGTGATGACCAAATCCTGACCACCAAGGCAAGAAGAAGCAGAGCTAAGGCTGCTAGAAGGACTGCTAAGAAGGTTGCAGAGTCCAAGCTTAAGTTTGACCCTAAGCAAAAGGGTGTCTTCATTTCTGCCGGGTTTCAAGTGGTAGGTACTCCTGATTCAGGAAAGGAGTGTAGTACCAGCACTCCTGTCCCACTGAAGGATCAGAAGTCGAAAGGGAAAGTTGCTGATGAAGAGAAGAAACCCAAGAAACAGCAACCTGCAAGTTCCCAGAAGACTAACATTGCATGCATAATGTGTGGTCTGCACAACCACATGGCTAAAGATTGTTACTACAATCCAGCAAGCACACATTATGCAAATAATGTTAGAAAAGAAATAGTCAGAGAAGGTTTCTCAGTTGGACCAATTCAAAAGGTCCAAATGATGAAAAAGGGAAAGTTGGTCTCGGAAGCCAAGTTGCTTTCGGAAGAAACTGCTTCTTCCGAAGGGAAAATGGCTTCGGAAGCCAAACCTTCTAAGGTTCGGAAGAACAAGAAGGCTCCCTTGAAACCATCTCAGAAGAAGACTACTTCGGAAGAAAAGGTGGTGAAGGCTTCTTCCGAAAAGAGAGAAGCTTCGGAAGAAGACCATGCTGCAAATGCTTCAACAAGCTCATCCTCAAAGATCAACCAAAGGATGGATTGGAAGATCAAGGAAGATGCTGCAGCCCAAACCTCTTCTTCAACAATGACCTCTATTGAACCCCACTGCATATCTTTTGGTTCAATTATGTCACTATCTTTGGAAGAGCCCGAGACCTGCAAGGCTTGGGCTTCCAAACAAAACTAACCATCTCATCTTATATGCAGGGACATCCATTTGACAAGAACAACAATATCTGGATTGTAGATAGTGGATGCTCCAGGCACATGACAGGGAACAGATCTCTCCTTCAACAATTCCAGAACCTTGATGGAGGGCCTGTCCAATTTGGAGGTGAGGCCGGAGGATATATTTCTGGCAGAGGAAGTATATCCAATGGCAGAATAAACATTGACAAAGTTCACTTTGTCAAACAGCTTGAACACAATCTGTTAAGTGTTTCTCAATTCTGTGATCAGAAGCATCAGATGCTTTTCACAGAACATGAGTGCATTATCCTCAAACCAGGGATGACAATTCCTCCGGAATTGGTGCTTCTCAGATCTCCCAGGAAAGGGGATATGTACAAGCTGGATATGAACAATGCTTCTCCTATGGGTGAAGTATCATGCTTTCTTTCCAAAGCTGATAGTGATGAGTCAACACTATGGCATAAACGCATGTGTCATGTAAATTTTAAAACAATGAATAAATTGGCTAAAAATAACTTGGTACATGGTTTGCCTAAAAAGGAATTTTTCTGCAAAGATAACTGTGTTGCATGCCTGAAAGGGAAACAACACAGATCATCTCATAAATCCAAATGTGTTAACTCTATCACTACTCCATTACACTTATTGCACATGGATCTCTTTGGTCCCACAAGTATAATGAGCATTGGAAGGAAATCATACTGCCTTGTGATCGTTGATGATTTTACAAGATTTACATGGGTATTCTTTTTAAGAAGTAAAGATGAAACTGCTGAAACTTTAAAATCTTTTATTCTTAAAATAGAAAATCAAATTGATCACAAGGTTAAGATTATTAGAAGTGATCAAGGGACTGAGTTTAAGAACTTCGTTCTTGACTCATTCTGTGACTCAAAAGGGATTGCCAGACAATATAGTGCTCCCAGAACTCCTCAACAAAATGGTGTTGCTGAGAGGAGGAACAGGACACTTATTGAGGCTGCTCGGACCATGTTAGCTGATTCAAAGCTGCCTCTAACATTCTGGGCAGAGGCAGTCAGCACTGCATGCTATGTGCAGAACAGGGTTCTTGTAGTTAAGCCCCATGGAAAAACCCCTTATGAGTTATGGAACAAGAGGCCACCGTTCATTGGCTTTCTAAGGTCCTTTGGCTGCAGGTGTACCATACTTAACACAAAGGACAACTTGGCAAAGTTTGCTGAGAAGTCGGATGATGCTATCTTTATTGGATACTCTTCTAGCTCCAAAGCTTATAGAGTATACAATATTAAGAATCAACAATTTGAGGAGTCATCCAACATAGTTGTTAATGAGCACACTCCTTGTGTTAGGGGGAATGGACCTGAGTATATCTTTGATTTAGAATTGTTTCCAAACTATTCTAAACCTTCTTGTGAGAATGTTTCAGCTGGAACAGGTGCTCAAAGTGATGCTGATGCTGATGCAGGTCAACTATATGAGCTTCCCAGACCTATTCCAAATTCTCCAAGAGCTGAAGGGCAACAAGCTTCAACTATTCACAGATCTGACAGTGTAACTATCTCCAGAAATAGTGAGCTTCAACAAGTGAATCACTTGATCAACCTCAAAGTTCCTCAGGTGATCCACTACAACACCAGGTTGAGGGAAGTGGTATTCTGAAGGAACAGGCAACTGTTAATACCACTTCACAATCAACCATTGATGATGTTTCTCAATCATTCAATCAGTCCTCATTGAATGACTCTGAAACAGCAGTTGGACAGAGTGATCCAATTCCTGATCAGAATATGTCTAACCTAGACTTATCTCTGCAATTGGAAGTGATTCCTCGTCTTAGGATTCACAACACTCATCCAACTGAGAACATCATAGGGAATGTCTCTGAGGGTGTGAGAACAAGAGGACAAACTCATCATGGGAATGTCTGCCTGTACTCATGCTTCCTGTCTCAGATGGAACCAAAGAAGGTAGAAGATGCCTTAAAGGATAGTAGTTGGGTTGAATCGATGCAGGAGGAGCTGCTTCAATTCAAAAGACAAAAGGTCTGGAATCTATGCCCACTACCATCTGGTCAAGTACCCATAGGCACTAAATGGGTATTCAGGAACAAGAAAGATGATAGAGGCTTGATTATCAAGAACAAGGCAAGACTAGTAGTTCAAGGGTACACCCAGGAGGAAGGAATTGATTATACTGATGTCTTTGCACCTGTTGCAAGACTTGAGGCAGTTAGGATCTTCCTTGCTTATGCTGCATCCAAGAACTTCACAGTCTACCAACTTGATGTCAAGTGTGCTTTTCTATATGGGGATATAGATAGGAAATCTATGTGTGTCAACCTCCAGGATTTGAAGACCCACAGCACCCCAACTATGTGTGCAAGTTGGATAAAGCTCTATATGGGCTGCACCAAGCACCTAGGCTGTGGTATGAGACCTTGTCTCAGTTTCTCCTGAAGAATGGATACACTAGAGGTACCATTGACAAGACTCTTTTCATCAGAAAGAGTGGAGAAGACATTTTGCTTGTACAAGTCTACGTTGATGACATCATATTTGGTTCTTCAAACGACCAAATGTGCAAAGACTTTGAAAGCATTATGAAGCAGAAGTTTGAGATGAGTTCCATGGGAAAAATGGACTTTTTCCTAGGAATCCAGGTGAAACAGATGAAGGAAGGGTTCTTCATAAGTCAATCTAAGTATGTCTCAGACATCTTAGAAAGATTTGAAATGAAGGACTGTAAACCAGCCAAGACACCCATACCCAGAAACCATAATCTTTGCCCTGACCTTGAGGGGGAGGATACTGATCAACATCAGTATAGAGCAATAATTGGTTCTCTGATGTATCTCACTGCAAGTAGACCTGATATCATGTTTGCCACATGCATTGTGCAAGATATCAGGCTGCTCCGAAGGTGTCTCACCTAGCTGCTGCAAAGAGAATCCTCAGATACCTCAAAGGAGCACCTAAACTAGGTCTCTGGTATCCAAGAAATAGTGACTTCAATCTCTATGGATACTCTGACAGTGACTATGGTGGCTGCAACATTGACAAGAAATCGACATCAGGAGGATGTCAATTTCTTGGTGGAAGGATTATCTCATGGCAATGCAAGAAACAATCCTGTGTCTCTACATCAACTGCTGAAGCTGAATACATTGCTGCTGCTAGCTGCTGTGCTCAACTGCTATGGATTCAAATCAGATGTTAGACTATGGGTTCAACTTCATGACTACTCCTATCCATATTGACAACAACAGTGCTATCTCCATTACTGAGAATCGGTGAAGCACTCCAAGACAAAACACATTGATATCAGGTATCATTTCATTAGAGATATTCACGAGAAACAGCTGATAAAGTTAATCAAAGTTGACTCAAATGAACAATATGCTGATTTGTTCACAAAGGCATTTGATGAACAAAGATTTAAGTATCTCATATCAGCAATTGGGATGATAAACATTGAATAACTACCTCTTTTGAAGACCTTTTAAATGAGTAATGTCTTGTGTCAATACAATTTAAGCCCTGTTACAAAAGATCTTTAAACTATTCCAAGTGTAAATTCCTTCCGAAGAGGAACTAACTCTCGGAAGATATTCTTGAATATCTTCCGAAGCTAAATTCCTCAATGGAAATTTTCTTCTCGGAAGAGTTTTTGGTCTCGGAAGAAGCGATTGATTCTATATCAGATCTACTTCCGAAACTTATAAAACTCTCCATTCGGAAAGACAGCTTTACCTTCGGAAGCAATGCCTTGCTTCGGAAGATAAAGTGCCTTCAAAGGACAACTTACCTTCGGAAGCACTATCATGCTTCGGAAGAGAAATTGCCCTCGGAAGAAAGTTACCTTCGGAAATGTTTTACCCTCGGAAGTAAAGATTTTCATATGTAACGGATATCTTTTGGGCCCCACTCTGTAAAAAGTAAAGATTTTGTTGATAATGTCAGATTATTTAAAATTATCCTTGCCGCCATCATCATTTCTCTGCCGTAAACCACCATACCATCCACAGTAACCCCAAAACAGTAACCCTATTACCACCATTCACCCTTTTTAAATAATCTTGACTTATCAATTTCATCTTCTTTTACCACTTTACAGCCCTAACTGTTCCTTTCACTGTAAAACCCTCAATCTCACTCAAAATTTCAAGCTTACCTTTTCTCCAATGGCGCTAAACCCTCAGCACAATCAAGTCGCATTACTTGACTCGTCAAGGGATGCCGACTTCACCCAAATCATCACCTTTCTCACCGAATCCACCTACCTCACTGCACTCACAGTTAACCCAACCGTATACTCCAACCATATGTCAGAATTTTGGAGCAACGGAGAAACTACAGTGCTGAACGGGGTTCGAGTCCTGAGAACCAGAGTTTGTGGCCAAGAGTTGGTCATCAATGAACAGATCATCAGGGAGCATCTCGAGCTTCACGATGATGGGGCTCCTACTGAGTTCCCCAAGGAAGAATTGGAAGGCACCTATATCCTCATGGGATATGGAGGCGATGTCAGCAGGTCTACCGTATACAAGTTCAACTTCTCTTACCACTGGAAGTTCCTGCTGCACATTGTTTTGCACTGTCTCTCCAACAAATCAGGGGGTTGGGATCAAATCCCTTATGAACTAGGATGCCTAGTTCATGGGTTGGTGAGAGGCCTCAGATTCAACTACTAACGATTCGTGTTGAACAACCTAATCGCCAATCTCAGCAGGGATACATTCTTCATGTATCCCCGATTCCTTCAACCATAATCAACTGTGAGATGGAACCAAGCAAGCTTGTCTGTGCAGCTGCTCTTCCTGTTCCACATATGAGGCCTACCATCTTCAAAACACTGAAGAAGATGTCCACCAACTTCACTGGACGGTACACTCCATTACCTCCAGAGATGACTGAGCGCATAGCTCCTGGTGACATCCCTGTTCTCCCCACAGGTGATGAACCCACACCAGCAACATCCACCACAATACCAAACCTTCTTTACCCATCAAAGCCACATATCAGAGACGCCCCAAACGAACCCTTGTTCAATCTACTCTGATTGAACAAGCTCCTCCTGTTCACACCGAAAGGACTAGAGTGGAATCATGGGCTCCCACTCAGTCCGAGGTCACACCATCCTTCACATTTGACCTCAATGTGGGTTTTGAGCCTCCTCAGTCTCAAACCCCTGAGCCCGAACCCCAAGCCTTAAGCCCACAGGGTGAGTCTTCACACTCCCCTATGAAGCCTTCTAGGGACAGCCCACCATAGGCTCAATGCCTGTAGACATTGATCAAGGTCCCGGGTCAGTAGGACTAACCACCCTCTCTTTCACTGACCTTTTACTCCGAACTGATGAAGAGATTACATCTCTCCATGGCCATGAAGTTGATCTACAACACCCACTAAGAGATCAACAGAGCCAAGAGGGATCCCTTGTCTCTAGCCCCCATCAGAAGCCTGCTACTGAGGTGAGTCCCACTGATGTGGAGGGGACTCATGTAGACTCAGCTGCCACTACTCAGAGTCTCTCATTGAGCTCTCAGGACAGTGGTAACATAATTAGGACTGAGTCTACGGCAACTTTGCCCATTGACATCTCTGAAAAGGATGACTCTGAGCAAAGGAAACCAGGGTGCCAAGAAACCACATCTGGTGGTGAGAGTGAGCATACTAGGTATGTTATCTCATCTCCCCATGATTCTTCTCATGAAGATGAGGGAAGTATGCAACTAACACTTCAGTACTTGCTTTCTAAGGTCTCCAACCTGGAATCACAGGTGAAGATCTTAGAATCAAGGACTGCCACTCAGCAACTTGAGATTAACTCTCTCAAGGCTAAACTAGCTGAGAAACAGACGGAGAGGTCTGTTAGGCATGTACCAATCCAGGTCTCAATGACTTCTTCCTCTAGCTCATCTAGCTCTCAAGATGATGCTACCAAAAAGGGGGAGAAAGTTCAGAGACAAACACCTATGGAACCACAGACCCAACTCATTTCCACCCAACAAATCATTACCCTACCTGAGTCATCTCAATCCTTTCTGGAGATTGACTCAAGGATGCTTCAAGATCTCTACAGACTGTTCACACAGTTTGTATTGAGATCATCCCTAGAACAGCCCAGCCCCGACACCACACTTGCATACTTTGGGGCTGAGGAGCTTCAAAGACTGACTGCACCTTCTACCACTGTGGAGGAAGTTGGTCAACCTAAGGTCTTCATGGAACCTGAGATTAGCTTCGAAGGGGAAATGGGGACTGATGGCCCAGCAACTAAAACAGATGGGACAGAATCTGCAGCAGTCTCATCTTCCGAAGCTCTAGCTGAGGCTTCCAAAGTTTACATGGAAGCCTCGGAAGAACAAGACAAGTCTTCCGAGGCTGAAATAGAAGCTGCGGAAGGCCTATTTCAGATGTCCGAGGAACTGACCATCACAGATGTCATTGCTGAAATTGCATCTGAGGTGAGCAGGGAGGACATTTCTGATATACCTCCAACCCAAGCACCAGCTGAACTTCTCTCTCAATCACAACCCTCCATCCAAGAACCACCGCAGTCAAGCACAATCAAAGACAAAGGCAAAAGAAAGTTGACTGCGGAAGAGCTTCAGGAGGAGGAGAAAATTGAGAAGGCCAAAAAGAAAGGTCGGTTTCCTACTGAGAAGCTGTTAGCTGCTAGTTCTAAAGCAGCTGCAGCCAATCAGGAAGAAATCAACCAGAGGAGAAGAACAGCACTCATTGACCAGCTCATCAATCTAGGAGCTGCCAATGAGGAAATACTCCTGCTACCATTAGAGGAGTTGGTGACTTTGGAGAGGTCAACCAGGCTACAACAAGAAAGGAAGCCAGGTTGGCCTTGGAGAGGGAAGAACAAGAGCAGAGGGAGGCAGCCCTGAGGCTGAGAGAGGCTAGGATCAAGTTCCTCCTCTCAAGAGGCTTCAGTCTTCCTGAACTGTCTCCACATGATGATGACATGATCCTGCTGCTCCACAACAAAGAGCAGGATCAAATGGAGAAGGAAAGGAAGAAGGCTGCTAGGGAGAAGCTGAAGGTGAAGAGGAAGAGGGAGGAAGAGAAGGAGGTCACTGCTGCCAAGAAGTCAACTGACAAAGCCTGGATGAAGGACTACCTCCGGGCTCATGGCTTCTCTGGTAGGCAGGTGGGACCTATGTCCGAAAGGACACTCCAGCGGATAGTCAGTGAAATAAAGGCTGACATCCGTTTGGGGAAAAGGAAGGAGATGTACAGGAGGATGAAGGGAATGGTTTTCACCCCAGCCACTCACCACAGCCACAACCCACACCAGAACCAACCCTTTTCCCATCAAACCTGAACCCACTGATGAAACCTTCACCCCTCAACCCACAACTCTAACCAAACCTACCACATCACCTCAACCACCCAAACTACCCATCCTAAACCCAAGACTCAACCCAAAACCACTAAACCTAAGCCTACCCAACAACAACCAAGATCATCCCCTCAGCCTCCTAAACATCTCTCCTTTGAAGAAATAAAGGAGTTCAAGACGAGGCTCATTAACTGCACTACCTTGAGCAGTATCTCCTGTGAGGGAGAGCTTATCAACATCACCTATGTTGATAACTCTTCAAGCTCCCTCACCCTAGGCAAATTTCTTGAATTGCCTAGAGAAACCTTGGGCCAGGCTGCAAGACTTCTTGGTCTCAACTCCGATACCCTCAATGCTGAGGAGAAGAGACTAAGAAGACTGGTGACTCTGCTGGATACCAGGAAAGAGGACAGGATTTCTGGTCAATCTCCTGGACCTAGAAATGCAATAATCCAGTGGAGGTTCGATGAACCTTCTCACAACTTTGTTGTGGAAAGGGAGAATGGTGAAATCAACAGGCTCAATGCCACTTCTCTACTGCATCTCAGCAGATTTGATCTTGCTGAGCTTGCAGAGAAGCCATTCTCCAATCCCTCCAACTCTGAGACTGCTGCACACATCAGAATCACATCAGCGGTCTCCACTTGGCTGAACGAAGTAGAAGAGCCAAGATTGAAGAAGAGTTGAAGCTGAAAAGAGTGGAAGACAAGGAAAGATCAACCACCAAAGGCACAGCCTTTCTACAGATGGTGGAAGGTCCTGAATTGGAACCAATAGTTCGATGGGAATATGACTATACTTCCCATCAACTAACTCTTTTCAGAGGGCCACAACAAAGGGTACACATAATCCAAGGTGACAGAGTAGAGGTTCTGTCCACCAAAGATTTGTACAAGATTCTCAGCATCACAGCAGGAAAGAATGAAGACACTGATAAACACCTGCTTTCCTTGGTGCTGAGAGCTTTGAGAAGAAGAGGGAAGTGAAGTTTTGGTAGCATCAGCCTAGGGGGAGTTTGTTGGATCATGATAAGGCTGGTGCAACCAAATTCACTTCATAGTCACTTTTGGTACTACATAAAGGGCTTCCGAAGCCAAACAAGAGATCTTCCGAGAGTCTAAGGACAACAGCTGAAGACATCTTCCGAAGACAAAGTCTGATGAAAGAGCTTCCGAAGACAAAGTCTGAAAGAGCTTCCGAAGACAAAGTCTGAAAGAGCTTCCGAAGACAAAGTCTGAAAGAGCTTCCGAAGACAAAGTCTGAAAGAGCTTCCGAAGACAAAGTCTGCTTCCGAAGACAAAGAAGACTCCAAGCCTCGGAAGAGGCAGTCTTCCGAAGTATAAGTGCCTTCGGAAGAAGTTATTCTTCCGAAGCACTTTATCCTTCGGAAGACATTGCTATGTCCAGCAGATAAAAGTATGGTCCCTGACAGTCCGCTGCAGACCTCTGATACAGCATGGCATCTTCCTAAAGAGCCATGTTGTTGACCATACTTTATTCTACTGTTTCACCTTTTTATCTAGTACATGTTACCAACTTTAGTTGGTGACAAAAGGTAAGTCAGGGACATGTCCTGACTACCACTTTCAGACAAAATGTCTGAAAGACCTCCTAGAGTCTTGTAGTATAGATGTAAGGTTAGAGGTGTCCAGCTGGTATCAAAGTATATCCGGCTGTAGGTAGTATTATATATATCTTCTCCCTGTAACTCTTTATGTAAGTGATTTTTGAGTCCAAGTGTCTTGTAATCCTTGAGTTGAGAAGCAATATATAAAAGTACCTTGAAAATTTATCTGCTGTTAAGTTTTCTTACTGCTTGATACTTGTTATATTTGATCAACTCATCATAGACTGCTTGCCGAAGTGTTGATTCACAGTGAGTTGAGAGAAAGACCACCCGAAATCCGATCCTGCACCTTGGTTCTCAGATCAGATTGTCTTTTTCTGTATGCTGATCCTTAGGTTCAACAGTTACAGGATCAGCAGACAGTTTGCTCTGTCGATCATGGGATAGATTTGGGGCTGCAGTTCTGAATTTGACACCAGTTTCAAGTTCCACTGCCATGACATGCTTCATCATCCTCCGCAGTTCACCAGTGATCTTCCTTTAGCTCATGTGGTTTGTAGTTGTGGCCTTGTACCAGCAGGTCATATTGTACTTGCTTAGTTTGGTTGTGTCACAATGGCCCAACTCTTTCTTGAGCTTCTCGACTGATTGAAAGATGGTGAAAGCTTCTCGACTGATTAATGAATTCTTAGAGTCAAAAACCTTATTTATAAGCGGACACATTAATTTCTTTATTAATTATGCTAGGCCCACTTCCCATTTATCTCTTTTCGTATACCAAGTTTATTCTGGATGCATCACTTCTTCCGCAGAACATCTGCGGCACCTTAACATCTGCGGATGTCTTAACATCTGCGGATGTCTTAACATCTGCGGATGCCTTAGCTCAAATGCAATACCTCGTTACTAGCACATCCGTAGTTTACCAATCATACGATTATGCAGTTGCACTGTTACTGTTACTTCTGCTGAAGCAGAATTTCACTGTTACTTCTGCGGATGAGAAATATTACTGAAACTTCTGCGGATGCAGAAATTTTACTGTTACTTCTACGGATGAGAAATATTACTGAAACTTCTACGGAAATTAAAGTTGTCAAAACTTTAAATGTATGATATCTACTAAGTAGAATCATGTGTTGATATTGGACATTGTTGACGTTGTTTGCATGACAATTACATACAAGAAAGCAAGTGTCCTGTATCCTGCATTCAAGTTAGTGCTCAAGTTTCAATTCCTTCAAAATGAATTAACAACTTTTTATTGATTTTCATGCATGAACTACTCCCCTAAATTTGTGATTAATGTTAAAATGTTGCATTCATCATAAATTTATGTTAGAAATAGGCATGAAAGGCATATGACAGTCTAAATGAGAGGTACTCAGTTAAGAGGACAAATTAAACAAATGACTTAAATGATATAAGCATGCATATATATAGAGGGATCATACTATGACTCTAGGCTTCTGCTGATGTTGATTATTTGAATAATAGTTGATCTATTGCACACCTGATTGTAAGTATATAGGTCCGCTTAAATTCATACATGAGTAATGTATCAACTAGGCATGCTGTTTATCATGTTTTGAAGTTTGTTAATCAGTAACTGTCATGTGCCCCACATTCAATTCTCATTAGAGTTTGTCATCCGTAGGTGAGCAAATCACCACTTTTTCACACTTATTGACTATATACATTAAGTTATAAGTTCTATCTTGAGACATATTACAGTCTCATTAATGCTTTGATGTTTAAGCTCTTTAAATTGATGTACAGTTGATCACAAATGAGTCTTTTGAGAGCTGAGATATGATCTTCATAGTCACCAGGTCTTTACTTTCGTAAAACAGAGGTGAACTTAACCTAGGTCTTTGTTTACACAAAACAGAGGGAAAATGAAGATCACACTCTTTAATCATATTCCCATGTCTTTGTTCACACAAAACAGAGGGAATATGACTTTGCAAAGATAGAAGATTATAAAGTATTTTACATAGTGTGCTTTGGTAAGTGATTGATCACATCAGGAGATGACTTGCTTTCCTGATCCTCAAAATGGAGTTCCCACAAACAGTTACCTGTTGTATTTAGTTTGGCATGCTCTTAGTGTAGTTTCCACTCAAGATGAACCTACTCACATATCAAAATGTTACAATTCAGTTTGAGTTTTAGTTAAAAAAAGCCAAGCATAGTGTACTATCATTTCCCATACATATGACATGCACGAACATTCTAACAGACACTTAAATCATCCCTAACGATTACTCTACACAAGGACAGTCATATGCTTTTGAGGATTTAGTCTAAGTTAATCATCCCCAAAGATTCTATCAGAAAGTTAAATCTAATAGAATCAAAGGCTTTAGTGAACAAATCAGCAAGCTGATTTGTTGTGTCAACTTTGATTAACTTGATTAAACCCTTTTCTGAGCAGTCTCTCAGAAAATGATATCTGATTTCAATATGTTTTGTTTTACTATGTTGAACTGGGTTAGCAGTGATGAACATAGCAGCTGAATTGTCAATGTGAATTGGTGTTTGAAGGAAATTGTAACCATAGTCAAGTAATTGGTTTTGCAACCAAAGAACTTGAGAGCAACCAGCTGAAGAGCTATGTACTCAGCTTCAGCTGTGGACACAGATACATTAGTTTGCTTTTTGCACTACCATGAAACAAGCCTTGGTCCTAAAAATTGACATCTACCAGTTGTGGATTTCTGTTGTTGTTGCATCCTCCATAGTCACTATCTGAATATGAGAAAAGACTGAAATCTCCATCTTTTGGATACCACAGTCCTAGAGCTGGTTTTCCTTTCAGATATCTGAATATTCTCTTGACAGCATTCAGGTGAGACTCCTTTGGATCTGATTGATACCTGGCACATACACACACAACAAACATTAGTCAGGCCTACTGGCAGTTAAGTACATTAAGGATCCGACTATTGATCTATACAATATCTGATCTACTGATTTTCCAGCAGGGTCAGGCACAATCTTGTCTATTGTTGAGGCAGGTGTCTTGTATCAAGTTGTATCAGTAAGATTGTACTTCTTCAAAATTTGATGAATGTACTTTTCTTTATTGATGAAAATGCCGTCTGTTTTCTGATGAACTTGTAAGCCAAGGAAGAATGTCAATTCTCCCATGGAGCTCATCTGGAATTTAGATTTTATTAATTCTTCAAAGCTTTGACACAGTTTCTTGTTGGTTGATCCAAATGTTATGTCATCTACATATATTTGAACCACCAAAAGATCTTGATGTTCTTGTTTGAGGAAGAGTGTCTGATCAATGGTCCCTCTTTTGTAGCCATTCTTCATCAAGAAGGAGGATAATGTGTCATACCACTTCCTTGGTGCTTGATGAAGACCATACAAAGCTTTGTCTAGCTTTTATACTTTATGTGGATAGTCAGGATCCTCAAATCCAGGGGGTTGAGCCACATATACTTCTTCATCAATTTTCCCAAAAAGGAAAGCACACTTCACATCCATTTGATACACTGTGAACTTCTTGAATGAAGCATAAGCTAGAAAGACCCTGATAGCTTCAATTCTTACAACTGGTGCAAAAACTTCATCATAGTCTATCCCTTCTTCTTGAGTATATCCCTGAGCAATAAGTCTGGCTTTGTTTCTCACGATTATACCCCTGTCATCTAACTTGTTTTTGAAGAGCCACCTTGTTCCAATTGGATGCTGACCTTGAGGCAAGTCTACAAGGTTCCACACCTTTTGTTTTCTGAATTGTTGTAGTTCTTCTTGCATAGCCTCGATCCAGCTATTGTCCTTTAGAGCAGCTGTAATATTTGCAGGAACTGTCTGAGACAAGAAGCAGGTGAATAAGCAAATGTTTGCCACTCCCCCTTTGCTCCTGGTAGTTCTTGCATTCAGGTCTCCAATGATATTATCTGATGGATGAGACTTGTGAATTCTGCTTGTTGAAATAGTATCAACTTGGATGGTGGACTCCAAATTTGAGAAATCCATTGAAGCAGATGCATTCAGCTGAGATGTTGAGTTTATGAAGTACACAAATGGTTCATGTTCATTAGGATCAGCTTGAGCTTCAGTTGCTGCTTGGTCTTCTTCCATAGGAAGTTCTACGGAATCATTTTGTTCTTCCGTAGGAGTAACAACAACATCTACGGATGGACATTGTTGATCAGCAGGCAAGTTTTTTTGATTCAACACATCCTCTTCACCCCTAGGATCAGCTGTTGAAACAGTATTTACATCTACGGATGATGGAGGATCATCTGCGGATGTATGTACATGAGCTGCGGATGAAGGATTTGCTTCTCCGAAAGTATCTTCATGCTACTGACTTGATTCTTGCTGTGGTGCAGTTGAAGAATGTGCCATTGGTGGATCAGCTGTCAGTGGCACTTCATTCAAACTTGGAGGAACAAATGGATAGCATGTATCAGCAGAAACTGCATTGATCAAATATCCAGAGTTAAATGATTCTGTTAATGCATCTATATCAAATAACCAAGATGATCCTTTTACAGTTGTTGTAAACATGAATTCATCAAAAGAAACATTAGGAGTCTCTTCGATAATGTTATGTTCTGGAATATAAACCCTATATGATTTAGATGTGGATGAATATCCAACAAAGAAACCATCATAGGCTTTTTCAAAAAATTTTCCCAATTGTTCTTTAGTATTTAACACAGACACATGACACCCAAAAGCTCTAAGATATCCTATAAAAGGTTTCCTTTTAAATAAGAGCTCATAAGGAGTTTTATTATGTTCTTTGACAATTAAAGTCCTATTTTGAACATTGCATGCTGTATTCACAGCTTCTGCCCAGAATGTGATGGGCAACTGAGAGTCAGCTAGCATTGTTCTGGCTGCTTCTATGAGAGTTCTATTTCTTCTTTCAGCCACTCCATTTTGTTGTGGAGTTCATGGTGCACTGAATTGCCTTGCTATGCCTTTATTCCTGCAAAAAGAATCTAGTTCAGCATTAACAAATTCAGTCCCATTATCAATCCTGACAATTTTAACTTTTAAATCAAGTTGATTCTCAATCTTGATCACAAAGTCCATTAATGTTTTAGATGTTTCACTCTTATATTTTAAGAAAAATACCCATGTGAATCTAGTGAAATCATCTACTATCACCAAGCAATATTGCCTTTTTCCAATGCTCATCACATTGGTTGGACCAAAAAGGTCCATGTGAAGCAATTTGAGTGGTGTAGTGTTAGTATTGATTAATTTGGATTTATGAGACACTCTATGTTGTTTTCCTTTGTAACATGAAGAACAATGATTTGAACAATGAAATTCTTTCTTTGATAATCCAATGACCAAGTCATTTTTCACCAATTTATTCATGTTCTTCATGTTGGAATGAACAAGACTTCTATGCCACAATTGTGATTCATCTTCTGAAGACTTAGATAACAGGCATGTCTCATGACTGGTGAGTGTTGTGTTGTTCATATCCAAAACATAAGTGTTTCCTTTTCTTGATGCTTTAAGAAGGATCCATTCTACTGGAACTGTAAAACCTGGCTTAAGAATGTAACAATTAGTGTCATCAAATAGTGTTGTGTAATTTTAATCACAAATTTGAGATACACTAAGTAAATTATGCTGTAAATTTTCACAGTAATTCACTTTTTCAAATGTCAACACACCATTTGTTACCATTCCTTCACCAACTATTTTTCCTCCCTTCTTATCCCCACCAAATGCCACATAAGAGGCATGTTTATGTTTGAAGTCATGGAGAAGAGAACAGTTTCCTGTCATATGTCTGGAACAACCACTGTCAACATACCACTTGTTGTCAGCTCTCCATGATTGTTCCTGTACAGAAAAAGAAATCAATTAGAATTGACAACCCAAGCCTTAATTGTCTTGGGTTTGCCAGCCGTGTCTACGATTGTTACTCCTTCATGAATTAATCTTGAAGTTTCAGTATTAATTGATCCTTTTTGATTTGATGGTGGTGATGATGATTCTGTTGAAGATGATTCAGATTGTTGGATTCTTCTTCCTTATCTGATTCTTTCTTCAACTTGTCTTGTTTTGGTTGATATTTTGATTTTGAGGATGCCCCTGAATTTCTGAAAGTTACTTCATCTTTCAATTGGATTGAGGCACAGGAGTTCCTTTTTCAAAATTATCAAAAAATTCAATCACTTCAGTCTTCTTGTCTGACAGATCCACCTTTTTGTGAGGTGTTTTAGACTGAATTGGTGCTTTCTTCTTCAAAGGCTTATCCGCAGCAGAGGATTTTTGCTTTGATTTTGGTTGATCTTTCTTCACCTTTGATTCTTTGTTACTGTCAGAAGATTGAGAATCTGATTCAGATGATTCATCAAGTGACTTCATAGTGCTCTTTTTCTTGTTTTTTTGTTGAAATAACATTCCTGAGTTGAATGATTACTTTTGTTGCAAATTGCACAATGTTTGTTAAAGTAGCAATCAGAAGTCATATGATTGTTCATATTACATATGGAACAGTAACTACTGAAGTAGCAGTCATCTGTATTGTAATTCTTCATATCACACCATTTGTAATATATATCTTCTGAATTGTCTTCAGATTCAGACTTCTTTTTCTTGTTCTTGTTGGCCTTCAACTCCTTTCCTGATGGATCACTTGATTTTTTCTTGCTAGGAGTATCATCAGCTGATTCTTGTTTACCTTTGGCTGCTCTCTGTTGTTTGACATCCAACGTTTTCTGAGCATGTTTGTTGCCAGTTCTTTTTGTCACCTCATGGAGGATACGGGTAATTGGCCTCCGATTCCTAAGACCATACGGGTAATGTGCTACTGCAAATTCAAGAAGCTCCCTACCGCCGTCATTCCTAAGACCATACCCGTATCCTCCATGCACCAGTTGGAAATGCTCATTATCCCTTCCGATATGTCAAACAAAAGAGAGGCTAATTGCCCAACGGAACAAAAAGAACAAACATGCTCAGAAAGGCAACAAACATGACTTAGGCATCATAAATTCGTTCTTTAAGAAAAGAGACTCGCATCTAATCACGTTTAGCAGCGGCGGGAGACACGCGCAGATAGATTATTTATTGATGAGGAGAGAAGATCATAGCTCGTGGAAAGACTGTAAAGCAATCCCGGGAGAGACGGTTGTGACGCAACACCATATGTTGGTGGCGGATATACGCGTCAAAAGGCCAATTGCCCAACGGAACAGGAGAATTACACCCAAGATCAGATGGGGTCAGCTCAAAGACCAAAAGATTACCATTTTTAGAGATAAGTCATACCAATGAACCAAACTGGGCCACCGGAAGACTCAAACCAAAAGTGGGAGGTTATGGCAACTAGGCTCATACAAGCAGCTAAATGTTGGACCAAAAGAACCAATGAGCCAAGATCAGGAAAACCTCTAAGTCCCACATGCCACTGCTACAACTGCTGAAGACTCCCATCAGTTACAATGTTCTCTTGCTTGAATGTCAGACTAGAGAACATCTGAAGACTCTCATCAGCTATTGTGTTCTCTTGCTTGAATGTCAAACTCGAGAGCATCTTAGCTCCAGCCTTCTGCTGTTATGACAAAGTCTGAAGAACAAAGTATGAAGATCAAAGAACTGAAGAATATCAGCTGAAGACTCTAAAGTACTGAAGACCAAGTACTGAAGTCTGAAGTACTGATCTTACAAGTACTGAAGACTTCAAGTACTGAAGACAAGTACTGAAGAATCAAAAGCTGAAGAACTAAAGAACTGAAGACCTTCTACTGAAGCACAAAGTCTGAAGACAAAGACTGAAGACAACAACTGATGATATCTACTGAAGTCATCAGTTGTTATATCATCTGAAGCCAAGTCTGAAGACCAAGTACTGAAGACTCAGAGTTTGTCACAACAACTGAAGAAGTCTTCTTCAGTTGTTGTAGTGGTTTTTTCTTTTTCAGTAGTTTATTTTGTTTCAGTAGTTGTACAACAACTGAAGAGCATGTTCTTCAGTTGTTATAGTATCAGTAGTTATAAACGACTGAAGAGTTTGTTCTTCAGTCGTTCTAGGATTTCAGTAGTTTACTTTTGTCAGCACTTAGGAACTTTTGTAAGAAGATGTCAGCTGTTGACATCTTCAGTAGTTTTATGTTTTGACAGTTGTAATTTGAATATTCAGTGATGTCAGAAAAGGACATCACTACCATGCTTTTGCCTCCTATATAAGGATGGCAAGCCATACAGTTTTAAATGCCGAAACGTGCGACCAATAGAACATTTATTGCTTCGCAGAACTCTTCTCTCTCTATGTTTATGCTTTAATTGCAATATCTCTTATGTTCTTGCTTTAATTGCTAATTAATGTGCTAAATCCGCTGCAAACATAATCTAATTGATCAACACGAGAGGCTGAGATCCTGTCAAATGGTATCAGAGCAGGTTAATCATTGATCGATCTTACCATTGATCATTTGAAACTGCTCTTTTGATCTCTCAGTTTGATCGAATTAGCAATTTGCAAGAGTTAGTCATAGAGAGTGAGTTTCTGCTGTTTCCGGCCAAAATCTTGAGGTCTTTTGGTGGTTTTGAGTTACGATTGTCGTGTTTAAACTTGTTTTTGACCAAAACCTGAGATGACAACACCAACCAATGATCCTCACAATACTGGTTCCGCAACCAAGCCTCCGATGCTGGTTAGGAACGAGTATAACATATGGCAAAGACGTATGCTGCACCACTTGGCTGTCAACAGTGCTGGTTGTTGGAAGTCAGTGGTGCATGGGCCATACAAGCCTATGGTGAACGTCCCGGAATCTAATGAACAGGTTGCAAAGAAACCTGAACAGTATTCGGACGAAGATCTAAAGCTGTTTGAAATTGATGCTAGAGCCCATGGAATTTTAGCCATGGCCATTCCAAACGAGATATATTCAGGGCTCTTGCATCATGAGTCTGCTCATGACCTATGGGTTGCTCTAAAGGAACAATTTGGAGGAACTGATTCGGTCTTAGCAAACAATAGGGAAATCCTTGCCCAACAACATGAGACTTTCTCATATAGAAAGGGTGAGACTCTGACCCAGCAGTTTGAGCGGTTCTCTTGTTTAATCTCTGAGCTGAAGATGGTTAAACAAGAGTACTCCAAAAGCCAGATGAACAACAGGTTCCTCAGGTCATTGCCTGAGAGATGGGACACATATACCATTGTCCTACGCTCTAGTGCTGACCTTGACACTCTATCTCTCACCCAACTTCATGGGAAACTACTCACTTTTGAGAGAGAGGTAGAGCAAAAGAGGAAGTTGTCATCTTCTGGCAAACTTGCTGATGACTTTGTCCAAGGTAATGCTGCCTTGATAAGTCATGAGTCAGAATATGCCTCATCAGAAAGTTCTTATGATGAGCATATTGATTTCTCTACAAACTCAGAACAAGCTTTTGTTGGTGTCAGTAGTTCAGGAGGAGGTGGTGACAACTTGTGTTTTCTGATGGAGGATTTGAAGGGCATTCCAGATGATGATCTGGAAGAGATGGATATTTTGAACCAAATGGCAATGATAAATATCCGATCTCAGAAGTTCTACAAAAGAACTGGTAGGAAATTCCCAGGACTCTCTGGCAAAACCAAAGTTGGTTTTGACAAGAGCAAGTTGAGGTGTCACAAGTGCCAAAGGCTTGGACACTTTGCAAGAGAGTGTAGATCATCTGGATCTAACTCATCTGCACCCTTTGTGACTTTTCCCAGCAATAGCTCACAGCACAAAGGGCAACCTTCCTACAGTTCTCCCCATCCATCTCAAGCACAAGCACCACCTGCTTATTTTGTGCCACCGGGTCATATGCCTTATCCTTACCCCTGTTACTACATGCCTCAGCCTGGTCAACCTCAAGCACCCCCGGCTCAACCACCTCATGCTCTTCCAGAGCCTCATTCTTCCCAATCTCATCACCACACACAACCTCAACAACAAAGCTTTTTCACCCCAACTGCTGTTGACTGGAGTAGTCTACCAGAAGAGCTATCTGGTCAGGAACCACTACTCCAAGATGCTGGTCAACATGGCGGTGATCAACCTTTTGGAAATCTTGCTCTGATGGCCCTTGACTCTGCTGAAGGGTCATCATCCAATGCCTCATCTCAGGTATCCACTGAGGCAAAAGCCAAGCTTTGCTCAGAGTCATGCATAGCAGCATTTGCTTCTATTAGAGAAGCAAATGTAGCTTTAATAGATAAAAATCTTGAGCTTGAGCACACTATTTCCAAAAGAAAAGCTGATTTTGAGGTTGTTCTAAAAGATAAAAATGATGAGATTTACAAGCTCAACTGCCAAATCAAAGATAGTAAAGCTAGGGAAGATGTACTTCTAGAGAAGTACAAGGACCTCAAGGAAACTCTTGCAACCACCCAAGTTGAGTGTGATCGATGGGTGCAATCTTGCAAGGGTTTTGAAATGCTTCTTAGCAAGCAAACAGCTTCCAATGTGAAGTTTGGCATTGGTTATAATCACACTGCTCCTCCCACAGACTTCATTTCAAGAGCAGAAGTTGAATCTGATGGGGAGAGCAATAACCAATCCTTCTCATCATGTGACTTACTATCCTCTGAATCAGCATCATCAGAGATAGACTATCACATGACCAAAAGGCTGATCAACTCAGGAGTTGTCACTAGAAGTACTGAAGGTACTGGAGAGCAAGTGACAACATCTGAAGTTCAAACCTCAAATACTGTTAGCACTAAAGAGAAGAAAACTAACAGTAGGAAAGGTTTGAAGACAGCTAGAGAGGTTACAAGGAAAGCAGTCACTAGGAAGAAAACTGCTAGTACTGATGACAAACAGCTGAAGAACAAGTCTTCAGCAGTTAAATCCTCTTCAGCTGATGATCAGCATAAGATGAAGAAAAAGCCATGTGAGATATGTGGCTTGTTCAATCATCTTACTGATGATTGCTGGTACAAAAGGGGTTCCAAACTCAAACAGAAGGAGCAAATTACTGAGAGCATCAATAAAATGAAGAATGAGTTTGAAACCAAGTTTATACTGGCAACATCCAAGCCTGAAATCCCTAGGGCCAAAGTTAAATCCAAGAAGGTAGGGATTACTCAGGCAACAGCTGAGGTTGCTCAGAAAAAGATGGTACAACATAGGAACTCATCATCAGCAAACTCCAATATGTCTGAAGAGCTGAAAGCCCTATCACAGAATCAGACACAATTGGTGATGATGGTTCAGCAGCTAGTGGGAAGAGTCAACCACTTAGATGCTCCTGTGTTGAAACCACAGAAAAGGAAGTCCAAGCTAAAGGGTTCCTCTTCTGTACCATCTTCTTCACCTCAAGCTGTCAATCACAACACACCTGTTAGTGCTACACCTGTAGCTGAGAACAGACCCAAAGCCAAGCAGGTTTGGGTCTCCAAGACTAACTAACACATGGTTGTGTTTGCAGGGTTCTTCAACATGCCATAGAAGCATCTGGTATGTAGACAGTGGAGGATCCATGCATATGACTGGAAGCAGCTCCCTTCTTAATGACTACTCTCAAGGAAAGAAAGGATTTGTTTCTTTTGGCAATGATGCAAAGGGTTACATCGTCGGAAAAGGCTTTGTTTCCAACGGGGAAATAAGGTTTGATGATGTTAACCATGTGGAGAATCTCAAGTACAATCTCTTGAGTGTCAGTCAAATGTGTGACAAAGGCCATGTTGCCCTTTTCACAAGCCAGAACTGTAGGATTCTGTCATCCAAAGTTCTGAGTTTGATTGACAAGGCATTGGATGAACACACTCTCCTGAAGGCCAACAGGACAGGAAGAGTGTATGCCTTAGATCTTTGCAAAAAGATGGATCTAAAAGGCCATCCTTGCCTATTCTCCAAGGCATCTCCTCAAGAGTCTACACTATGGCATAGAAGGCTGGGTCATGTTAATTTCAAGAACATGAATCAGCTTATAAGCCATGGTTTAGTAAGAGGATTGCCTCTGAAGGAGTTCAAGTGTGAAGATGACTGCACTGCTTGCTTGAAAGGAAAACAACACAAAGTTTCATTCCCTTCAATAGAAGAACCTAAGTCCACTGCCTGCTTACAACTTCTGCACATGGATCTCTTTGGTCCTGTCAGAGTAATGAGCATGGCAAAGAAGAAATACTGCCTGGTAATTGTGGATGATTACTCCAGGTTTGTATGGACTTTCTTCTTGCACTCCAAGGATGAAGCAGCAAAGACAATAATGAACTTTGTGTTACAAGTAGAAAAGCAGTATTCCCTACAGGTCAAGTGTGTGAGGAGTGACAATGGAACAGAATTTAGAAACCACACACTTGATGACTTCTACCTGTCCAAGGGAATTAGAAGGCAGTTTAGCATTCCTAGAACTCCTGAACAGAATGGAGTGGTGGAGAGAAAGAACAGGACCCTCATTGAAGCAGCAAGGTCAATGTTGGCTGACTCAGGGCTGCCACTGACCTTTTGGGCTGAAGCTGTCAATACAGCTTGCTATGTACAGAATAGAGCTTTAGTAAATAAGAGGTTGATGAAGACTCCCTATGAAGTTCTTCATCATTTGGCCCCACTTATTTCATTCTTTAGAGCCTTTGGGTGTCCTTGTTTCATTCTCAACACTAGCAACCCACTCCATAAGTTTGCTAGTAAGGTGGATGCAGGGTACTTTGTTGGTTATTCATCAACTTGCAAAGCATACAGAGTCTTCAACTGTAGAACCAAAGGGGTTGAAGAAACTTTGCATGTTAAGTTCAATGAATCTCCAAAGGACAAGATTCCACAAAACCCTGTGGAGCTGTTTGATCTGGACATACTGCAATATGTTCCTTATCAACCTCCATCTGTTGAGCCTGTCAACAGATCTCCACCTGGTGGTACTGAGGATGATGAAGTCAGTACTCACCTCTTCAAGTTCAGTGACAACCTGCCTAATTCCACTGAACCTGATGCTCCTGTAGCCTCAGCAGCTCCATCCACTACAAATGCTGATGAGATTTCTGCTTGCTCTACTTCATTTGAGCTGCCATCCTCTACATGGTTTCAGGAATCTCCATCACCATCAGTTGCTGCTGATGGGTCTACAAACACTTGCACAGATATCATAGTTTATCAAGAGCTCAAGAATCACCCCACTTCACAAATCATTGGTGATATTCATGCTGGAGTTTCAACCAGGAATCAATTGTCCAACTTCTGCTTCTATGCTCTCTTCATCAGTCAGCAAGAACCAAAGAACTATCATATTGCTTTAAGAGACAATGGATGGGTGGAAGCTATGCAGCTTGAGCTACTTCAATTCAAGAAACAGCAAGTGTGGGAGCTTGTTCCATTACCCAAAGGTAAGTGTGCTATAGGCACCAAGTGGGTATTCAGGAACAAAACAGATGAGAAGGGCCAAATTGTCAAGAACAAGGCCAGACTGGTTGTTCAAGGGTTTGCACAGGAGGAAGGCATCGATTATGATGAGACCTTTGCACCTGTGGCAAGACTGGAAGCAATCAGACTGTTCTTAGCTTATGCTGCCTTTCACAGTCTTAAGGTTTATCAAATGGATGTCAAAAGTGCCTTCCTATATGGAAAAATCAAAGAAGAGGTTTATGTGTGTCAACCACCAGGTTTTGAGGACAATAAACATCCTGATTGGTGTACAAGCTTGATAAGGCTCTTTATGGGCTGAAGCAAGCACCTAGAGCCTGGTATGAGACACTCTCAACCTTTCTTCTAGAGAATAAGTTCACTAGAGGCACCATTGATAAAACCTTATTCATCAAGACTGTGGGACAACATAAGCTCCTTGTTCAGATTTATGTTGATGATATCATCTTTGCATCCTCTGATCCAAAGTTGTGTGATGAATTTACAAAGCTTATGAAGCTGAGATTTGAAATGAGTGCTATGGGAGAATTACAGTACTTTCTGGGCTTGCAAATCAAACAACTGGATGATGGAATCTTCATCCATCAGTCCAAGTATACCAACGAGTTGCTGAATAAGTTTGATTTACAATCCTGTAAGCCCTGTTCTACTCCCATGAGCAGCATCACACAACTAGATGTTGATCAGAAAGGTAAAGCGGTTGATGAAACCCTTACAGATGTATGATTGGGTCCTTGATGTACCTTACAGCTTCTAGACCAGACATCATGTTTTCAACATGTGCTTGTGCTAGATTTCAGGCTGCACCTAAAGAATCCCATTTGATTGCAGTCAAAAGGATCTTTAGATATCTGCAAGGTACCCAATCACTAGGACTTTGGTATTCAACTGGGCATTCATGCAAATTAGTTGCTTTCTCTGATAGTGACTATGCAGGATGCAAAGTCACCAGAAAATCCACTTCTGGTGGTTGCCAATTCCTAGGCAATTGTTTAGTTTCTTGGCAGAGTAAGAAACAAACATCAATTGCTACATCCACTGCTGAAGCTGATTATATTGCTGCTGCAAGTTGTACCTCTCAAATACTTTGGCTTCAGAACCAACTTCTGGATTATGGCATTACTGAGACTAAGACTCCATTATTAATGGATAGTGCTTCAGCTCTTTGTATTGTTAAGAATCTAGTCCAGCACTCTAGGACCAAGCATATTGAGATCAGACATCATTTTATCAGGGATTGCTATGAGAAAGGTCTGATTGATCCTAAGTTTGTGCCTAGTGCTGATGAGCTTGCAGACATTTTTTACTAAGCCTTTAGATAGTGCCACATTCCAAAATTTGGTACTAAGGCTTGGTATGCTGCAACTTGAATGATTTGACCTATGCTGGTACTATTAATTCACAACTACTGAAGAGCAAAGGTCAAATATAAGTACTGATGAGTAATTTAGTCTTCAGCTCCTTCCCAACTACTGAAGACTAAACTGACTCAAAGTACTGATGTACATTATTTATTGAAAAACAACTGATGTAGTGAAGTGGATTACAACTACTGATGTATGATTTTCAATAAATAAGTACTGAAGAACAAATTTTGCTGACAAGTACTGATGTGTAATCTTACACAAATACTGAAGACAAAATTTGTTCACCAGCTCTGAAGAATATTTCATCAGCACTTGTTGACATCTGATCACAAGAGCTGAAGGCATAAATATTCACAAGAGCTGAAGGGTCGATGAAACATCTGAAAATCAGCCAAAGAGCTGATGAGTAAGTGTGGAGGCTAGTATGAAACAACTGATTTGACGGAAACAGCTGATGAGTAATTTCTCATCAGCTGATAACAACAGCTGATGTTTCATACACAAACAACTGAAGGACAAAACCATGTCTTCAGTAGTTCACAACTACTGACATCAGTAGTTCACAACTACTGAAGGCTAACACCAAGTCCTCAGTTGTTTACAACAACTGAAGCAATACCATGTCTTCAGTAGTTCACAACTACTGATCTCAGTAGTTCACAACTACTGAAGGCTAACACCAAGTCTTCAGTTGTTATAACGTCTGAAGAAGAATACTAGGTCATCAGTAGTTCATAACTACTGAAGACTGACAGTAACTCTTCAGACGTTCCCAACATCTGAAGAGCAAAACCAAGGTCTCAGTAGTTTCAACTACTGAAGGCTAACACCAAGTCCTCAGATGTTACAACCACTGAAGGTTAAAACCACGTCATCAGCTGTTACAACAACTGATAACTAACACCAAAACCTTCAGTAGTTTTCTTTCAACCTTTGCCCTACCCTATAAATACCCCACTTTCAGAGCATTTACTCCTCACTTGACCTAATCCTTACAAACCTCTGAAATTCCCATACACCATTAATGGCGAACATGCAACTGAAACCTCGACACAACTGTGTCGCCCACCTTACAAAATCGCCATTATGGCCAAAATTTCACCAAGCCGTTGATCTTATGCATGACTCACCATACAAAACGGCTTTTCTCTTGAACCCCACACTATACACCGACTCCTTGACGGAGTTTTGGACCAATGTCACCGTCCAAACCGGAGAGCAGAATGCCGAGGTCTCCCTCCGGTCCTCCGTCAACGGCAAACCCGTGGTTATCACTCCAGCTGCTCTACGCCAAACCCTAGAGCTGGATGATGCCACTCACCCAACTTCCTACTCCAAAGGTACCCTTGATCTTTCCTTCACATCTCATGACTATCAGGGTAACCTCTCCGCCTCCACCTTGTTGAAGAAACACTTTCCTGATCCTCAACGCTTGATCTTCCACATGGTGAATGTATGTCTGGCTCCCAAGACCTCTTCGTGGGACCAGATGTCCACAAGGTGGCAGCAGGTATTGTATTCTATCCTTGAGAAACAACCTTTAAATTTTACTGATCTTTTATTTTGGAACTCAAGGACATGGCCACAAAACCTTTTTCTAACCGTTGGAACTTATATCCACGGTTCATAATGGCCATGATCGAATACCAGCTTCAGGCTGAGGGACTAGTTGGCACTGGGGTCCCTGCCATGGCTGTTCAAGCTGAGGTATACTCCAGGCACAACACTGACCCCACACTCAAACAGGCTGGCCGGCTGCGAAAACCCACGCAGCTGGAACCCACAGCCTCCACCTCCAAATCCAAAGTCCCCACCAAGCCAAAAGCCAAAACGAAGCCAACCAAGGCTACTCAGGGAGATGAGTCCCCTGAGGATGCCCCTGCCACACAAAGGCAGGATGTGCCTGCTGGTTCGATTCTCCCAGCAGGTACCACGACTCCACCCACCACAACCGCACAGGCTTCCTCTCAACAGGAGCCTGATGCAACCAATTTTGGGGCAACCACATTACTGGGGTCTTCCTCACTTGAGGAGGCTGCCATTGAAGAGCACAGTCCTCCCCATGTGCATACTGCTTCTAGCCCACATACAGAGGAGACCGCCCCACTAAGCCCAACATTGGTTATAGCCAAAGTGCTGACTGATCTGAGCACTCCACCCTCTCCCCAGAAACCTATTACCACTGGGGAGACTCCAACCGAAGAGGGGGTGGGCACAAGTGCTGATCAGAGCCCACAGCACAGAGAATCAGTTCACTCTCCCAGTGTGGCTAGGGAGAGAGAACAATCTGGTGAGGCTGCCACTTCCCCTGCATTAACATCTGAGCAGGGTGAAGCTGGTAACATCTCTAAGACCTCATCAGAGGCAATGGCCGATGATGGATCCAATCCTGAGGCCAGAAGTCCCCAGTACCAAGAACAAGGGGCACATGTCATTACTGAGCCACACTCAGGACATGTTCATCCTGACAATGTCAGGAGGTCAGGTGATTCAGCTCATGCTGATGATGACCTGAGCTTCTTCTACGATGTAGTTGCTCAAAACACTATCCTTGAGGATGAGATAAGCAGACTCAAAGAGCTGCTTGCTCAGATGACTCAGGATAGAAGTCCATCTGCCACCACTACCCCACAGATGGCACCTTCACCCGAAGGTCTCACAAACACTGAGCCACTCCCACAAACTCAGCCACCAGCCCCTGCTTCTGGCACTAGCTCTCAGGGACAGAACCCCCCTGAGCAGCTGGATGCTATCCTCCAGAAATCCCTTCCTCTCATCACACCAATCCTTAAAGATATAATTATTCAAACCCTTGATGAGAGGCTTCCCACATATATACAACCATGGTGGAGGTTGCCATATCTAAGGCTCTTGCTGATAGTCAAACCCCAACCAATGCACCCAAAAAGGGGGAGACATCAGTGTAAGACAAGAGGAAGAGGGGAGAGGAGGAGAAAGAGGCAGAGAAAGAGGTGGTGGTAGAGAGGGAGTTGGCTGAGGAGAGTAGTAGGGTGAGGGAGAAGGGGAAGAGGAAAGTGAGGGAGGTAGAGCATATAGAAGTGGCTTAAATCCAAAAGGATTTCAGTATCACTGATAAGATTAAGGGAGAGGGAAAGAAGGTGGCTGATCCTGATCTAGCAGCCCTTGTCAAGGAGGCTGATGCTGAACATAACCGTTCAATGAACAAAGTCATTGAACAGCTGTTCAGGCAAGGCTTTGACAAGGACACTGCCTTGCTAGATCAAAAGATCAGGAATATGGAGAGGAGAGAGATTGAGTACCGATGGACTACTCATAGCCAAGAGGAAAGACAAAAACTTGAGGCTATGAGTAGGTTCACTTCGAAGTACCTGGGCAGACCAGTCCTTGATGTTAAGGCATGGACCAGGGACAAACTCTTGGCAATAACCACCAAGATTTGTTCGGCTGGTGATTTTACAAAGGGACTGGTCGCAGAGGCCTTATCTGAAGCCGGTGCTGGGAACAGGACACTGCTAGTCAAGCTAACCAAACCAGCCCTTATTTCTAGGCTGCTAGCAGTGCCTGCCAACACTCCCACACTAACAACCCAACCACAACCCACAAAACCAACTCCCTTACCACCAAAACCCGCAGCCAATGATCCACCCTTGAAGAAGAAGAGAAGGGTGCTGAGGCTGCAAGATGAAGAAGAGGATGATGAGGAGGATAGCCTGCCACTCTCAGCAGTTATACCTCTACCCAAAGCCAAACCACAAACCATCAATCCCACCTCACAGCAGGACACTATGAAGGTTAAGTTAGAAGAGGAGGAGCAGCAGAAAAGACATGATGAGGAAATGCTGAAAAGCATTGACAAATGTTATACTGCTACCACCTCTATAATAAATATGCAGAGAGAAGCTCTGAGGTTATTCACCCTCAGACAAACCTTTCAATATGAAAGGGAGAGGGTGAGAACTTGGCCTGACCCAAGGGTGGCTCACAGGATAGTCAAGAAGGACATGCCTGTGAGATACAAAAGCCAACTAAAGAGAATCGTAGATGAAGAGATCTCTGTGGCTATTGTAATAACACCCTGGGAAATAGTAGATGAATTCGAGAAAGCTTATAGAGCCAGCCAATCACCCTTTTCAATGCTAGATAATAGGGTGGTTAGGAAGGGTCTGGTCTATAAGAAGCTTGAGAATTTTCATCGGAATGAGCTCACTTTGTTGTTAGAGGGTAAACACCCTGATGAGTTTGCATATAGGCAAATCACAACACTTGAGCTCAAAAATGGAAGACAGGTCAAGTACCTCTCAGAGCTGTACGGTCGGGAGGGGTTATTCGAAGGTGAGCCTGAAGACCTGTCCAAAGAAGAACAATTGATCTTTCTTCAGGCTTACTGTAGAGAATCCTACCGGCTTGTACGTGGGAGGTAGATCTCATGGATGGGGCAACAGCTCTGTGTCCAATTCCCCAAGACAGAGCTCCCATCCATACTTAGCCAAACAAACATTTGAGACTACCTCTCTAGCCAGTGCTTATCTGGGTCAACTTCTAATCTGATCTAGAAGGAAATAGACCAATCATTATGCCACCAATAAGTGGGACATCCAATAATTAGAGGTTTTGGCTGCATTGGTTCAGGGGGAGTTTGTTGGACCAAAAGAACCAATGAGCCAAGATCAGGAAAACCTCTAAGTCCCACATGCCACTGCTACAACTGCTGAAGACTCCCATCAGTTACAATGTTCTCTTGCTTGAATGTCAGACTAGAGAACATCTGAAGACTCTCATCAGCTATTGTGTTCTCTTGCTTGAATGTCAAACTCGAGAGCATCTTAGCTCCAGCCTTCTGCTGTTATGACAAAGTCTGAAGAACAAAGTATGAAGATCAAAGAACTGAAGAATATCAGCTGAAGACTCTAAAGTACTGAAGACCAAGTACTGAAGTCTGAAGTACTGATCTTACAAGTACTGAAGACTTCAAGTACTGAAGACAAGTACTGAAGAATCAAAGCTGAAGAACTAAAGAACTGAAGACCTTCTACTGAAGCACAAAGTCTGAAGACAAAGATGAAGACAACAACTGATGATATCTACTGAAGTCATCAGTTGTTATATCATCTGAAGCCAAGTCTGAAGACCAAGTACTGAAGACTCAGAGTTTGTCACAACAACTGAAGAAGTCTTCTTCAGTTGTTGTAGTGGTTTTTCTTTTTCAGTAGTTTATTTTGTTTAAGTAGTTGTACAACAACTGAAGAGCATGTTCTTCAGTTGTTATAGTATCAGTAGTTATAAACGACTGAAGAGTTTGTTCTTCAGTCGTTGTAGGATTTCAGTAGTTTACTTTTGTCAGAACTTAGGAACTTTTGTAAGAAGATGTCAGCTGTTGACATCTTCAGTAGTTTTATGTTTTGACAGCTGTAATTTGAATATTCAGTGATGTCAGAAAAGGACATCACTACCATGCTTTTGCCTCCTATATAAGGATGGCAAGCCATACAGTTTTAAATGCCGAAACGTGCGACCAATAGAACATTTATTGCTTCGCAGAACTCTTCTCTCTCTATGTTTATGCTTTAATTGCAATATCTCTTATGTTCTTGCTTTAATTGCTAATTAATGTGCTAAATCCGTTGCAAACATAATCTAATTGATCAACACGAGAGGCTGAGATCCTGTCACTAAAGAAACGCTTGGAGTTACAACAAAAGGACAGTTGGTCATCAGGAATCATGGTGGTGGAACGAAATTGTACAGGAGAAGATACGTATCAAACAACAAAGTTTTAGAGAGCTCATACGATGTAACAGTGAGGAAGAACACGCAGAGCTAAAACAAAAGTACAAGGAGGCTAAGAGACAAACGAAAAAATCGGTGTCAGAGGCAAAGAACACGGAATATGAAATGATGTATAAGCGATTAGAGACGAAAGAAAAGAGCATGACATGTTTAAGATAGCCAAGGCAAGAGAAGAAGAAGACAGGACCTAAGAATGGTCAAGTTCATAAAGCTGCGGATGGAAAGGTTTTGGTGAACGAGAAAGATATCAAGGTGCGATGGAAAACTTACTTCGATAACCTATTTAACATAAGGAATCCAAATCAACAAACTGAGATAGATAGAACAACCCAAACAACGCAACAAAACCAATGCTATTATAGAAGCATCACAGTTGACGAAGTTAAAAGAGCTATGAAGAAAATAGGAAGGGCTAAAGCGGTGGGGCCAGACAACATACCGATTGAGGTGTGGAAATGCCTGGGTGATGAGGGTCTCCAATGGCTAACAGATCTATTTAACACTATCTTTAAGACAGGGAAGATGCCAGACCAGTGGAGAACCAGTGTCATAGTCCCATATATAGAAAAAAGGAGATATCCAAGGATGCGAAAACTACAGGGGAATAAAGCTACTGAGTCACACGATGAAACTATGGGAAAGAGTTATTGACACGAGAATTAGACGGGAAACCCAGATAGCAATAAACCAATTTGGATTTATGCCAGGACGCTCTACAACATAAGCCATACACGTCATAAGACGGATAATGGAGAAATATAGAGAAAAGAAAAGGGACCTTCATATGGTATTCATCGACCTAGAAAAGGCCTATGACAGTGTACCGAGACAACTAATTTGGGAAAGTCTACGACATAGAGGGGTACCAGAGAGGTATATCAAATTAATTAAGGATATGTATGACGGGGCAAAAACATGTGTGCGAGCACCGGTAAGAGACACAGACTCATTTTCAGTGGAAGTGGGACTCCACCAAGGATCGACATTGAGCCCATTTCTCTTTACACTAGTGTTGGATGAGATGACTAAGTCAATACAACAGTCAGTCCAGTGGTGCATGCTCTTCGCGGATGATATTGTCTTAATATCAGAATCTAAAATGATGCTTAACGACAAGCTAGAGCAGTGGAGAGCAGCGCTAGAGAGTAGAGGATTAACGATAAGTCGCTCTAAGACGGAATACATGCATTGTAACTTTGGTGGCGATGACGAAGAGGACACCCAAATCAGTATCCAGGGCATGCCGGTCCCACGGACATCTAGGTTCAAATACCTGGGCTCGTACCTGCAGGAGGACGGAGAGATACACAGCGATGTAGCTCACCATGTCCAAGCAGGATGGTGCAAGTGGAGTGTAGCATCAGGGATCCTATGCGATAAGAGGTTTCCAGCAAAACTTAAGGGAAAACTATACAGAGTGGCGGTACGCCCAGCTATGCTATACGGAACAGACTGCTGGGCCATAAAGAAATCGCACGAGAAACAAATAGAGGTTGCGGAAATGCGAATGCTAAGGTGGATGTGTGGCCATACAAGACTGGATTGGATAAGAAACGAAGTGTTTCGACAGAAGTTAGAAGTGGCTTCTATTGCAGATAAAATACGAGAGGGAAGATTAAGATGGTATGGACATGTCAAGAGGAGACCAATGGCAGCACCTGTCAGAACAGTGGAGAACATCATCATAGAGGGTAGGAAGAGTAGAGGACGACCTAGGTTGACTTAGGAAGAGAGAATTAGGCGAGATATGGAACACTTACACCTCTCTAAGCACATGATCAAGGATAGGAGTGAGTGGAGACTTAGAATTAAAATTAAGGACTTCTAGTGGTTTCTGTAGCTAGGAAAGGACTTTGTGTACTTGTTACGGGGCCTGATGTGTATGTAGTACGCTTAGACCTTTTTAGGGGAAACTTGCTGCTTTCCTGATGCATGCTTGTTCATTTTATACTTCCTTTGGTGATATTTTAATGTTTGTTGTATGATGTGTGCTGTACCATATACCATATATCATATATCGTTTGATTATATGTTGATTCGCTAGCGTTATAGCTTTTGTATCGAGCCAGGGGTCTCTTTGGAAGCGGTCTCTCTACCTATCTGGATAGAGGAAAGACTTGCCACCACCTACCCCTCCCAGACCCTGCTCTTGAGTGGGATATACTGGGTTTGTTTGTTGTTTGTTTGTTTGTTTTCTTTTTGTCACCTCATCCGGAGATATGGCTTTACTCTTCCACGGCTTTTCTACGGATTCAGCAGTTTTTCTCTTCCACAGATGTTCTACGGACTTGGCTGATTTTACCTTCCGCAGATATTCTACGGATTCTTCAGATTTTGCCTTCCGCAGATCTTCAACACTTGAATATTTCTTGTGCTTGGTTGAAGTTTGTTGCTTCTTACCTTTATCTGAATGAGATAAAGGTACCTCCTTACTTGGTCCGCAGTGCTCAACTTTGTGAAGGTTCAGTTCTTGAAGTCCTTCATTCAGTTAAGCAATCCTTTTACAGGTAGTCTTCAGCATGTTTCGTTGCTTTGGAGGATATTGCAGCTTTGATTCTTCAAGAACTTTTGGAAGACCAATTTCAACTTGAACATTCTTACCAATGTTCAGTTGATCAATATCATGTTCATCAGAATCATCCAAGTCATCACATTTATCATAATCAAAATCTGAGTCATTATGTTTTAGTGATTCTGATTCAGAAGATTTAGTTTCACTCACCTCGGCTTCATTGTTAATATTTATTTCACTAGTTTTTATGTCAATTTTGGTGCTTGGCACAAAATGATTTGACAATGTGTTTGTCATTATTTCAGGTAGAGTTGTGTAATTATCATTTATAGGTGGTGCAACAGCATTATAACCCAACCCATACCTATTTTTGATTCAATATGAGAGTTTAACAACTTCTCATATTGCTGAGATGATAGTTGAAACTTCTGAAGTTTCACTTCAGTAGATGCATGATCAGCCATGGATTTTGTTAAGGAAGTGGTCAGATGCTCAACTTGGGCTTTGAGGCTGTAATTTTTAGAAACATATTTTTCTAAATCTTTTTGCAAAGAACTAATTTTGATTTGATATAATTTATGTTCTCTTAAATGGGATTCATTTAAAATCATGGTTCTTTTACTTTGTCAGCCAACTGTTGAGCATGGACTCTATAACGTTCAACTTCCTCAACATATGATGATGAACATAACCTGTCTCTTACCTCTCTGGCCATTGGAGGAACTTTGTTTTCCATATGAGCCATTAATGCTTGATTCTCTTTCAAGACTTCCTTCTCATACATACTCCAGTCACATGTTCCATCTTAAAGTATGATCAGTCCCGACTCCTTTGAATTACTCGGTCCTGCTGATTCATTTGTGGCTGGTGGGGATGTATTTGTCAGCTGTGATTGTCTGAGCAGAGATTTTTGAGAGGTTGGTTGCTGGTGCTGATACTGCTAATGCTGCTGAGGGGGTCTCATCTCCGGAGGTGATTGTTGATTGCATTCTCTCGAAAAATGTCCACAGAGATTGCACTTGAAGCATCTGACCTTGGACTTGTCAACACCAATCTTTGATGTTTTACTAGCTGCAGCCAGATTCTTGTTTCTCCTGAGATATTGCTTAGCTCTGTAAGCAATCATTGCCATCTGCCATTGTAGATCCATCTCTTCCACTACATCAGGATGTAGTTCTTCCAAGTCTTGTTGGCAAATGTTTGCTGATGTTAGTGAGCTTCCCAGGTATGCTTGAAAGCTAGAACTAAAATCTGCAAAGGCTGCTTTTTGTTCTTCAGAATCCAATATCATAGTGATTGGTTCTGACTGATTGTTTTGTTGAGAAGATTTTGCAGTTGCAGTAGTTGTCTCTCTTTTCTCAGCAGATCTCCTTTTTCCTTTTGATTCTTACTTTGAGATGATTTCTTAGAGGGTTTAGAGGCATAGAAACTGACTTCCTCTTCATCATCACTCAAAGTACAAGAGTTATCACCATCATTATTTGAGATAAATGCACTTCCAACATTTTTGGTTTCTTTGAAGTGATAAGGTGAGACATGAGTTCTCACATTCTTGTTTCTTGATTGTTCATCCATTTCAAGAGCCTCTACTTTAGCAACCAGTGTGTCTAGACCAGTTGTCTTAAGATCTATGGTGTTCTTGAACATGGACACAGTCTGCTTCCAACTTTCAGGCAAAGTATGGAGTATTTTCTTGTTGAGTTCCTCAGTAGTATACTTCAACTCCAAGATGTTCATCTCGATAACAAGTTGCATGAATCTATGGAGTTGTTGAGGAATTGACTCACCCTCAATATGATGAAAGGTTTCATATTGTGATCTGAGGGTGTCTTTCCTGATGCTTCTGATCTCATCACTCCCTTCACAGAGAGTGTGAAGTATCTTCCACAAGGAGTTTGCTATTTTATAATTCTCACATCTGATTAATATCTCTTCCGGCAAAGCCATACTAAGCAAGCTGTATGCTTTAATATCAACTTTAACCTTTTTGACATCATCAGGTGACAGATCTTTTATGCTGATAGGCTGATTTTTGTCATTATAATCTGGCCCAAGAGTGGGTGGAATATAAGGACCTTCAGTAATGAACTCCCACAAGTCAGAATCAGTGTAGTTCACATGATTCCTGAACTTGATTTTCCAGGACTTAAATCAGCTTTTGTTTCCAACTTTGGTAGTTGATATGATCCACCAAAAGTACTCATGTTTAATTAAACGTTATGAAACAAATCTTGAATGTTAAAGTAGACAAATCTATCAAAGACTCAGATCTAGTATTCAATTGATTTGAATATAGATCTAAATCAATCAAACAATGAGAGAATGCTTGCTAAAAGATTAGTTGCTGAATTAATTGTTTAACAGACAATTAAACAATTTTTAATACTGATAGATCAATTGATCTAAATCAATGAGCACTTGGCTCTGATACCACCTGTGAATCCAAGTATCTCAATTCAGGAATTATCAGTATTAAATAAAATCAAATTAATGATCGCGGAATTATCATTAATAGCTGTTTAATTGTGTTAATGATTATCGAAGAACACAAACACACGGACACAGTAAATACGAACACAATAATTATTCAAAAGTATTTCATTAATTATCAAGTAATGATTACAAAAGAATAATTATGAATAACTATGAACAATGATTTCTGTGAATCGAATTAATGTTATTGTTGATGTGACGACGGCTAGGGTTGCACGATGATGTGATGCTTGACAGCCGTAATATTACTCGATTGTGTTCTTTAGATGTGAAACCTAGGACTCGTATTTATAGATGCTTTGAGTCGGTTAAGGAAACACCGGATCTGTTAGGATTTGTTATTGATTGGTTGACTTGTTTGACTTGTTGATATTTGAAATCATACAAGTGTTCTGATCTTCCGCAGGAGTCTTGCTCTTCCGTAGATGACTTGGTCTTCCGCAGAAGTCTTGTTCTTCCGTAGGAAGTTTGTTTTCCGTAGAAGTCTTCACTTCATGCCATCCTTGATCATCCGCAGGGATCTTCACTTGAGTGATTTGCTCTTGTAAGAAACATATCTACGGATTAACATTATTGTTCATCCGTAGATGTTTCTTACACCTGGCTAAATTCAGAAATCCTGCCAAGTATATTGATTTTTCCTGTCATCACAAAGCAACACATATATATACATGGGTTAACCTATATATTCAATGCACATATATATATATATATACTGATGGTTAGCTACAATCATTAATTACAAGACTTGATTAAAGTTCTAAGCCTATACAAAATGATCTAGACCTATACTATCTAGATCCAACAGACATTGATACAACTGGGCATTGTTTTACGCCCCCGCGCAAAACGGGGGCTCAATACTAGTTATATGTAACACACATGTAGCAACTTCAATAGCATATGCTGCCGGCCTTCGATCACCGCTCCAATTTTCAATTAAACACTTAAACCATTATAATTTTCAATAAACTCTTTCATTTTTAATGTTTCAACTTGAGCCTTTGTATTGTATATAATCGTGTTTTTAACGTATTAATCTTTTACCAATTTGATTTTTCTTTAATAAGATGCCCCAGTATAGCTTTTGTTAGAAAGAAAATTGTATTCAAAAGATGGTAACTTTTTTGGTATCATGAGTCACGTCAAAGATTAAATTTTGATATTATAAGATTATACAGAAGAACATCAGTCCGTTATATAATTTTTTATCTATGATTTGATCTACAAAATCAAGTAGCCACAACTGCATACGTTCCTTTTATATGCTTAACTATATTATTGTTACTGCCACAACGTACGTTACAAAGTTCATGTCGCATAACATGTTTAGTTATACTTATAAAAGAAACTCCGAGATTAAATAAAATCAAAGAAAGAGTATAAGGACAAGAAATAAGCATTTTCAAATGTCAAAGAAAGGCTCACCCCCCTCAACATATTAGTCTCGTAATGAAGTCCCTGCATAAATAAATGTTATGAAAAAATGCATATTTCGGAAAGAACTACTGTCAAGGTTTATATTGCATAATTGTAAGTTAATTCACTTGACATTACAAGGAAATATATTTCAATCTATCATAATACATAACACAACGCCATCTCAATCGACTGAAAATATGAATCATCAATCAACCCGAGCAGGTGACAGAGTGTTATCTTCTTGTTCACAACAACCAACATTCAGATGGGAAGAACACAACTTGAAACATATAAAAGATCAACTGCTGCCTGAACCCATATATTTATCTGGCTTGAATTTTAAACCCTTGTGCTCATTGATTCTTGGTCTACAAGTACTTAACCAGTTAACCATACCTCGACCTTGGAATTTGTGAGAAACTGTTTATAAATAAAATTATAATTTATACAAAGATTAGAAATTAGGAAAAATTCCTAAAGTGTTCCTCCTCTGCATTTTCCCCAAAATATCTGCTCCAAAGTTTCTTCTCGTAATGTCTCCTCCAGACAAAAAGCTGGCCCCCGGCGCCCACAATGATAGGCGTGGGCGCTTGTATAGCCGCCCACTAAATCAGACGCGTGTTCTTTAAAGTCACCACCTGTAGACTTAAGCAGGCATGTAATATGGTCGCCGGCGCCTCTATAATGCATGAACTGTATGCAAATTCACTTTTTCAGTTGCATTAAATGGAAATTTACCTTGCTATAATAAAGAGATATGTACATACAAAGTTAATCACTTATAAGCCACCAACACTATTTCTTCCAACCAGTAGTTAGTAGCTCTGCAGGAAGTGAGGCTGGATCTAATTCCCAACAATCTCCTGAAAGATTTAAGACCTCTTCCCCAGAAAGCTTCCGTGCTGGGATCTGATGAGAAAATAACCAAACTTCAAGTTTTTGAAGCCATTTGATGGCACGACAACCGATTTCTCGTCTCCTGAAAGTTGTTTTGAACCCATTCACCTTCTCAAGACATGCCATGCTTAATCCATGTACCTCGCTATAACTTGTTAAAAACACAACAACATCATAGTGTCTTTTGTCACGAGCTAATTGGCCTCCTCTTTCAACATGTTCGTTATAAAGCGCCCACACTGATCCCTTTTTGGGTAAATCCTATAAACCTCTCTGGCTGCTCTTTCACAATTGACAATATGTGAAAACACATTGAGAGATGTGACTGAAGTTTTCTTGGAGACTTTAAACCTCCCACAGGATATATGAAATCCTGTTCTTTCTAAACTAGTTAGCGTGTCATCACCGTTGCTTTGCGGGTCCAACCAAGACATGCTGACCTCAATGGATGTGTCGAGACCACTTCATCTATCAAACCATAAAGCCTTGGCATCCCATCATCATCATCATATAGAGCCCATATTGTCCTTTCTTGAAATTCTTTTCCATTCTTCCTTCATCAAATCATAAAAATCCGAGTCTTCAACTGTCATTATCTCATGATCCTGGTTCTTCCCTTCTCCATTTGTCTTGTTCGTTAAATACTACTTGCTGATCGACTTCTTTGTGCTTTATCTTTCTCGTTTACTTTTAATTTACGGCCATTCTCGTTTATTTTCACTAACTTCTGCATTTCAGCTAATGTCATCCTTTCTTCACCATCATCATGATTCACTGATTTCTTTATTTCAGCTAATGTCATCTCTTCTTCTTCTTCTTCTTCTTCATCATCGTCGTCATCATCTTCATCATCGTCGTCATCATCTTCATCATCGTCGTCATCATCTTCATCATCGTCGTCATCATCTTCATCATCGTCGTCATCATCTTCATCATCATCACCACCACCACCATCATCATCATCATCATCATTCAATAGTTTCTGCATTTCAGCTAATGTCATTGTTTCATCATCATCTCTGTCATTCAAAGATTTCTGCATTTCAGCCATGTCATCTTTTCTGCTTCTTCTTCTTCTTCGTCATCATCATCATTGTTCACTGATTTCTGCATTTCCGCTAAAGTCATCGTTTCCTCATCATCACTCATCATCTTCCCATTCTCCTTCAATTTCTCATTGTTCCTAACCTTCCTACCTTTAGCCCTGCATTATTCACAACTCTCAAACGCTTATCATCGTCTCCAATTTTTAATCCATCAACCTTTTTACACCGCTCAGACCTCCTCATAATCTCTCCAACACTACTCATTTTCCTCTTCGAATCACTTCGAGTCAAAACCATATCATCATCATCCATCACATTCATACACACCTTCTCATCATCGCCCTACTTCACAAAATGCATTAAACTGACATCTACTACCTGCATTGTATGTGTACTAACAAATTTGAGTAAGCAAGAAGGGATAAAGCAGACAAATTTTCAAAAAATAGAGATTCTAACAACTTTACAGTATAAATTTAACATAAGTGTAACAATAGAACAAGCAAATACAATTGGAACATAGCATCCACAATCAGATTACTTCTTGTAGCCATTAAAGAAACTAAGTTTCATGAAATACATTTATATGTTAAATCTTGATAAGGGGAAACTGTAACTTATTTCCTCTTCTTTCCTATATACCCCTAGAAGAAAAAAACTAAGACTAAATCTCTCACCAACTATTTTCGTTGCATTCTAAATTTATATGCATACATCTAAGTGACTTTCGCAAATCACTAAACAGATGACAGCCCATTTCATATGCAAAAGAAGTACAAAATACTACGAGCAGGGAATTGCAAGATAGCCTCTCCAAATAACATTACAGAACACAATAAAGATTGCAGATGAGGCTCTGAAATCAGGGGATTTGAGAAGTGACGCGGTTTCAATTCCCGGCACTGCCAATGAGGAACCTGATATATCTAATAGAACCCTTGCGCGCTGCTGGATCAATTTGTATGGACCAGTATCTAAAGAGACTTAAAGTGTACGTGGACCGGTTGTGGTTGCCCGATTCAACCTTTATGACAAAAAAAGATCAGATCGATCCGGGTGGGTGGAACCCCCGAATTCTCTCACCATAGTTACTTTAAAACACTAATGTAAAGCACAGCACAGTTATTGAAAATCTTTAGAAAACCTGATATAACCATAATCACCTACAATGCAACTAACTGTGCATAACTAACTGCACTCATCCTTTAACAAATAGTTCATTTAAGTCCCAGAATTCTTACTTATTCTCCTTTCATATGAATGAAACCCTAATTCTCTAATTGGACTGAAAAAAATAACATTTCAAGAAAGTAAGCAAGTATTCTGCTTTTCAACATATGATTCTCTCAAGTTAAATGGCATCACAATGAAACTACGTAAATGCATCGACTTTCATGCGCCCTAATCGTAATCTTGCTAATAAAGAAAAAGATATTATCCATATCGAATGATAACAAAAGGGTGAATAGATAACTCAACGATGAAGACAAGTTACCGGCGATTAGTAGTGTTGATTAACGTTGTTGTTGAGGCTGCGCGTGAGAATGTTCCAGAGACGATGAGAAGATATGAGAAATGCGAATTGAGGTTGTGTGAAATCTTAAAGCCTTATTTGGCCCTTTAATTTCTTTTATGGTTTGAAATATATTTTATGTTACATGCACACATATAGGCATGATTGTTTTTAAAAATAATTTTGACTTATTATTCACCATAATTACATTACCAAACACGTTAAAAAGTGATAAAAAACACACCCACATATACATTAGCAACTTCAGTTGAATATGCCACCAACCATCGACCACCTCTTCAATTTTCAGTTTAAACAATCAAAGCCACTATAATTTTCAATTTAAACCTGTCGATTTTACTGTTACAACTTGACCTTTTTGTATTGTATATATTCATGTTGTTAACCTATTAAAGTTATTTTAACATTCCTTCATGAAAATTAAAAACAATTAATTAGTGCATATGTTTAAACTTTCTTCTTGATGTGCAAGTATAATTTTATAAAACATAATTGCAGTCAAAACTGTATCGACTAAAGATAACATGTTAATATCATAAATGATATATAATTGTCTTCTATCTATGTTTCGATTTCTAGAACCGAGTTGCCGCAACTTCATACATTTCTCTTATATGCTTAACCAATGTTACCACCGCAACAACACACAAACTCATCACACACATTAATTTTTCTAGTTATACTTTTAAAAGAAATCCCGAGATTAATAAATCAGAGAAAGAGTAGAGAACCAGAAATAAAACATTTTTAAAATGTTGAAGGTCTCACCGTCTCTGCGTACTAAGCGTACTAGGCTCAATATGACGACATCCATACATAGACATTAGTAGATTGCATACTTGAAAAGAATTAATGTCAAGGTTTAAAATGCATAACTATAATCAACTTGATAAGACAAGGAAATATTTCAATCTATCATAATACATAACACGACGCCATCTCAATCGACTGAAATATAAATCATCAATTAACCCGAGCAGGCGACGAGTGTTATCTTCTTGTTCACAACAACCAACATTCAGACGGGAAGAACACGACTTCAAACATATAAAGATCACCTGCTGCCGAAACCTATATTTATCTGGCTTGAATTTTAAACCCTTGTGTTCATCGATTCTTGGTCTACAAGTACTTAACCATACTCGACCCTCCACGCTAAGCTTAGTAGCTTGAAGCTGCTTCTTTTTAGGTGCCTTTAACTGTTGCAGCCTCTTGTTCATCTGTCATCACATGAAAAACAAAAAGATATATAACTATAGCAAGTGTAAGTGTAAAGTCAATTATATTTCATCATTTCAATAAAAAAATTGTGTAAGAAAAGAAGAAAAGACCTTGAGCCGACGCTGATCGTGCACAACTTGTTTAGCTCGGGCTCTAATTTCATCTGGGTCAATTTTAGATTGAGGTCGCACCACAAAATCTAGTGGCATTGCCTCAGGCCTTGATGCATGTAATCTGGAAGATGAATTTCCGGACTTTGGTTCCCTGCGGCAAAGCAAAATCATTAAAACAGGAAACAAGTGCACCCTAGTAACTATAATGTTGAGCAATGAATTTAACTTACTGAGAGTTATCTCCCAAATCCAGGTCATCATCTCGAGAGTGCATCCCTGAAGCTTTATTCATAGGCCTGTTAGGGGTAGCAAAACAGACCACAAGATTTAAACAAACAGAAACAGATTTGATGTCATTACAATATGTATGCAGTCGAATGCAAATTGCAATATTTTTCATTGATGGCCGACGGATGGGCATTCTCTCATCCTCATAGTTCCTCATGTCCTCGAATCGTGTGCTTTTATTAATATTGGGCGGCTCTGCATTACATGTAAAATGTCAGTGCCAATCAAGTAAACAAGGCATGCCATGTATGTGTAACAAGATTGCAGTCTACTTTCTCTGAAGCATAACCAATTCATTCACACTAATGCAAGAGGGTTTAATTCAAAACATAAAATATGTTTCAGGAAGACAAAGATTATATTCACAATGTATAAGTTGCTAACTAAGGATGAATCATGAATGGCACTCTGACATGCATAAAACCTCCAAAAAATGAGGTTAAAGAGAAATGTTGTACTTACCCATTTGTCAACCAAGTCTTTAGCAAGCTTTCTATTGGATGTGGTCTCTTCGTCAGACTTTGACAAGAACATAATGACCTGATCAAAGACAATGAAAATTAAGTATCATCAGTCCTACCAAAAAAAAAGAAGAATAATTAGCAGTAAGCACTTGTAAAAAAAGGACCAACCTTTCCTAGTCCACTCTTCTTCAATTGTTCTCTTCTATCATATTGATCTAAATCAATTGGGACTGCAGGAGGAAAGCAACTAATTATACAAACATAAAAGCATAAAATTTAACCCCTTAAGATGAACCATGTTTTATACCTCAGTTAGAATCTTTAATATTGCTGCTCGGATGTTTATATTGGGCAAGCTTCCATCAGGAAGGGGTTCAAGCCAATTTTTCAAAAGAGTTAGGACTCCATGATCCAGGACTCCAGTTGAAGTTTTTCCTGCGGTGAAATTTGTAATTACATGAAATAATTGTAATGAGGCAAATGTGTGACTTTAAAAATTAGGCACTCACTTGGACAATACTTCAGTTAAAAGAGGCAGCTTCCTGAGTTTATTAATAGCTGGTTGTGATTTTCTATTTAGCTCTGCATCTTCTTCAGCTACAACTTCAAGTTCAGCCATGACGTTTTCAACAAGTAGTGCAATCTCCGCAGCACTTTCTCAGACTTCTTTTTTCTTACCCATCTTGAAAAGATCCTTGATTTCATCATCTTCTTCACCCTCCTCAGCCTACATGGTAAAAAAATTTATCGTGACAATAATAACAGACATGCAACTTAAAATCCTCGAATGGCATTCATAAGTGTCATGTTCTTTAACTTTAAAGGGTATCGGCATTCATAAGTGTCATGTCTTTAATTTTAAAGGGTATCAATAGTGGAATAATTCTTTGGCTGAAAACTGCAGCAGAATTAACAATCTCAACAGCCAAGAAACATGCTTCATATGTAATTATGTGTGTCTAAAATTCTTTACCTGAGGAGCACGACTAGGAGAATAACCACCATGGTCGCTTCCATAGCGGTCTGCTGGATCGACACCACTGTCATCTATAAAGTTATCATCATCTACCATCCTAGTACCCTCTTTGTCATCCTGCACCAGTCAAGCAAAGTCACATAAAAATACAATTCATTCACAACAAGCATTCATCTTTCTATGTGCAGTAGGCGGCTCATAGAAACAGCAACAACATGCTTACCCTACGGAAAATCCTTAAGAAGTAAAAACAAATATTTCAATGTTCTTGTTGGCATCACAAGCCTTTAAAAGAATCATCAAAGGGATCTTTCGTATCAAAATTGTTTGTTCTTGGATATATGATATATCTATGCCTATCGTTTTTTCAAATGAGTCTCCCTGGATCATGTTACCTGTCCAATCTAAGCCTTCCACATTATAATCAGCTAGAAACTAAATGATCATAGAAAATGCAAACAGGTATAAAAATCTACATTTTCAAAAGCCAACAGTCAACACAAACCCTCTCCTACTACAAGAAAGTTGCTCTCCTACCACACCACTTAATCACAAAAAATAACACATTCTTAAATCATTTCACTATTCGAATATTACTTGCATCAAACATAACTTTCAGAAAACCAACAGTCAATACAAACCCTCTCCACTACAAGAAAGTATCAACCTGCCATCCAACTTAATCACAATAGAAACACCTTCTTAAGCCATTCCCACATTCAAATATCACTTTGCAAACATAAATCTCAGAATACCACAGCCACGCTCAAACCAAAATTGAACCAAATACCTCCGAATACCATAAGCTACCCTACTAAGGATATCCCAATCAAATTGAACCAAAAATATACCTCCGAATCGCCACCAGCAATCGTCTCCCACATCTCCTTCACCTCTGCATCATGCCCACCTGAACGCCCACTCCTTTTACTACCCCCTTAACCTTAGACCCCCTTTCTCACCAGATCTCCCTCCCCTATCCGAAAACTTCGACGAACTAAACTTCTTCTCCCTCTCCCTCTTCTTCCCACTCCCACCGTCACCGGAAACCTTCTTCCTCTTCCCACCGCCACTATCCGAATCATCCCTAACAAACGCCGCCACGTCATCCTCCACGTCATCATCCATCCCAAAGTCCGGCACCATCTCCTCCGCCGTGCTCTTCTTAATCAACCTCTTACGAGGCCTCGACTTCGAATCGGAGTCGTTGAACACCGGCGTCGGCGACCGTTCGCGCCGATTACTCTGCCAATCGTTATCCTCCAGCTCATCTTCCAGATTATCATCTAACAGATGCTCATGCTGGTTGTTGATATTGTCATCAATATCATCACCGTGATCCGATTGAAATCCGTCGTCGTAATCCATCAACGGCTCTCCGTCTTCATCACGATACCTGAAAATTGAACAAACAGAACACATCTAAGGTCGTTCGCGTGACCTGACGATAAGATAATCGCAAAATAAGAAACCCTAGGGTTGAGATAATCGGAACTTACGGATCGTTTTCGTAAGCCATTGCGTATGGGATTGTTGAGATTATGAAGATGTTTGATTTGTAGAGTGATGAATCGAAGTGAATGTTGAGCGATGAACAAACCGAACGAAAGAGGGGAGAAGATGGAGAATTTGAGCACGATGATATACAGGATTGAAAAGGGGGTTTTGAGGAGTAAACAGAAAGATAAGGTTGGTTGTTGTGATGATGATAAGTATGAGGCGAATATAGTAATAATCATAAATTTGAGGGACGCGCAGATAATCATAACAAAAGTGCTTGATTTTTTTTCGCTGAAACATTATAATATATATAAATCTCTGAAAACATTATAATATATATAAATCTCTTTGCTCGGTGGGACCAGTAGAGATTTTAGTTTTTAGTTTTAGCACAATAATTTAGTGGTGTTCAAGTTTTATTCCCCTATATAAGGTTACAATATGATAATAAGGTAAATGGAGAGAGAAAGTGGAGATAGAGTTTGCCGAGAGTGGCTTTGGCCCTAATCTCCGGCGCTTCTGTCGTTGAGGGACGATCGTTTGGATCGTGACGTCTCGTACCTCCCCGTCTCTATTTCTACAATGGTCTCCATTTTTAGAGAGAGAGATCTGTCGATGATGGTTAGCTAGTCAGAGACACTCTGTAGCCTAACGTTACCGGTCACCGACCGCTGGCCTTTTATAGCAGCGGCGGTTACAGTTGTACCTTAGTAGCGTCGGGTCTATATGCATTCCGGCTGATGAACGGTCGTCCGGCTTTGTTGTCGAGACTTTCGGTGGTCTTCGTCTCCGTCTCTTTGATTTTCTCTATTATCACTTTATTGGGGTGTTAGATCTGTCAATGATGGTTATGATTACTCGCCTGAGACTCTCTCGTGGGTTTATCGGTGTCGGTCGCCGACCACCGTCCCCTTGTGGCGACAGCGGTGCAGGCTTTGCCTTGGTAGCGTTCTGTATTGGGTTTTCGATTTATTTAGTCCCTGATGATTAGGCCCGCCTGGTCTGAGACTTCATCGCGTTGCCGACATCGGTCGCCGACCACCGCCCCCTTGTGGTGACAACGGTGCTGGCTTTGCCTTGGTAGCGCTGGATCTACAACGTTCAATTTGGTGCTCGATCTGTATTGGGGTTTTGAGTTGAGCTTTGATTTTACTTTATGAAGGTGTCTGTAATGGACCCTAAATGCTTATGATGGACCTTAAGTTTCGATGTTGGTTTCTGTATGCATTATGTTTGTCGATTGTGGTTGATGAAACCTGTCGCGGCTGTCCAAGGGGATTAATACATGTATAATGTCTAGATGAGCCTCAATTCATTTGGCTATGATGAATTTGGTACAAACTAGGTTTTGGCATAACATTTCCATGGACGGTGAGTACACTTTGTGTACTTGCACCTGAGTTGTAGCCGATACGCTTCGAGATCAAACGCTGAGCCTAAACCAACTCTCGAAACGAGGCCTAATGACAATCGTTTTAATCTCCCCGCGGCAACGCGCGGTGAAAATAACTAGTTAGTATTATTTTTTTAAGATGTAACTTTGTAAATAGTAATCAAATTTTAAAATTATTTTAATAATCAAGTTTAAATTATTCTAATTAGGTCACTTATAAAGATTTTTTTTAATCAGTTCAGTCGTAATAAATTTTTTCAATCAGACCACTAAAGTTTTAGGATTGGTCTAATTATGTCATTCATAAGTTACAAAAATTAAAAAAATAAAGTTTTTTAAATTATTAACAATATTTATACAAAAACTGAATTAATTCAAAAAATTGTGAATTATTTAAAACAATTTAAAAAAATATAAGTGACCTGATTATAACACTTCAAAACTTTAATGATCTGATTAGAACAAATAAAAGTATTAGTGACCCAATTGGAATACTTTTAAATTTTAAAATGACCTGATTATAACAGATAAAAAAATGAGTGACCTAATTTGAACGTTGTTAAAACTTGCTTACTATTATGTGAAGTTTTCCTTTTTTAACGACGTTTGAAGTTATTCTTAATAATCAAGTGAGTCTTTTCTGAGATAGTATGTCAACTGTTCATATTGATTTTAACGTTTTAGAGCTGAGTCGCTCAAACACGTTATTAAAAAGAAACCTACCATTATGTCAAAATTTTCTTAAGTCAAGTTTGAACTAAAGTAGAAACCTTAAAGGCACAAACCATATATCATCCCCTAATGTTATTAAAGTAGAAAACCATAATCTATCTTTACTTTTTAACTATATTAACTCCGAATTGACACATATTTTTAAAGAGTATTTGATTTTTGTCATTAAACTACAAACCTAATTGGTTGTATTTGATTATTCACGTAACATAAAAATTATTGTTTGCAATAAACTTGTCACCACATGTAACAATTTCTTCTTCTTTGTTTATGAACTTCTATTTAAAATATAGTTTTGTTTTTCTTTTATTCATATATATTATTGCAATTGTTTTATTTCTTTTATTCAATGTAAACTTTACTATAAACTCAATAGCAAAATAATATGTTTATTAGTCTAGAAAGATATGTTTACTTATATGTATGTAAAAGAAAATACAAATTGTCATAGCATTGACGTTTCTGGCATCACTTAATTAAATCATTCAATATTACGCTCTCAACGATTATGTCAAAAGAAACCACACATGTAGCACTCAAATCACGTCTAAATTAACCCAACATGGCATAATAGTCATAGGCGAAGCTTTTAAGGGGCTTGGGAGGGCCCAGACCCCCTGTTTTTTCGTTCAGAAGTGTAAATTTAAGTGTATTTCGTTGAAATTTTTATGCATATTAAGTCCGCCCCTCTGATCTGAATCCTGTGACTTTTGCCCATGGTTCAAGATTGCCACTGATAATAGTAAGCACCAAGTATTCTCTGCATAACGCTACTTTGATGAAACGATTCAAAGTTAACAAAGCTAATTGCAATAGCAACTTGTTCATACAAACATGTTAGTGAGCTAGTGGCCTAGACCAAAGTGGTATGTACATATATAGCGAGCAATCACTAAAACATGTAGTTTCACATTTGTAGTTTGTAGCTAGGAATGTAGACATCTATTATTTTTCATCTACTTCTTATTGCTTTTTTTCATTTACTTTTAAATTACGGCCACTCTCATTTATTTTATTACTTCTTCTGCATTTCAACTAATGTCATTGTTTCTTCATCATTACCATGATTCATTGATTTCTTTATGTCAGCTAATGTTAAAAAAATTATTTTTCTTCATCATCATATTCTTCTTCTCCTTCATCGTCGTTGTCGTCATTGTCATCATCATCATCACTAACTTCTGCATTTCAGCTAATGTCATCGGTTCATCATCATCGTCATCATTCAAAGATTTATGCATTTCAGCTAATGTCGTCTTTTCTGATGCTTCATTATCATCATCATCATTCATTGATTTCTGCATTTTAAGCTAACGTCCTCATTTCTTCGTCATCACTCATCATCTTCCTATTCTCCTTCAATTTCTCATAATCTATAACCTTCCTACCTTTACCCCCTACATAATACAAAACTCTTAACCACTGATTATTGCCTCCACTTTTTAATCCATCAACCTTTTTACACCGCTCAAAAATCCTCATAATGTCTCCGACGCCACTCATCTTCCTCCTTGTATCACTCCGACTCATAACCATATCATCACCATCCACCATAATCATACACACATTTTCCCTAACATCCGCCTCCACATCCTTAAAATTCTTCGACAATTAGGACACACTAAATCATGCTCCAAATACATCCTCTCAAACTGATGCAACAATTTACAACACTCACATGCAGTCCAAAAAATTTCCAATGCCACCGCGCCACCGCCAGCTCCAACCGCTATGCCATCGCAGTCTGCATAACAATTCTAAGCTTCACATCATACTTCTTCCTCCTAATCTTATCAGATAGCACACGAAACGCTTAGTTTACGAGCTTAAAAGCATTTTCTGACGCAACAGATGTGTTCTTATTGGGTGCAAGGTTAGGGCTAGTTTTTTATACTATTTATTATATAATTGACATGAGAAAAGGTTCTACCTCGAAGATGTTGTACTAGTGAGGTGTTGTGGTAGCTTTTGTGGTGGTATCAAAATCAGTGAGTATTTTGATGGCAGTTAGCATCTTGGAGACGCCGATGAGGGTCGGGTAGAGACGGGGGGCGCGTTTGGCATGTTTCAGAGTTGACTTGAGATTGGAGAAGATGTAGGTTTGTTCGGATAGGGTTTTGAGGAAGAGCTTCCCATTTGCTAAGGGTTTCTTCTTTGAATTTGTCAGTTGTGGTCGTGGCGGTGGCAACCTCAAGATTTTGTACCATTGAGGTGTTATTGTAACATCGCGTATTTCCGATAAATAAAAGTTAATTTATAAACAATACGTTGATGTAATAATAATAATAATATAATAACAATAATAATAATATATAATAATAATAATAATAATATAATAATAATGAAAATATAAGTTGTATTAAAACCTATAAACTAAATTCTTTTTACATAAAATGATAGCAATTCAAACTTCAGGGGTTAAAGTGTAATTTTTTAAAACTAAAAACAACCAACTTTGGAATTCAGATGTTAACTATTAGAAACTTCAGGGACCATTGTGCAAAAATCAGAAAACACACCCAACCCACCCCTTCTTCCCCGTATTCTCTTATCCAATTGGCCAAAAATTCGGGGAGCAAAATCAGGCACTACGGACTTTAATAATCGAACTAATCCCGTACTAACAAACATTTGATCATTTATAAACACCCATCGACTTCAATTTCATCAAAAACCATCCAAAATAACCCATTCGAACCTCTCCTAATCGCGGACCTGCAACTTATTTAAAACCCATTTCCCGATTGATTTTAACTGAATTTGATAAGGGGCTATTGGTCTTGATCATCATTCAAAGCTTCCCTCGAGTTTAATTTGATTATAATCGTTGTTTGAGCATCAATCGATCAACAAGTGGTCGCGGTCTGTTCATCGAGTAGTTCACCATTAATTCAATCATATACGAGGTAAATACACACACCCACACACTCGATTTTTCATGGGGAACAAAAGCCCCATGATTGCAGATACTATCGAAACCGAATTGAGCTTCAATTGGATGAGGTTCGATCTAGGGTTCATAGCTGGTTTGGGGGGAAGCGGGGTTAAACAGATTAAAAGCATTTGGAAACCAATCCTTTCGCGGCTGTATGCCTTTGTCCTACCGGTTCCTGTGCTCCATGTCAATCAAGAGGTCCCGGGTTCGACCCCGGCAACCTCACTATTTTTAAAAGCTTTTTAGCTTTAGAAAATTATGGAAAAATTCTAAAATTATAAAATGTTTCTACAAACATTAAAATTTTAAAAACCACCTAATGATGAGTTACCTCGTCTTATTTTTTTTATGGATCCTTAACAATGAGTTGGGATCGAACTTTTGATTGGTAAGTTAGTGGTCATACTTTGAGAGTACATCATCAAGTTAGGGGTGAAAACCATACCTTGATGACTATTCTCATTTCTTGATCTTCAACTTAATTACCGTGGTTGTAATCAAGTGACGAGAAGCATGTAGTAACTTGAACGGTGAAATAATGTTAGTGTTTTGACCTATCAAGACAAAGCATGATCTCTAAACTTGAAAGAGACCCGATCGCTTTAGGTTGATTTTGATTCAAGCTTGGAGCATTAAATTCTTAAATCGATTTCTTTTCCTTTATTCTCATGTTTGACTCGATCTAGCTACATCAAACCATTTTATTCCTTATCTATCGACTTTCATTGTGAGTTATCATCAAAACCTGATTACGTGATAGTAGTCTTCCTAAACAATCTTTTGTCAAGTAAAGATATTATCTCTGATCGTGATGGTCGCTTCATCTCTCGTTTCTGTAAAAGTCTTCAATCAGCCATCGCACTCAACTAAATCTTAGCACAGCCTATCACCCGCAAACTGACAGTCAGACTGAAAGAACGATACAAACCCTCGAGAATATGCTCCGGGCTTGTGTCATTGATTTCAGTGGATCGTGGATTCTCATCTCGTTGATCAAATTCTCTTACAATACCAGTTACCATACCAGCATCCAGAGGCACCATTTGAGGCCTTGTATGGCCGAAAGTGTCGATCTCCTATCTGTTGGTCTGAATTTGGTGAATCACAAATTACTAGTCCAGAATTGATACAAGAAACAACCAACAAAATTCATAAGATCCATGATAACTTGGTCACTGCTAGAAATCGTCAAAAGCATTATGCTGACAAAAGACGTAAGCCCATGGGATACAATGTCGGTGATCTCGTACTTCTTAAGGTGTCACCTTGGAAGGGAGAGATTCGCTTTGGAAAGAAAGGGAAGCTAGCACCTCGTTACGTGGGTCCATTCAAAGTGCTCGAGCGAATTGGGAAAGTGGCCTACAGGCTTGAACTACCCCAAGAACTCAGCATGTTCATCCGACGTTTCACGTTTCAAATCTCAAGAAATTCTTGCCGATAAAAAATCTCCACATTCCACTCGACGAAGTCCAGATTGATGAATCTATGCACTTTATTGAGAACCTGTGGAAATTATGGACCGGGAAGTCAAACAACTCAAACGTAGCCGGATACCTATTGTCAAAGTCCGCAGGGAATCTAAACATGGCCCAGAGTTTACCTGGGAACGTGAGGACCAAATGAAATCCCAGTATCCTCATCTTTTCGTTTCAGCCTCCTCGTGATTAAAATTTCGGGACGAAATTTCCTAAAGCAGGGGAGACTGTAACATCGCGTATTTCCGATAAATAAAAGTAATTTTGTAAACAATACGTTGATGTTAATAATAATAATAATAATAATGAAAATAAAGTTGTACTAAAAACTATAACTAATATTTTTTTTACATGAAATGATAGCAATTCAAACTTCAGGGGTTAAGTGTAATTTATTTAAAACTAAAAACCAACTTGACATTCAAATGTTAACTATTAGAAACTTCAGGGACCATGTGCAAAAATCAGAAAACACACCCAATCCCATCCCCCTTCTTCCCCGTATTCTCTTCTCCACTTGGCCGAAATTCGGGGAGCAAAATCAGGCACTACGGACTTTATAATCGAACTATCCCGCAATAACAAACATTTGATCATTTATAAAACACCCATCGACTTCAATTTCATCAAAAACCATCGAAAATAACCCATTCGAACCTCTCCTAATCGCGGACCTGCAACTTATTTAAAACCCATTCCCCGATTGATTTTAACTGAATTTGATAAGGGGCTATTGGTCTTGATCATCATTCAAAGCTTCCCTCGAGTTTAATTTGATTATAATCGTTGTTTGAGCATCAATCGATCAACAAGTGGTCGCGGTCTGTTCATCGAGTAGTTCACCATTAATTCAATCATATACGAGTAAATACACACACCCACACTCGATTTTTTCATGGGGAACAAAAGCCCCATGATTGCAGATACTATCGAAACCGAATTGAGCTTCATTGGATAGGTTCGATTCTAGGGTTCATAGCGGGTTTGGGGGAAGCGTGTTAAACAGATTAAAAGCATTTGGAACCAATCCTTTCGCGGCTGTATGCCTTTGTCCTACCGATTCCTGCGCTCCATGTCAATCAAGAGGTCCCGGGTTCGACCCCGGGCAACCTCACTATTTTTTTTAAAGTTTTTTATCTTTAGAAAAGTTGAAAAAAATTCTAAAAATTATAAAAATATTTCTACAAACATTAAATTTTTAAAAACCACCTAATTATTTTCTGAAACTTATTTAACATTTTATTTATTTTGTTAAATGTTTTAAATAAATAAAATAACTAGTTTAATTTCTTATAAAAATAAGACTTTAAACAATGGTTAAAATCACTAAATTATTATGGGTTCAAATAATATCTATGTATTATCGTTTAAATCATGATTAAATATAAAGTTTTATATATAAATCTTACCAAATCATTTTTATCTCTTTTAGTCACTTAAATAATTAAAAATTTAATTAATTAATAAATTAATTATTCCTCATGTATTTTAACAATCAATCAAATGGTCAAGTGTATTGGTAGACTTATTTCTATATAGTTACTTGAAATGAATTTATTATAATTCAAGACATTCAAACTAAATAAAATTAGTTTATTTAAACTACCATTCAAAACCCAATGGAAATCCTAATACATTCACAAATTCTCAAATCACTATTATTCTAATCGAGGCACCGTTCCTTAGGTTAATCATAAGGAAATCGTTGGTGTCTAATCTATCACATCCGATTCTAATCTCATCAATCATGTGAGTGTTCATATTCCCTTTTTATATCATTTCTTATTTGGGGAAAATCATGTGATACAATATTCATCATGATATTCTATTGATATTTCATTCTAAATTCAATTCAAGACAGGTTATGTTATTACTTGCAACTATGTGAACATACTATGATAAACTGGATGACAGTAAGAACCCTAATTCAATCAATCAAACCTGGTATCAATGGTAGATCTACTGGTTTGGATAACCCACCCCATATGAATAGTCGAGTGGTGATTGTGCCAGAGGCAAAAGTCAATCTATGTGTATGTGTGCGAGTCTATTATTTGCAAGTGTCAAGTCAAGGGGTTTATATTGTGTCGGTTTATCTATATGCTCCGCTATTGCATTATAAGTCTTAACATTACCTTGTGAATTGGATTATTTTCAATCAATCAATCAATCTATATGTATATTCAAAACTGTGATTACTCACCGGCTAATTTTTAGTTGACCCGTTACTTTTCACATGATTTCAGGTTAAGCAAGATAGTGGACTTCTACATGCTCATTTAAGACCCGGACTTAGTCAAAATAAAGACAATTGCTATTTGTGACTTCAACTGTTGTAATTGCTTATGTTAAACTCATGCTATCGTGTAATCTGATTTTAATATTATTTTCACTATTAGACAATCATGTGTTATGAACAATCAATCATTCCCTCGTCCGCTCCGATGATTCCGCCGTCGGTCGGGGGTGACAGTTGTGGTGGCTTCTGTGGTAGTATCGACATCAGTGAGTATTTTGATGGCGGTTAGCATCTCGGAGACGCCGATGACGGGCGGGTAGAGACGGTGGGCGTGTTTGGCATGTTTCAAAGTTGAATTGAGATCGGAGAAGATCTGGGTTTGTTCGGCTAGGGTTTTGAGGTGAAGAGCTTCCCATTTGCTCAAGGTTTCTTCTTTGAATTTGTCAGTTGTGGTCGTGGCGGTGGCGATGGTTGCAGTGACGTTGGCTGCGGCCATTTCTTCCGGTTGATGTTTTCTAAGATGGTGGCATGCGGTACAGAGTTCTTGTTGCATACTTGTTTTATACGTAAGGTGAAAACCAGAAAAACAAAGGAACTTGAAAATAGTAGTTGTTTTGATTTTATACTTACTGGTTACATGTTTAAATCCTGAAAATAGCAAGTGGTGAGATAATTAATATATTTTTTAACGATAGGTTTTAAACTAGTGATAATTTGAAAATTATTAAAAAGGTATTTTATTAAGAAAATGTTTCCGGAAAGAAAAGAACACCTTTATGAGGGTATTTATGAAATATTATATCTCGAAGAAAGTTTGGTAAACAAAAAACAAGCACAAAGGCACAAAACAAAACCTCAAGTATATATGAGAAAACACTACAAGGGACCTAACTAACCGCTAACAAGCATGATAGCAAAACCTAACCCAAAGTAGTAAAGGATTAACAAGACACAAACCAAATCACTCGTAAACATGAGACATAAAGAGGAGGAATAAGCAAAAGTTATGAATATCAGTATGAAGATCTTAGTGTCTATCAATTATGGAATTATTATCAGGCCATACACACAAGCCATACCACCTGCAAACACGGGGCATAATGGTAGTGGCAAATGTGTGAGTAAGATGATAGTCAGCATAGTTTTAAATAGATGAAGAAGGTTGCATAGATGACTCCTACCTAGGCCAAACAACCAGCCATCCCACTAGTAGTAGTAGGAAAGATTTGAATTAAACACACGTGACGGTGGTATGTTATTGATGCTACTTGGTACGGTTTTATGCCCCTGCAACGCGGGGAGCTTAATACTAGTTATTTATATTTTGTATGCATGTCTATATAATTATCCGTGCTACATATGTGTTTATAGATAACTTGCCGTTGTATAAATCATTGACTTGAGTGTTGATGGTGTTCCTAGAGCTTTGCCTCCGGGTCACCTTCTAATGTATTTTTTTGTATTGCAGCTAGGAGTTAAACTTGAGAATGAACTAGGGATGATAAATTCAGCTTGACTTGATAACAATGTCCGGCTTGGATTTTAGATGTAACAAAAACAAATAGAGAGATTAATAGAAAAGAAGAAGATAGTTGATAACGTTATTAATATGTTAAGAATGGCTTGTAATTTTTTATTCGGTAAATAAAATGACTTGTACAAACAAATTTATTATTATTCCTCATGATTTTATGATGGTTTGTGGATACCTAGAGCTAATGTGAGGCTAGCCTATTTGGTAGAGGCTTTTCTCTTAGAAGGAAGGTATTGGGTTCAAACCCAAGCAATTGTGTAATTTAGTGTAATGTATGAGTAAGATTCATTTACTGTTTAATATATATATGTGTGTGTGTGTTTTATAACATGAAAAATTATAAAAAATACCTAAAACATGTTAAACACAACAGACAACTATACAAACAAAATACATTACGATATCCAACACGACTAGGACTGCTAAGCAAACCAAAACAAATACTACATTACTTAACTTAAAGATATTAATATATCATTTTATAGAATTGAAAATTAATAATCTATTTTACTTTGTGAACCACATGTACGCACGCCATCAATTTTACTGCCAAAATCTAATACTTATCCCTTTTACGAGACTCGACACAAATTATGGTAAGTATTGTCAAAATATACTCCGTGTCCATTAATTATTATATATATATATACACACACACTAATGAGTGAAGTTATTTTACAAAGTATATTTTTATTATAAGTGTCAGAAGACACGATTACACTAAAAAAGTCACAAAAAGGTTATATTTTAAAATAAATTGAGTTTCAAAAAAGTAATTCGTAGTCTCTGTTTCTCAGAAAAAAAGAAAAATTTTCACTGTCTTTTTATGACACAATGACGGCATTATGTCTTTCATAATGACACAATGACGTCATTGTGTCTTTCATATTGACACAATGACTTCATTGTGTTTTTTAATGACACAATGACTTCATTTTGTATTTCATAAACGACACAATAAAAAACGTTAATTTTTTTTAATTTTCGTGAATTTTTTCTTAGTGAGGACGGCTAGGGGAACAAAAACTCAGAATTACTTTTTTAAAATTCGATTTAGATTTTGTGAGATATAATATTTTTTTGATCTTTTTTACTCATTGTGTATTCTCACACTTTATAGTAAAAATACACTTTATATTTAAACATCTTTCTATACTAATTACCTACTTGGTTATTAATCATGAGTTGTACCATGTGTTTAGTGGATTGTGCTCACCTTTTGTATTTTTTTTTCTTAATATTGAACTTTTTTTATTTTAACATAACACTTTTACATCTTATACAATTTAAACTTAATATTTTTTTACTTTCAACTTTGATCACCTATATTTTTCATATTTTAAAATTTTAATATTTTATATTTCGGTCTAAATTTTGCGAATTAACACGCCGCAAAGTGCATGTATGTTCAACGTTTTTTACGCTCATTTTTTATCGTTTAGTAGCCAGTCGCAAGACGCTAGTCCTAGACTGACTTGCTTATTGTTTGAGATGTTTTACGTTTTGCATGTGTGGTTCAGTGTTTTACATTTCGCATGCGTGGTTTTATTTTTATGTTTAATTTTTGTTCGGTTTTATTTTTCATATTTCATTTACTTTAATAAGAGTTTTTTGGGCGTTGGTGATTGCTGGCGATGATATATTATCAGTATTACTTAACATGATTTTACGCACCCTTTATAACATGAAGGGTTTAATACTGGTTACGATTATACTTTATGTGACAAATACCAACTAGCACGCTTTAGGGTTGAATTGAAGGTGTTCATATTCAACGGCTTAAGGTTGTCCAGAGGGGCTAAAAAAAGACCCCATCACCACCTCAATCAGTCCCACATCAGATCCTATAAGCTTTCCTTGTAACACGTCAGCACAAATCTACCGTTGAAACAACCTACAAACTCTACGTCTAAAGCAGGGGAGACTGTAACATCGCGTATTTCCGATAAATAAAAGTTAATTTTGTAAACAATACGTTGATGTTAATAATAATAATAATAATAATGAAAATATAAGTTGTACTAAAAACTATAACTAATATTTTTTTTACATGAAATGATAGCAATTCAAACTTCAGGGGTTAAAGTGTAATTTATTTAAAACTAAAACCAAACTTTGACATTCAAATGTTAACTATTAGAAACTTCAGGGACCATTGTGCAAAAATCAGAAAACACACCCAATCCCATCCCCCTTCTTCCCCGTATTCTCTTCTCCACTTGGCCGAAAATTCGGGGAGCAAAATCAGGCACTACGGACTTTAATAATCGAACTAATCCCGCAATAACAAACATTTGATCATTTATAAACACCCATCGACTTCAATTTCATCAAAAACCATCGAAAATAACCCATTCGAACCTCTCCTAATCGCGGACCTGCAACTTATTTAAAACCCATTCCCCGATTGATTTTAACTGAATTTGATAAGGGGCTATTGGTCTTGATCATCATTCAAAGCTTCCCTCGAGTTTAATTTGATTATAATCGTTGTTTGAGCATCAATCGATCAACAAGTGGTCGCGGTCTGTTCATCGAGTAGTTCACCATTAATTCAATCATATACGAGGTAAATACACACACCCACACACTCGATTTTTCATGGGGAACAAAAGCCCCATGATTGCAGATACTATCGAAACCGAATTGAGCTTCAATTGGATGAGGTTCGATCTAGGGTTCATAGCGGGTTTGGGGGGAAGCGGGTTAAACAGATTAAAAGCATTTGGAAACCAATCCTTTCGCGGCTGTATGCCTTTGTCCTACCGATTCCTGCGCTCCATGTCAATCAAGAGGTCCCGGGTTCGACCCCGGGCAACCTCACTATTTTTTTTAAAGTTTTTTTCTTTAGAAAAGTTATGAAAAAAATTCTAAAAATTATAAAAATATTTCTACAAACATTAAAATTTTTAAAAACCACCTAATTATTTTCTGAAACTTATTTTAACATTTTATTTATTTTGTTAAATGTTTTAAATAAATAAAATAACTAGTTTAATTTCTTATAAAATAAGACTTTAAACAATGGTTAAAATCACTAAATTATTATGGGTTCAAATAATATCTATGTATTATCGTTTAAATCATGATTAAATATAAAAGTTTTATATATAAATCTTACCAAATCATTTTTATCTCTTTTAGTCACTTAAATAATTAAAAATTTAATTAATTAATAAAATTAATTATTCCTCATGCATTTTAACAATCAATCAAATGGTCAAGTGTATTGGTAGACTTATTTCTATATAGTTACTTGAAATGAATTTATTATAATTCAAGACATTCAAACTAAATAAAATTAGTTTATTTAAACTACCATTCAAAACCCAATGGAAATCCTAATACATTCACAAATTCTCAAATCACTATTATTCTAATTCGAGGCACCGTTCCTTAGGTTAATCATAAGGAAATCGTTGGTGTCTAATCTATCACATCCAGATTCTAATCTCATCAATCATGTGAGTGTTCATATTCCCTTTTTATATCATTTCTTATTTGGGGAAAATCATGTGATACAATATTCAATCATGATATTCTATTGATATTTCATTCTAAATTCAATTCAAGACAGGTTATGTTATTACTTGCAACTATGTGAACATACTATGATAAACTGGATGACAGTAAGAACCCTAATTCAATCAATCAAACCTGGTATCAATGGTAGATCTACTGGTTTGGATAACCCACCCCATATGAATAGTCGAGTGGTGATTGTGCCAGAGGCAAAAGTCAATCTATGGTGTATGTGTGCGAGTCTATTATTTGCAAGTGTCAAGTCAAGGGGTTTATATTGTGTCGGTTTATCTATATGCTCCGCTATTGCATTATAAGTCTTAACATTACCTTGTGAATTGGATTATTTTCAATCAATCAATCAATCTATATGTATATTCAAAACTGTGATTACTCACCGGCTAATTTTTAGTTGACCCGTTACTTTTCACATGATTTCAGGTTAAGCAAGATAGTGGACTTCTACATGCTCATTTAAGACCCGGACTTAGTCAAAATAAAAGACAATTGCTATTTGTGACTTCAACTGTTGTAATTGCTTATGTTAACTCATGCTATCGTGTAATCTGATTTTAATATTATTTTCACTATTAGACAATCATGTGTTATGAACAATCAATCATTCCCTCGTCCGCTCCGATGATTTCGCCGTCGGTCGGGGTGTGACAGTTGTGGTGGCTTCTGTGGTAGTATCGACATCAGTGAGTATTTTGATGGCGGTTAGCATCTCGGAGACGCCGATGACGGGCGGGTAGAGACGGTGGGCGTGTTTGGCATGTTTCAAAGTTGAATTGAGATCGGAGAAGATCTGGGTTTGTTCGGCTAGGGTTTTGAGGTGAAGAGCTTCCCATTTGCTCAAGGTTTCTTCTTTGAATTTGTCAGTTGTGGTCGTGGCGGTGGCGATGGTTGCAGTGACGTTGGCTGCGGCCATTTCTTCCGGTTGATGTTTTCTAAGATGGTGGCATGCGGGTACAGAGTTCTTGTTGCATACTTGTTTTATACGTAAGGTGAAAACCAGAAAAACAAAGGAACTTGAAAATAGTAAGTTGTTTTGATTTTATACTTACTGGTTACATGTTTAAATCCTGAAAATAGCAAGTGGTGAGATAATTAATAATATTTTTTAACGATAGGTTTTAAACTAGTGATAATTTGAAAATTATTAAAAAGGTATTTTATTAAAAAAATGTTTCCGGAAAGAAAAGAACACCTTTATGAGGGTATTTATGAAATATTATATCTCGAAGAAAGTTTGGTAAACAAAAAACAAGCACAAAGGCACAAAAACAAAACCTCAAGTATATATGAGAAAACACTACAAGGGACCTAACTAACCGCTAACAAGCATGATAGCAAAACCTAACCCAAAGTAGTAAAGGATTAACAAGACACAAACCAAATCACTCGTAAACATGAGACATAAAGAGGAGGAATAAGCAAAAGTTGTGAATATCAGTATGAAGATCTTAGTGTCTATCAATTATGGAATTATTATCAGGCCATACACACAAGCCATACCACCTGCAAACACGGGGCATAATGGTAGTGGCAAATGTGTGAGTAAGATGATAGTCAGCATAGTTTTAAATAGATGAAGAAGGTTGCATAGATGACTCCTACCTAGGCCAAACAACCAGCCATCCCACTAGTAGTAGTAGGAAAGATTTTGAATTAAACACACGTGACGGTGGTATGTTATTGATGCTACTTGGTACGGTTTTATGCCCCCTGCAACGCGGGGAGCTTAATACTAGTTATTTATATTTTGTATGCATGTCTATATAATTATCCGTGCTACATATGTGTTTATAGATAACTTGCCGTTGTATAAATCATTGACTTGAGTGTTGATGGTGTTCCTAGAGCTTTGCCTCCGGGTCACCTTCTAATGTATTTTTTGTATTGCAGCTAGGAGTTAAACTTGAGAATGAACTAGGGATGATAAATTCAGCTTGACTTGATAACAATGTCCGGCTTGGATTTTAGATGTAACAAAAACAAATAGAGAGATTAATAGAAAAGAAGAAGATAGTTGATAACGTTATTAAATATGTTAAGAATGGCTTGTAATTTTTTTATTCGGTAAATAAAATGACTTGTACAAACAAATTTATTATTATTCCTCATGATTTTATGATGGTTTGTGGATACCTAGAGCTAATGTGAGGCTAGCCTATTTGGTAGAGGCTTTTCTCTTAGAAGGAAGGTATTGGGTTCAAACCCAAGCAATTGTGTAATTTAGTGTAATGTATGAGTAAGATTCATTTACTGTTTAATATATATATGTGTGTGTGTGTGTGTTTTATAACATGAAAAAATTATAAAAAATACCTAAAACATGTTAAACACAACAGACAACTATACAAACAAAATACATTACGATATCCAACACGACTAGGACTGCTAAGCAAACCAAAACAAATACTACATTACTTAACTTAAAGATATTAATATATCATTTTATAGAATTGAAAATTAATAATCTATTTTACTTTGTGAACCACATGTACGCACGCCATCAATTTTACTGCCAAAATCTAATACTTATCCCTTTTACGAGACTCGACACAAATTATGGTAAGTATTGTCAAAATATACTCTGTGTCCATTAATTATTATATATATATATACACACACACTAATGAGTGAAGTTATTTTACAAAGTATATTTTTATTATAAGTGTCAGAAGACACGATTACACTAAAAAAGTCACAAAAAGGTTATATTTTAAAATAAATTGAGTTTCAAAAAAGTAATTCGTAGTCTCTGTTTCTCAGAAAAAAAGAAAAATTTTCACTGTCTTTTTATGACACAATGACGGCATTATGTCTTTCATAATGACACAATGACGTCATTGTGTCTTTCATATTGACACAATGACTTCATTGTGTTTTTTATAATGACACAATGACTTCATTTTGTATTTCATAAACGACACAATAAAAAAACGTTAATTTTTTTTAATTTTCGTGAATTTTTTCTTAGTGAGGACGGCTAGGGGAACAAAAACTCAGAATTACTTTTTTAAAATTCGATTTAGATTTTGTGAGATATAATATTTTTTTGATCTTTTTTACTCATTGTGTATTCTCACACTTTATAGTAAAAATACACTTTATATTTAAACATCTTTCTATACTAATTACCTACTTGGTTATTAATCATGAGTTGTACCATGTGTTTAGTGGATTGTGCTCACCTTTTGTATTTTTTTTTCTTAATATTGAACTTTTTTTATTTAACATAACACTTTTACATCTTATACAATTTAAACTTAATATTTTTTTACTTTCAACTTTGATCACCTATACTTTTCATATTTTAAAATTTTAATATTTTATATTTCGGTCTAAATTTTGCGAATTAACACGCCGCAAAGTGCATGTGTGGTTCAACGTTTTTTACGCTTATTTTTTATCGTTTAGTAGCCAGTCGCAAGACGCTAGTCCTAGACTGACTTGCTTATTGTTTGAGATGTTTTACGTTTTGCATGTGTGGTTCAGTGTTTTACATTTCGCATGCGTGGTTTTATTTTTATGTTTAATTTTTGTTCGGTTTTATTTTTCATATTTCATTTACTTTAATAAGAGTTTTTTGGGCGTTGGTGATTGCTGGCGATGATATATTATCAGTATTACTTAACATGATTTTACGCACCCTTTATAACATGAAGGGTTTAATACTGGTTACGATTATACTTTATGTGACAAATACCAACTGGCACGCTTTAGGGTTGAATTGAAGGTGTTCATATTCAACGGCTTAAGGTTGTCCAGAGGGGCTAAAAAAAGACCCCATCACCACCTCAATCAGTCCCACATCAGATCCTATAAGCTTTCCTTGTAACACGTCAGCACAAATCTACCGTTGAAACAACCTACAAACTCTACGTCTTTGCTCACAATCACCATCATCATCATCATCATCAACAATCAATTCAAAGGGAGCTCCAAGACTCCTAAAGAACGATTCTTTGCAAATCTATCGTACTTTGATCGAACAATTTGATCACTTTTCAGCTATCTTTTTTTTTTTATTTTGCCCTAATTTCCCTTGTTTAGGGTTTTCATTTTGATATTGGCTATCATTACGATTGGGAAAAAAAGATAAAAACTTTCACTCGTGAGTCACTGGTTCTCAAGGCTTCACGGTAAGTTATTAGTCTAATCAAATCATATGGTCTTGTGTACATGAGAATGTTGAACTGTGGTGTGATCTTTCAGGGTTTGTGATAGTTTGTATCTGGGTGTCTAAATTGTTGTGAAAGTTGGTTTTATTTATGTTCTGTTTTGTAGTTTGTTTGTTTGAATATTTGGGAACTTCAATTGGAGTAGAAAACATTGATTTTTGATTTGCATGCTCACAAGTATTACCTTATTATATTGCAATCTCTCAATGTGTAATTGTTTGAAAGTTTCAAATTTTTTGAATTCTTGTATTATGATTATGAATTGAAATCTAGTGATAGGATGGTTGTAGGCTATATTGAAGTGGTTCTGGTTTGAATATGGGAAGTCGGGAGCCGGATAAACCCACCAAGGGGGGTAAAGACTCTGCAACGGAGAGTAAAGACTCTGCAAAGGAGACTCCAACTCCAACTTCTCAGGTGTATTTATTTATCTTCTCCATTGTTAGGTTCATATAAATGGTGTAACTTGTAATTACATTCTTATATATATGTATATATAAGCATATTACTGAACTTGGGAAGATATACATGTTTGTTTTTCTTTGTTCAGGAGCAATCCTCAGGTAATGCCACCGGGTGATCCCACCAGACTGGACGGGTTTTCAGGTTTCATGTCCATAACACTTAGCTTAGCCAAATTGTAGCATGTATGATATAAGTTGTTTGGCTAAATTTTGGCGGTGTTCACATTTTGAACAGGCTTATTCTCCTATGCCTCCACATGGGTACTTGGCATCAAGCCCTCAACCTCATCCATACGTTTGGGGGGTTCAGGTACTAGGCTTGTTGGATTTCTGATTTTGCTCTTTTGCGATTAACTTATATCAGGGAACTATGAATCAGGTTTCTCTTAATGTGTTTTTATCTGTTCAAAACTTTTATTAATGTTATAACATATTGTGCCCATCTGCTTTGTATGGTTCTTAATTTACAAAGTTCACTGCTAAAAGCTATCAGCCAGCATCACCTTCTCTAATTTCATGTTAACCACTAACCAGTTACTTTTCTTAGCTTGAAGAAGTAGATTCTTGTTGGCAAGCAAATGTTGAAGTTGGCCATGGACAAGTTTTTTTTATATATTTTATTAGTTCATCATTAAGATAGTATGTCCTATATAACCAAGTACATGTGATCATCAGCAACCTCTTTCCTTATAGTAAGTTTATTTTTGTGGCCCACGTCACCGTTTGCCGATGTCCTTGGTTTATGCTGTGCTCAGGCCAGGTGCTGGTTTTCCTTTGGTTGTACACTACTGTCAAAATGCTATGAAGCACTGTTCCTGATAGCTTCACATTAGATTCCTGCAGAAGACCATAACTGAATTGTAATAATGGAATATTGGCTCATTGGCACGTTTTTGAGGATTTGGAGTATAAAAATAATGTTATTAGGGTCACCTGTTAGTCTGTTACATGAACCATTCTAGAGTTTTATGGCATAAATTTTACTGGAAATTGAAGAGCCATTCCAGTAGATAGCATTTGGTTATATGCTAGTTAGCTTAAGTAATCCGCCGATAGTTTTTATCTTGATTAAATTGATCTGCATCTTCTAATACCTAAGAGTACTTGCAGCATCTTCTGCCTCCTTATGGTACTGCACCTCATCCATATGTTGCTATGTATCCCCATGGTGGCTTATACCCTCATCCATCAATGCCTCCGGTATTCTTGTTATCATTTTGTATTTTTTGTGCTGCATTTGTTTCTTTATCCCACGAAGAAGGGCAATGATGTTTACCCTATTTTGAATTTAATCAGGGATCATATCCTTTTAATCCATATGCAATGCCATCCCCAAACGGTGTTGCTGAGGCTTCTGTGAGTTGCCTTGAGCTATTATGCTTTTAATTTTTTTGACTAGCAGTTGTTAAGAACAATTTTTTAAATTTGCATGCAGGGTAATACGCCCGGTGGTATAGAAGTGAATGGTAAGTCGCCTGAGGGCAAAGAGAAACTTCCTATTAAAAGATCAAAGGGTAGTCTTGGCAGTTTAAATATGATAACAGGCAAGAATAATGAGTCCAGCAAAGCAGGGACATCTGCTAATGGATCTTATCCTAAAAGGTAAAACATCATATGATGCTTTGATACAGTATTTCAACTTAATATAGCATTTACGAGCTCAAAAGATATTGGATTCACAGTGGCGAGAGTGGAAGTGAAGGTTCTAGTGAAGGAAGTGACACGAACTCTGAACATGTAGGTATTCTTGCTAATACTTGGTGCAACTGTTAAATGGATATATGTTGGCCAGTGGCCGCACTTATTTAATTATGTCGTGAAAAATATCTACTTCTCTGTTAGTAATTTTTATGCATCGGACTTGATGCTTTCTGTTACGTGTCTGATATTATATAATTTTTTATTGGCCAAAGATATGAAATGCAAACCTTTGATGAGTAATTTTGGTAGAAGTAATCAGTATATTTATTATTCAGTCTGGGCGATTTGTGTACAAAAAGGCTACATTTTAACTCTTATGCTCAAGCTATCGAACACAGGATCACAATATGCGAGTCAAATATTAGGGTAAACCATAATTGTTATGTTGAGAGCACAGCATCAGTCCATCACCAGCATCTAGTAAAAGAATTGTTTCTTCCATCATGAATCATCGAACATGAACAGTTTTAACTGACATTACTAACTAAGTAGGGCAATGATTAGTTTTAAACACGAGTGAGATTTTTCTTTTGAGGGAGATCCAAAGGAAGATTACATGATAGCAACATAAGGAAAGGAAAGTGATTTAGATTACTTAATATTTTTATGTTTTAATTCTGTTCCATATAACAAAACATGGCTTAAAACAAATTAAACAAGACTACACAATTTCAATTGCATATTCAGCTGAATCAGTAATATTATTGCTTATTTTTTTGTCAGAATTCACAAATGAAATCAGGATCCAGGCAAGATTCTATGGAAGGTTTGGTGCTACGAGTTTCTTATGGTTATTGTCGTGTTATTGACGCGATTGCTATAATCATGTTAATGGCTGCAGGTGAAGGGTCTCAAAATGGAAACACTGTAAATTGCTCTCTGAACGGAGGGCCAGTGAACCAAACTATGACAGTTGCGCCAATGCCAGCAGTTGTGGGTCCCACTACTAACTTAAATATGGGTATGGATTACTGGAGTGGTGCATATTTATCCAATATTCCTGCAATTATAGTAAGGTAACTTTGCTCTAGTTGCAGGGGGAATGGTTGCTGCTGGGTCAAGGGAGAACATGCAGCCACAGCTCTGGCTACAGGTGCCACTTCATTACTTCTCTATTTTATTATATTTATTTTTCAAAATTATTATTGTATTATTTTTTAACTTTAGTAAATTTCTTTCTTAATACCTTGTTTTATGCTTGCTCATGGATAATTTCACATCTATGCCACCTATAACTTGGCAAAGAGCCTTAGCATTTTTATTATTGTTTCATACTGTCATTGCTTGACACTTAATTCCCAGGATGAAAGGGAGCTAAAAAGGCAGAAAAGGAAGCAATCCAACAGGGAATCTGCACGCAGATCCAGATTGCGCAAACAGGCAAGATTTGGGTTACTTTTAGCGGGGCAATTTTAAAAAATCGGAGAAAATGGAAACAGATTAAGCAAGTGAAACGGGGTGAAGTCACAGTTTATTAAAAATGCATAAAATCTCCTAAGCCGTCTTATTTTAGATATCATCGTTACATTATAGATTTATTTAATCATATTTCCAACATTGATTATCACCTTCAAGGATTATAGATTTATTTAATCATATTTTTAACATTGATTATCACCTTCAAGGGGTGTAGTGGTAAGTACCTAATTCTCCTCTAGCAGACTTAGGTTTGAATGATGCTTTCAAGGTTTCTGCCGTAACCTTTTAAAGGTCATCTATCTAGTGCAAGCTGCAATATACTTAACCGGTTACGGGTTCTCATGGACACCTAAAATAGAAAAAGTATTTATTTGAAAATTTAAGAATAGAGAAGACAAACACTTGCTCGGCCAACCTGACCAGCCCATAACTGGTTATATAGTCACCCCGTTTTGACCTCTTCTGGAATACGATGGTTTATGCATACGTTGAATGCTGTAAACAAAGGAGAATGTTGGCCTTTAGTCTCAATTATTTTTGTTGACTTTGTATGGGAATCAGGCGGAATGTGATGAGCTAGCTCAACGGGCTGAGACATTGAAGGAAGAAAATGCTTCTCTTAAAGCAGAAGTGACTCGTATTAGGAACAATTACAGGCAACTTCTTGCTGAAAATGCATCACTCAAGGTATTTTGCAGTTCTGGTATTTCTGGTTTGCTCCCATGGAGGTGCTTAACCAACTGAACCATGCCCAGGGGTTGTCTTGTAATTCTGATAATGTGGTTTTTGCAGGAGAGACTAGCGGAAGTTCCTGGGCAGGAAAAAGAAAAGCAACAAACTGGCTGTGAAAATCATCAAGACGGGCAAAACTGAACTTTTGCAATGTGGTTAACGGTTTTCTGGCCTTCTATATTTCCAGGAGATTAAACTAACAGAATCAGTAGAACAGGAAACCTATGTCTTTGAAGGCGGTATGTATTGGAGAATAGCCATTGACGCCCCCGCCCCCAACTTCTTAATTTGATGGCAGAATGTTTAGACCGATCGTACTAATTGTAACCATCCATTGTACTGAATTAATTCATCTTCTAAGGTTGATGAAGCTGGATAACTGTCTGGATGTTGTAAGTATCGAATATGCAAAACTGAACTTTTGCAGTGTGGTTAACGGTTTTCTGGCCCTTCTATATTTTCTAGGAGATTAAACTAACAGAATCAGTAGAACAGGAAACTTGTGTCTTTAAAGGCGGTATGTATTGTAGAATAGCCATTGACGCCCCCACCACCAACTTCTTAATTTGATGGCCGAATGTTTAGACTGATCGTACTAATTGTAACCATCCATTGTTCTGAATTAATTCATCTTCTGAGGTTGATGAGGCTGGATAACTATCTGGATCTTGTAAGTATCAAATATGCAAAACTGAACTTTTGCAGTGTGGTTAACGGTTTTCTGGCCCTTCTATATTTTCCAGGAGATTAAATTAACAGAATCAGTTATACAGGAAACCTGTGTCTTTAAAGGCGGTATGTATTGTAGAATAGCCATCGACGCCCCCATAGTGATGTTCTCCCATTTCCACTCGGGGATTTCAGGTTGTTGCAATAATCCCGATGGTTTCTGGTGTTCGGCCTTGACCTTTGAACATGTCAAGCATTTGCTCACATATAAAGCAATATCTTTCTTCATACCTGGCCACCAGTACAGCTCCTTCAGATCGTGGTACATCTTGTCTGCACCAGGATGAACAGAGTATCGAGTCTTGTGTGCTTCATTCAAGACTAGTGTACATACACCTCCCCATCTGGGGACCCATATACGATCCATGAAGTAATGTACGCCGTCATCCTTGCGACTCATTTGTTTATCCATCCCTCGGAATTCTTCTCCCGCAAGGTTTTCTTTTTTCAAAGCCTCACTTTGCGCAATTTGAATCTGAGCCTTTAGATTGGTTTGAATAGTCAATCCTAGCGCTCGAGCACGTAATGGTTTCACGCGTTCCTTGCGGCTTAAAGCATCAGCCACCACGTTAGCTTTTCCGGGGTGATACCGGATTTCACAATCGTAGTCGCTAAGCAACTCTACCCAGCGTCGCTGTCGCATGTTAAGTTCCTTCTGATCAAGAATATGTTGAAGGCTCTTATGATCCGTGTAAATGATGCATTTGGTTCCATATAGATAATGCCTCCATATCTTGAGTGCAAATACTATAGCGCCCAACTCCAAGTCATGAATTGTGTAGTTCTTTTCATGCACCTTTAGTTGTCGCGATGCATAGGCAATTACCTTATCTCTTTGCATTAGCACACACCCCAACCCTTGATGTGAAGCATCGCAGTATACCACGAAATCATCAGTTCCGTCCGGGAGGGACAGTATTGGAGCATTGCACAGCTTTTCTTTCAACGTCTGGAAGGCTCGTTCTTGTGCATGTCCCCAATCAAACTTCTTGTCTTTCTGGGTTAGCAGCGTTAATGGTTGTGCGATCTTCGAAAAGTTTGCAATAAAACGACGGTAGTATCCGGCCAATCCTAGGAATTGCCGTATTTCTGAGGGTGTTTGGGGAGTATCCCATTTCTTCATAGCTTCAATCTTACCGGGGTCCACATGAATTCCATCTTCGTTAACCACATGACCCAAAAACTTCACTTCTCGAAGCCAGAATTCACACTTCGAGAATTTGGCGAAAAGTTTCTCCTCCGTCAACAGTTCTAGAATTGCTTGGAGGTGTTTTTCGTGATCCTCCTTCAAACGGGAGTAGATGAGTATGTCGTCTATGAATACAATCACGAACTGATCCAGATAAGGCTTGCACACCCGATTCATTAAATCCATAAAGACAGCTGGTGCGTTGGTTAACCCAAACGGCATGACCAAGAACTCATAGTGCCCGTAACGAGTTCTAAATGCTGTTTTTGGAATATCGTCCTCGAATACTCTTAGTTGATGATATCCAGATTGAAGATCGATCTTAGAGAAAAACGAGGCTCCTTGCAACTGATCGAACAGGTCGTCGATTCTAGGAAGAGGATACCGATTCTTCACGGTCAATTTGTTCAATTCCCTGTAGTCGATACACATACGAAACGACCCATCCTCCTTCTTGACAAATAACACCGGTGCTCCCCACGGTGAATGACTCGGTCGAATGAAACCCTTCTCCAATAGTTCCTGTAGTTGGCTTGACAACTCTTGCATCTCTGAGGGTGCTAACCGATACGGTGTCTTAGCTATCGGTGTAGCTCCAGAAACCAGCTCTATATGGAATTCCACCTGCCGTGGAGGAGGCAATCCAGACAAATCATCAGGGAACACTTCCGGGTAATCCCGTACAATCGGAATGTCTGCCAATTTCGTCTCTTCTTCCTTCTTCTCTACCACGTGAGCCAGAAAGGTGTAACACCACTTTCGTAGACCTTGGCGTGCTTTCATGCATGAGATAAGCTTCAAGTTCTTCCCCGGTCGCTCTCCTTGTATTCTGAGTACTTTCCCGTCTGACATGGGGATCCGCACTACTTTATCTCGGCAAACAATCTCGGCTCCATGCTTAGACAACCAATCCATTCCCACTATTACGTCAAAGCTCCCCAACTCAAAAGGTATCAAATCTATGTTGAAGACCTGGCCTTCCAATATTAGGGTGCAGTTCTGAATAATTTCCTCTGCCTGTTCAACCCTACCATTTGCCATTTCTACAGAGTAACTAGTTTCTAGTCTACTGGCACTCAAATCAAGCATTTGCACAAACTCAGATGAACTATTGTCTGCCCCCGTATCAAACAGTACAGATGCGAAGTGATTATTGATGCGAAGTGATTATTGAGTAAGTGCGTACCCGTGACAACGTTCGGATCTTGACGGGCATCATTAGCTCCAATGACGAAGGCACGACCTCGTGCAGCATTACCTTGGTTTCCTTGGCCTTGAGCACCTGCTATGGCCATTATCTGCTGTTGGTTGTTTCCTTGCTGAACCGGTGCCCTATTCAGTCGAGGGCACATATTTCTGAAGTGATCGAGGCCTCCATACTCGTAACAAGCCCTGGCATTCCCAGCGGGGTTAACCGCGTTGATAGGTGCCACCAGGTTTGGCGCTACTCTGCAGTCTCTTGCTTGATGCCCCGGGCGTCTGCAGTTCAAAGACACCCGGCACGGCGCTGCTGGAGGATGATGAAGATTGCACCTGTCACATCTCGGGTGCGGCCCAGCATATTCCTTCTTCCCTTGAGTCACGGCCACAAAATTTCTGGTCGTTTTGACCCTCTTATCAGACTTTCCGGTACCAGACCGACTTGTTTCCCCAGTCTCTTTCCTTTTCTCCGCTCCCCTACCCAATACTCCTGTTCTTATCATCTCGTCAGTGAGAACGCCAGCTTTCAGAATCGCGCTCTGAATTGTAGGAGGAGCAGTTGCAGTTACCATTGCCCGGATTTGAGGCGCGAGTCCCCAAATGTACCTTTCTATCCTCTTGGATTCCGGAGTGACTAGGTGTGGAACTAGTCTAGCCAGCTAGTGGAATCGGTCAGTATAAGCTGCGTGCCCTGCCCCCACCATAGCATGATTACAGAACTCATGCTCAAGCTTCTGCATCTCGTTGAGAGGGCAGTATTCATCGGTAATCAGGGCTTTGAATTCATCCCAGGTCATCTGCATCGCAGATTCCCTTCCTCTAGCTTGAACCTGGGTGTTCCACCAGGTTAGTGCTCTGCCCTGCAGCGAGCACGTAACATACTTGATCCGCTGGCTGTCGAGGCATTCACTGATGTCGATCACAGCCTCCATTTTCTCAAGCCATCTAGTCAAGGCTATCGCCCCACCTTTCCCATCGAAATCCCGGGGCTTACAGGCCACAAATTCCTTGTAAGAACAACCCCGTTTAGCGTTAGCAGCCCCAGTTTCATTACCTGCTGTACCACCATTTCCGGTCTCCTGATTGCTTTCATTCCTAATCGGGTTCCCATTATCCTTGTTTTCATTACCACCATCCCCGTGGGGGTGGTTTTGCTGTTGCAGAGCGTCGCTCACCTGAGCTACGATAGTTGGAATCAGGGCAGTCAATTGTTGAGCAATTAAGGCTGCCATATCAGGGTTTCCAGTCCCTTGGGTATTGCCAGAAGGGCCTTCATTTGCTATTGGAGGTCTACCCCTGCCTCTGCCTCTGCCCCTCGGGGCTTCACTTCCGCTACTATTGATGCGGGTAGATCTTCGAGGCGGCATGTTCTATTCATACAAGAGGCAACAAATAAGCTTTAGTCACCTTAAGATACACAAGTATTCCACTTATCAAGTTCCAACGTTTCATGTTTCAGTCAGTCAAGATCACCATGCAGCCCATTTTAAGCATATTCTCGGTATACCGGTGATGTTTATATATAGGGTTCCCCGCAGCGTTCCCACCACACCCACGATGTACCGAGAATGATGCCTAATCCGGTTACATGACATCCGACCTTCCTTCACATCATTCCATAATAATCCATCAAGTCAACTGAGAGCCCAACATGTAATCACATATGGTCTGGCGGAGGTTGTCTATCTCGCGTCCTTGAAAGGACACAGACATAGCCTCCTCGGGTCGGTCTCAGTAACTGAGGTCTAGCGCAATGTATGATCTGTGAAGATCTCTTCGGGTCTCAATACCCGAATTTAGTTATGATAACTTGGCGCGCAGAGGGAATGGAAGATCCAATAGGAAGCATCTCATAGGGGTCGAGCACAAGGGCTCAAGCACAAAGTAAAAGATCACATAACAGAAGGATAACCAAACATGTAAGGAGGAACACATACACGAGATATATAAATGCACACAAGCTTAAGCATGCAAATCTACATGAAGGTTCCTAGGTTATAGTCTAGGTAAAGTGTAATTGCCTAATTCTCTATAACCAATGGCTCTGATACCAGTCTGTCACACCCCCGCTGATAGCGGAAACACGGGGAATGTGAGCTAGACGGGATCGTCATAACACATGGTATGCAATGGAGTAGCAATAATAATATGATGACAAACGTGTCATGACGACACCTGAACACAATTGGAGACTTGTGTCGTGTATAGTCAACGTTCACGACAGCATAGCCGTAAGCACAACATAAATGATCACATAAGCATTAAGGATAACTTGTAATGTAATATTCCCACAACTCGGGAGCAAGTATACAAAAGACCATGTTCAAGCTTTACAAGGGTAATAATTACATAATGTATCCTAGGGTCTCCTCTAAAAGGCAGCACTCCTAGATCTTCAATTACCTTGATCACCTGAAAAGAGATGCTCAAAATGGTCAACATAATTGTTGGTGAGCTTCGCAGGTTTAAGTAATAAAAGTTGTTAAGATGAACCAGTAAGTTTAATAAGAGCCACCGCAACTATACTTATGTATAGGCGGTTGTACCAGTTATAAGTAGCTACAGCCAAACCTAATGTTCGGTTCCTCACGGAAATTGATGGCTGTAAGAAAAGTATTCTCAAGGCATAAATAGTTTAATAAGACGTAGCAAGATCCACACAGCGCATACGTATAGTGTATAACCAAGCCAGTCCAGTCCTTTGGTCTCATTACCGGGATTAATGGTTATATAAAAAGGTTTTCCATAGTAAAATGAGTTTAACATGACGTAGCAAGATCCACACATCGCATACGTATAGGTTACAACCAAACCAATCTTTAGGTCCCAATTTCCGGGATTAATGGTTGTAATGGATGATCGGCTTAGAAGAACCACACAGAAGAACCACACAGAAGAACCACACAGCCGAGAGCATCCCAGGGTCAATAGCATACACAAGTAGCATCAATCAACACATAACATCAAGTAGTAGCACATAGTAACGTGTTACCACTAAGTAATATACTTAGTGGTAACATAGCACATAGTTCAAGTTCATATAGCAGCAATCACAAGATAAGCAAGATAAGTTACTCATAGAGGTAGCAGCCAACTTTCACTAGGGAAGGTGCCTGAAATCAAGTTAAGTAGGTGAGCATTCTTTTCCCCCAAGTTAAAACTATTCAAAAAGGTTTTATAAGAGTAAAAAGGGGCCACGAAACTCGCTGAATAGATGATATGCACAATTGATGAAAGATTCCAAGGGTAAGATGCTATGCACCGTCAAACACCTATTGATTGTTATTGACAAGCATTAATAATGATCATAAAGCATAAGATGATACCAATAGGCTCGGGCAGTTTCGGTTCGGTCGTGGGTAGTACACACACAAGCAGACATACACATATCAGTCTAGGTTATTTTAAATAGTATGTGCCTGTTGATAGCGTTGACTTTAATCTTTGTGGTCAAGCTATGACACTTTATTAATGTTACCTTATCGTCGTGAGATCTCCGAAAAGGGGATCCACACACACACACACACACACCATCAGTCACACAACAGGACCGGACGCACGACTCAACCCTTCCTTCGTACGAATGGACCTTCAGTCGTACGAATCAGCTTCATTCGTACGATTGAACCTTCATTCATACGACTAAGCATTCAGTCGTACCATGCAAGACCCAGTCATACGTCTCAACCTCCATACACACGATTGAACCTTCATTCGCACGAATCAGCTTCATTCGTGCGATTGAACACTCATTCGTGCGATTGAACACTCATTCGTGCGACTGGCCTTTCAGTCGTACGACTCACGCACAATCGCACACAATCTCATTCGCACTGACTCAATCGCACGCACACTCACTCGCATGGACTCATTCGTACACACATTCAATCGCACACACCCAGTCGCATGACACAGCCGTACGACTCGCCCCAGTCGCACCACTCAGTCGCACGACACACCCATACGCATGACTCAGTCGTACGATTCGCCCAATCGCACGGCTCAGTCGCGTGAACAGACCCAGTCTCGCAGAACAGCAGAATCATGACTGCCGGTGCAGAGCAGTCTCCGGCTGCTCCGTGCACTCGTTTTACACTCCAAGAACTTCCAGAATACCTATTCTAACATGTCTAAACAAAAGGCACACTAAAAAACACAACATGCAAGCCCACACGACCTCATGCGCTCGGATGAACCCGAGCACCCGAAACCCTAGAAAACGCAGCAGCTAAACCGAGCAACAAACTGGTCAAACAAAGTTATCTACCTGCTAGAAATGAGGATTCACGAAGATAACCAAGATTTGACGGTGGAAACGCGAGAAAACGAGCGGTTTTTGGTGCTAAGATGGTGAAGAGAGTGATGGAGAAGAAAAGATGAAGAAGTGAAGAAGATGGTGAAAATGGCTGGGAATGGGGTTTTATACCCATCCCAGGTTTGCAAAATGTCACTTTTAGTCCCTGTACTTTGCCCCGAGTTCCTAAATTTTGTTTCGGTAGAAAACGTTATTTATTAGTCTTGTTTTTATCAATGATAAAATGTTGTTAATGATATTTATAATTTAAAAATGGTTTCGTACGTGACAATAGTTTTTATATAAAAATGGTGCGTTTAGTGTTAGCGGGGCAATTCTTAGATAATGTTTCAAGGTGATGACGATTTAAGCTATGATAACACACGTATAAGGTTAACCAAGCAAGCATACAGGCATAATATCCACATAGATGAGCTATAAAGGTGAGGGGTGACCGACAACAACACTAACAGATTACGTCAATAGACGGACCTTTTGTCACACCCCCCGCTGATAGCGGAAACACGGGGAATGCGAGCTAGACGGGATCGTCATAACACATGGTATATGATAGAGTAGCAATAAAAATATGATGACAAGCGTGTCATGACGACACCCGAACACAAATGGAGACTTGTGTCGTGTATAATCAAAGTTCACGACAGCATAGCCATAAGCACAACATAAATGATCACATAAGCATTAAGGACAACTTGTAATGTAAATTCCCACAACTCGGGAACAAGTATACAAAAGGCCATGTTCAAGCTTTACAAGAGTAATGATCACAAAATGCATCCCAGGGTCTCCTCTAAAAGGCAGCACTCCTAGATCTTCAATTACCTTGATCACCTGAAAAGAAATGCTCAAAACGGTCAACATAATTGTTGGTGAGCTTCGCAGGTTTTAAGTAATAAAAGATGTTAAGATGAAAACAGTAAGTAAGTTTAATAAAAGTTACCGCGACTACACTTATGTATAGGCGGTTTTAGTAGTTATAATTAGCTACAGCCAAGCCTATTCATCGGTTCCACCCGGGAATTGATGGCTGTAAAGATAGCATTTCCAAAGCGTAAATAGTTTATAAATGACATAGCAAGATCCACACAGCGCATACGTATAGTTTATAACCAAACCAATCCTTAGGTCCCATTACCGGGATTAATGGTTATATATAAAAAGGTTTTCCATAGCATAATAAGTTTAAGGTGACGTAGCAAGATCCACACAGCGCATACGTTTAGGTTACAACCAAACCAATCCTTAGGTCCCAATTTCGGGATTAATGGTTGTAGTGGATGATCGGCTTAGAAGAACCACACAGAAGAGCCACACAGCCGAGAGCATCCAAGGTCAATGGCATCCACATATAGCATCAATCAACACATAACATCAAGTAGTAGTGCATAGTAGGGTGATGCAGGATCGATTTCGGGTGGTTTTTCTCTCAACTCACTGTCAATCAACACTCGGCAAGCAGTCTTTAGGAAGAGTTGATCACAATATACCAAGTAACAAGCAGTAAGAAAATTAACACAGCAAGTAATTTTCAAGGTACTTTTATATATTGCTTCTCAACTCAAAGGATTACAAGACGCTTGGACTCAAATCGCTTATCTAAAGAGTTACAGGGAGAAGATATATATAATACTACCTACAGCCGGGAATACTTTGATTCCAGCTGGACACCTCTAACCTTACATCTATACTACAAGACTCTAGGTGAGGTCTTTCAGACATTTTGCATGCCTGAGAGTGGGTAGTCAGGACATGTCCCTGACTTACCCATGCTACCAACTAAGGTTGGTAACGTGTACTATCATCAAAAGGTGAGCAGTAGAATAAAGTATGGTCAACAGCATGGTCCTTTAGGAAGAACCCATGCTGTGTCACCCATGCGGTGTCAGAGGTCTGCATGCGGACTGACAGGGACCATACCTTTATCTGCTGGACATAGCATTGTCTTCCGAATGATAAGGTGCTTCAGAAGTATAACTTCTTTCCGAAGGCACTTACACTTCGGAAGACTGCTTCTTCCGAAGCTTGGAGTCTTCTTTGTCTTCGGAAGCAGACTTTGTCTTCAGCTCTTTCATCAGACTGTCTTCGGAAGCTTTCAGACTTTGTCTTCAGCTCTTTCATCAGACTTTGTCTTCGGAAGCTTTCAGACTGTCTTCAGCTCTTTCATCAGACTTTGTCTTCGGAAGCTTTCAGACTTTGTCTTCAGCTCTTTCATCAGACTTTGTCTTCGGAAGATATCTTCAGCTGTTGGCTTCAGTTGTTGTCTTCAGCAGTTGACTTCAGCTTTTGCCTTCAGTAGATAACTTCAGCTGTTCTTCAGACTTTCGGAAGATCTCTTGCTTGACTTCGGAAGCCCTTTGATGTAGTACCAAAAGTGACTATGAAGTGAATTTGGTTGCACCAGCCTTATCATGATCCAACAAACTCCCCCTAGGCTGATGCTACCAAAACTTCACTTCCCTCTTCTTCTCAAAGTTCTCAGCACCAAGGCGAGCAGGTGTTTATCAGTATCTTCATTCTTTCCTGCTGTGATGCTGAGAATCTTGTACAAATCTTTGGTGGACAGCACCTCTACTCTGTCACCTTGGATTATGTACCCTCTGTTGTGGCCCTCTGAAAAGAGTTAGTTGATGGGAAGTATAGTCATATTCCCATCGAACTATTGGTTCCAATTCAGGACCTTCCACCATCTGTAGAAAGGCTGTGCCTTTGGTGGTTGATCTTTCCTTGTCTTCCACTCTTTTCAGCTTCAACTCTTCTTCAATCTTGGCTCTTCGACTTCGTTCAGCCAAGTGGAGACCGCTGATGTAATTTCTTATATGTGCAGCAGTCTCAGAGTTGGAGGGATTGGAGAATGGCTTCTCTGCAAGCTCAGCAAGATCAAATCTGCTGAGATGCAGTAGAGAAGTGGCATTGAGCCTGTTGATTTCACCATTCTTTCTTTCCACAACAAAGTTGTGAGAAGGTTCATCGAACCTCCACTGGATTATAGCATTTCTAGGCCCAGGAGATTGACCAGAAATCCTGTCCTCTTTCCTGGTATCCAGCAGAGTCACCAGTCTTCTTCTTAGTCTCTTCTCCTCAGCATTGAGGGTATCGGAGTTGAGACCAAGAAGTCTTGCAGCCTGGCCCAAGGTTTCTCTAGGCAATTCAAGAAATTGGCCTAGGGTGAGGGAGCTTGAAGAGTTGTCAACATAGGTGATGTTGATAACCTCTCCCTCATAGGAGATACTGCTCAAAGTAGTGCAATTGATGAGCTTTGTCTTGAACTCCTTAATTTCCTCAAAGGAGAAATGTTTAGGAGGCTGAGAGGATGGTCTTGGTTGTTGTTGGGTAGGCTTAGGTTTAGTGGTTTTGGGTTGAGTCTTGGGTTTTAGGATGGGTAGTTTGGGTGGTTGAGGTGATGTGGTAGGTTTGGGTAGAGTTGTGGGTTGAGGGGTGAAGGTTTCATCAGTGGGTTCAGGTTTGATGGGAAAAGGGGTTGGTTCTGGTGTGGGTTGTGGCTGTGGTTGAGTGGCTGGGGTGAAAACCATTCCCTTCATCCTCCTGTACATCTCCTTCCTTTTCCCCAAACGGATGTCAGCTTTTATTTCACTGACTATCCGCTGGAGTGTCCTTTCGGACATAGGTCCCACCTGCCTACCAGAGAAGCCATGAGCCCGAAGGTAGTCCTTCATCCAGGCTTTGTCAGTTGACTTCTTGGCAGCAGTGACCTCCTTCTCTTCCTCCCTCTTCCTCTTCACCTGCAGCTTCTCCCTAGCAGCCTTCTTCCTTTCCTTCTCCATTTGATCCTGCTCCTTGTTGTGGAGCAGCAGGATCATGTCATTGTCATGTGGAGACAGTTCAGGAAGACTGAAACCTCTTGAGAGCAGGAACTTGATCCTAGCCTCTCTCAGCTTCAGGGCTGCCTCCCTCTGCTCTTGTTCTTCCCTCTCCAAGGCCAACCTGGCTTCCCTTTCTTGTTGTAGCCTGGTTGACCTCTCCAAAGTCACCAACTCCTCTAATGATAGCAGGAGTATTTCCTCATTGACAGCTCCAAGACTGATGAGCTGGTCAATGAGTGCTGTTCTTCTCTTCAGGTTTATTTCTTCCTGATTGGCTGCAGCTGCCTTAGAGCTGGCAGCTAGCACCTTTCAGTTGGAAACCTCCCTTTCTTTTTAGCCTTCTCAATCCTTTCCTCCTCCTGAAGCTCTTCCGCAGTCAGTTTTCTTTTGCCTTTGTCTTTGATGGTGCTTGACTGTGGTGGTTCTTGAATGGAGGGTTGTGATTGAGATAGAAGTTCAGCTGGTGCTTGGATTGGAGGAGTTTCAGAAGTGTCCTCCCTGCCCACCTCAGATGCTATGTCAGCAATGACATCTGTGATGGTCAGCTCCTCGGACATTTGAAACAAGCCTTCCGCAGCTTCTATTTCGGCTTCGGAAGATTTTTCTTGTTCTTCCGAGGCTTTCATATAGGCTTCGGAAGCTTCAGCTTGAGCTTCGGAAGATGAGACTGCTGCAAATTCTGTCCCTCTATTTCAGTTGCTGGGCCATCAGTCCCCATTTCCCCTTCGAAGCTAATCTCAGGTTCCATGAAGACCTTAGGTTGACCAACTTCTTCCACAGTGGTAGAAGGTGCAGTCAGTCTTTGAAGCTCCTCAGCCCCAAAGTAAGCAAATGTGGTGTCGGGGCTGGGCTGTTCTAGGGATGATCTCAATACAAACTGTGTGAACAGCCTGTAGAGATCTTGAAGCATCCTTGAGTCAATCTCCAGAAAGGATTGAGATGACTCAGGTAGGGTAATGATTTGTTGGGTGGAAATGAGTTGGGTCTGTGGTTCCATAGGTGTTTGTCTCTGAACTTTCTCCCCCTTTTTGGTAGCATCATCTTGAGAGCTAGATGAGCTAGAGGAAGAAGTCATTGAGACCTGGATAGGTACATGCCTAACAGACCTCTCCGTCTGTTTCTCAGCTAGTTGAGCCTTGAGAGAGTTAATCTCAAGTTGCTGAGTGGCAGTCCTTGATTCTAAGATCCTCACCTGTGATTCCAGGTTGGAGACCTTAGAAAGCAAGTACTGAAGTGTTAGTTGCATACTACCCTCATCTTCATAAGAAGAATCACGGGGAGATGAGATAACATACCTAGTATGCTCACTCTCACCACCAGATGTGGTTTCTTGGCACCCTGGTTTCCTCTGCTCAGAGTCATCTCTTTCAGAGATGTCAATGGGCAAAGTTGCCGTAGACTCAGTCCTAATGATGTTACCACTGTCCTGAGAGCTCAATGAGAAACTCTGAGTAGTGGCAGCTGAGTCTACATGAGTCCCTTCCACATCAGTGGGACTCACCTCAGTAGCTGGCTGCTGATGGGGGCTAGAGACAAGGGATCCCTCCTGGCTCTGTTGATCTCTCAGTGGGTGATTTAGATCAACTTCATGGCCATGGAGAGATGTAATCTCTTCATCAGTTCGGAGTAAAAGGTCAGTGAAAGAGAGGGTGGTTAGTCCTACTGACCCGGGACTTAGATCAATGTCTACAGGCATTGAGCCTATGGTGGGGCTGTCCCTAGAAAGCTGCACAGGGGAGTGTAGAGACTCACCCTGCGGGCTAAAGGCTTGAGGTTCGGGCTCAGGGGTTTGAGACTGAGGAGGCTCAAAACCCACATTGAGGTCAAATGTGAAGGATGGTGTGACCTCGGACTGAGTGGGAGCCCATGATTCCACTCTAGTCGTTTCGGTGTGAACAGGAGGAGCTTGTTCAATCAGAGTAGATTGAACAAGGGTTCGTTTGGGGCGTCTCTGATAGGTGGCTTTGATGGGTAAAGAAGGTTTTGGTATTGTGGTGGCTGTTGCTGGTGTGGGTTCATCACCTGTGGGGATAACAGGGATGTCACCAGGAGCTATGCGCTCAGTCATCGCTGGAGGTAATGGAGTGTACCGTCCAGTGAAGTTGGTGGACATCTTCTTCAGTATCTTGAAGATGGTAGGCCTCATGTGTGGAACAGGAAGAGCAGCTGCGCAGACAAGCTTGCTTGGTTCCATCTCACAGTTGATTATGTGTTGAAGAAATCGGGGATACATGAAGAATGTATCTCTGCTCAGATTGGCGATTAGGTTATTCAACACAAATCATGAGTAGTTGAATCTGAGGCCTCTCACCAACCCATGAACTAGGCATCCTAGTTCATATGGGATTTGATCCCAACCCCCTGATTTGTTGGAGAGGCAGTGTAGAACGATGTGCAGCAAGAACTTCCAGTGGTAAGAGAAGTTGAACTTGTATACCGTAGATCTGCTGACATCGCCTCCATATCCCATGAGGATATAGGTGCCTTCCAAGTCTTCCTTGGGGAACTCAGTAGGAGCCCCATCATCGTGAAGCTCGAGATGCTCCCTGATGATCTGTTCATTGATGACCAACTCTTGGCCACAAACTCGGGTTCTCAGGACTCGAACCCCATTCAGTACTGCAGTTTCACCATTGCTCCAAAATTCTGACATATGGTTGGAGTATATGGTGGGGTTAACTGTTAGTGCAGTGAGATAGGTGGATTCGGTGAGAAAGGTGATGATTTGGGTGAAGTCGGCATCCCTTGACGAGTCAAGTAATGCGACTTGGTTGTGCTGAGGGTTTAGCGCCATTGAAGAAAAGGTAAGCTTGAAATTTTGAGTGAGATTGAGGGTTTTACAGTGAAGGGAATAGTTAGGGCTGTAAAGTGGTAAAAGAAGATGAATTTGATCAGTCAAGATTATTTAAAAGGGTGGATAGTGGTATGGTGGTGGTAATAGGGTTACTGTGGGTGGTATGGTGGTTTACGGCGGAGAAATGATGTTGGCGGCAGGGATAATTTTAAATAATCTGACCATCAAGTACAAAATTTTTACTTTTTACAGAGTGGGGCCCAAAAGATATCCGTTACAAGTAAAATCTTAACTTCCGAAGGTAAAACATTTCCGAAGGTAATTTTCTTCTGAAGGCAATTTCTCTTCCGAAGCAAGGCATTGCTTCCTAAGGTAAAGTTGTCTTTCCGAATGGAGAGTTGTATAAGTTTCGGAAGTAGATCTGATATAAAATCAATCGCTTCTTCCGAGACCACAAACTCTTCCGAGAAGAAAATTTCCATTGAGGAATTTGGCTTCGGAAGATATTCAAGAATATCTTCCGAGAGTTAGTTCCTCTTCGGAAGGAATTTACACTTGGAATAATTTAAAGATCTTTTGTAACAGGGCTTAAATTGTATTGACACAAGACATTACTCATTTAAAAAGGTTTTCAAAAGAGGTAGTTATTCAATGTTTATCATCCCAATTGCTGATATGAGATACTTAAATCTTTGTTCATCAAATGCCTTTGTGAACAAATCAGCATATTGTTCATTTGAGTCAACTTTGATTAACTTTATCAGCTGTTTCTCATGAATATCTCTAATGAAATGATACCTGATATCAATGTGTTTTGTCTTGGAGTGCTTCACCGGATTCTCAGTAATGGAGATAGCACTGTTGTTGTCAATATGGATAGGAGTAGTCATGAAGTTGAACCCATAGTCTAACATCTGATTTTGAATCCATAGCAGTTGAGCACAGCAGCTAGCAGCAGCGATGTATTCAGCTTCAGCAGTTGATGTAGAGACACAGGATTGTTTCTTGCATTGCCATGAGATAATCCTTCCACCAAGAAATTGACATCCTCCTGATGTTGATTTCTTGTCAATGTTGCAGCCACCATAGTCACTGTCAGAGTATCCATAGAGATTGAAATCACTATTTCTTGGATACCAGAGACCTAGTTTAGGTGCTCCTTTGAGGTATCTGAGGATTCTCTTTGCAGCAGCTAGGTGAGACACCTTTGGAGCAGCCTGATATCTTGCACAAATGCATGTGGCAAACATGATATCTGGTCTACTTGCAGTAAGATACATCAGAGAACCAATAATTGCTCTATACTGATGTTGATCAGTATCCTCCCCCTCAAGGTCAGGGCAAAGATTATGGTTTCTGGGTATGGGTGTCTTGGCTGGTTTACAGTCTTCATTTCAAATCTTTCTAAGATGTCAGAGACATACTTAGATTGACTTATGAAGAACCCTTCCTTCATCTGTTTCACCTGGATCCAAGGAAAAAGTCCATTTTTCCCATGGAACTCATCTCAAACTTCTGCTTCATAATGCTTTCAAAGTCCTTGCACATTTGGTCGTTTGAAGAACCAAATATGATGTCATCAACATAGACTTGTACAAGCAAAATGTCTTCTCCACTCTTTCTGATGAAAAGAGTCTTGTCAATGGTACCTCTAGTGTATCCATTCTTCAGGAGAAACTGAGACAAGGTCTCATACCACAGCCTAGGTGCTTGGTGCAGCCCATATAGAGCTTTATCCAGCTTGCACACATAGTTGGGGTGCTGTGGGTCTTCAAATCCTGGAGGTTGACACACATAGATTTCCCTATCTATATCCCCATATAGAAAAGCACACTTGACATCAAGTTGGTAGACTGTGAAGTTCTTGGATGCAGCATAAGCAAGGAAGATCCTAACTGCCTCAAGTCTTGCAACAGGTGCAAAGACATCAGTATAATCGATTCCTTCCTCCTGGGTGTATCCTTGAACTACTAGTCTTGCCTTGTTCTTGATAATCAAGCCTCTATCATCTTTCTTGTTCCTGAATACCCATTTAGTGCCTATGGGTACTTGACCAGATGGTAGTGGGCATAGATTCCAGACCTTTTGTCTTCTGAATTGAAGCAGCTCCTCCTGCATCGATTCAACCCAACTACTATCTTTTAAGGCATCTTCTACCTTCTTTGGTTCCATCTGAGACAAGAAGCATGAGTACAAGCAGACATTCCCATGATGAGTCTGTCTTCTTGTTCTCACACCCTCAGAGACATCCCCTATGATGTTCTCAGTTGGATGAGTGTTGTGAATCCTAAGACGAGGAATCACTTCCAGTTGCAGAGATAAGTCCAAGTTAGACATATTCTGATCAGGAACTGGATCACTCTGTCCAACTGCTGTTTCAGAGTCATTCAATGAGGACTGATTGAATGATTGAGAAACATCATCAATGGTTGGTTGTGAAGTAGTATTAACAGTTGCCTGTTCCTTCATAATACCACCTCCCTCAACCTGGTGTTGTAATGGATCACCTGAAGAACTTTGAGGTTGATCAAGTGATTCACTTGTTGAAGCTTCACTATTTCTTGAGATATTCACACTGTCAGATCTGTGAATAGTTGAAGCTTGTTGCCTTTCAGCTCTTGGAGAATTTGGAAGAGGTCTGGGAAGCTCATATAGTTGTCCTGCATCAGTTTGAGCACCTGTTCCAGCTGAAACATTCTCACAAGATGGTTTAGAATAGTTTGGAAACAATTCTAAATCAAATATATACTCAGGTCCATTCCCCCTAACACAAGGAGTGTGCTCATTAACAACTATGTTGGATGACTCCTCAAATTGTTGATTCTTGATATTGTATACTCTATAAGCTTTGGAGCTAGAAGAGTATCCAATAAAGATAGCATCATCCGACTTCTCAGCAAACTTTGCCAAGTTGTCCTTTGTGTTAAGTATGGTACACCTGCAGCCAAAGGACCTTAGAAAGCCAATGAACGGTGGCCTCTTGTTCCATAACTCATAAGGGGTTTTTCCATGGGGCTTAACTACAAGAACCCTGTTCTGCACATAGCATGCAGTGCTGACTGCCTCTGCCCAGAATGTTAGAGGCAGCTTTGAATCAGCCAACATGGTCCGAGCAGCCTCAATAAGTGTCCTGTTCCTCCTCTCAGCAACACCGTTCTGTTGAGGAGTTCTGGGAGCACTATATTGTCTGGCAATCCCTTTTGAGTCACAGAATGAGTCAAGAACGAAGTTCTTAAACTCAGTCCCTTGATCACTTCTAATAATCTTAACCTTGTGATCAATTTGATTTTCTATTTTAAGAATAAAAGATTTTAAAGTTTCAGCAGTTTCATCTTTACTTCTTAAAAAGAATACCCATGTAAATCTTGTAAAATCATCAACGATCACAAGGCAGTATGATTTCCTTCCAATGCTCATTATACTTGTGGGACCAAAAAGATCCATGTGCAATAAGTGTAATGGAGTAGTGATAGAGTTAACACATTTGGATTTATGAGATGATCTGTGTTGTTTCCCTTTCAGACATGCAACACAGTTATCTTTGCAGAAAAATTCCTTTTTAGGCAAACCATGTACCAAGTTATTTTTAGACAATTATTCATTGTTTTAAAATTCACATGACACATGCGTTTATGCCATAGTGTTGACTCATCACTATCAGCTTTGGAAAGAAAGCATGATACTTCACCCATAGGAGAAGCCTTGTTCATATCTAGCTTGTACATATCCCCTTTCCTGGGAGATCTGAGAAGCACCAATTCCGGAGGAATTGTCATCCCTGGTCTGAGGATAATGCACTCATGTTCTGTGAAAAGCATTTGATGCTTCTGGTCACAGAATTGAGAAACACTTAACAGATTGTGTTCAAGCTGTTTGACAAAGTGAACTTTGTCAATGTTTATTCTGCCGTTGGATATACTTCCTCTGCCCGAAATATATCCTCCAGCCTCACCTCCAAATTGGACAGGCCCTCCATCAAAGTTCTGGAATTGTTGAAGGAGAGATCTGTTCCCTGTCATGTGCCTGGAGCATCCACTATCTACAATCCAGATATTGTTGTTCTTGTCAAATGGATGTCCCTGCACATAGATGAGATTAGTTTTGTTTGGAAGCCCAATCCTTGCAGGTCTTGGGCTCTTCCAAAGATAGTGACATAATTGAACCAAAAGATATGCAGTGGGGTTCAATAGAGGTCATTGTTGAAGAAGAGGTTTGGGCTGCAGCATCTTCCTTGATCTTCCAATCCATCCTTTGGTTGATCTTTGAAGATGAGCTTGTTGAAGCTTTTGCAGCATGGTCTTCTTCCGAAGCTTCTCTCTTTTCGGAAGAAGATTTCACCACCTTTTCTTCTGAAGTAGTCTTCTTCTGAGATGGTTTCAAGAGACCCTTCTTGTTCTTCCGAACCTTAGAAGGTTTGGCTTCCGAAGCCACTTTCCCTTCGGAAGAAGCAGTTTCTTCCGAAAGCAACTTGGCTTCCGAGACCAACTTTCCCTTTTTCATCATTTGGACCTTTTGAAGTGGTCCAGCTGAGAAACCTTCTCTGACTACTTCTTTTCTAACATTATTTGCATAATGTGTGCTTGCTGGATTGTAGTAACAATCTTTAGCCATGTGTTGTGCAGACCACACATTATGCATGCAATGTTAGTCTTCTGGGAACTTGCAGGTTGCTGTTTCTTGGTTTCTTCTCTTCATCAGCAACTTTCCCTTTTAACTTCTGATCCTTCGGTAGGACAGGAGTGCTGGTACTACACTCCTTTCCTGAATCAGGAGTACCTACCACTTGAAATCCGGCAGAAATGAAGACACCCTTTTGCTTAGGGTCAAACTTAAGCTTGGACTCTGCAACCTTCTTAGCAGTCCTTCTAGCAGCTTTAGCTCTGCTTCTTCTTGCCTTGGTGGTTAGGATTTGGTCATCACAGGTGGAGATGGGTGTATCCTCCTGTTTCTCCCCTGTGGAGGCCACTATTTTGCTTCATCCTCTAGCTCCAATGGAGAAGGGTCAGCAGTTGGAACCTCTTGCTCTTCAGTACCACATCTAGGTAGTCTTATAGACTCATAAGAGTGTGGTGGAGCTATTTCACTGGTTCCCAACCCTTCTTTGTTTTGATAAAACATTTGGAATGAGAGGTTGATGCAAGAATAGTTTGGAAGCTTTGCTCAGCAATAGCTTGCTTCCTGGCATGAGCCTCAGCTCTGACTAACTGGGCTTGAGCCTCAGAAAGTTTGGAGATCAGATCTTTGATTTGAGTCTTATAATTAGTCTTTTCATGTTTTAAAAGAGACACAGTTTTCTCTAACTCATCAATTTTCTTTTGATAGTCAGATTCAGCTCTTTTAAAGTCAGATTTTAGCACGTTTAAAGACTCAACCTCAGATCTGATTTCCGAAATGTAATCCTTATAAAGTTTAACTTTAGCAATACAGGCAGCAGTACAAAGATGTTCATATACCTGATCATCATCTGTTCCGGCCATGAGTGCTTGAGCGGGAGTCACATCCTGTACCATGAAGCTCCAGTCAACTTCCTGAGCAACAGCAGCTGTTTCAGTTGACTTTTCTTCATGCTTGGGGGCAGTGGGATGTGTGGAGGCCTGTGGGGTTCCGGGTTGTTCTTGGGAGCCTTGCATTCCCTAGCAAAGTGACCAAGTTGGTTGCAGTTGTAGCACCTTGCTTTGCTTTTATCAAACCCAAACTTGCTGTTGACTGGGTTTTGAGGGAATTGCCTTCCAGTTCTCTTGAAGAACTTCTTCGCTCTGTAAGTTAAAAGAGCCATCTGCTGGACAATGTCCATGTACTCCACATCATCTGGATTGAAGCACTCAAGATCATCAAAGCAGTATTGAAAATCACCAGAGTGTCCACTTCCAGAGACAAAGGCACAACCTTCCTGAAAGGAGTTGTGTTGAACCTTTGAGACTTTGGAGTCTCAGGTAGAGTAATGAAGGGTCCAGTATGTGAGTTGTCAGGGTAACATAGCAAGGGATGCTGTGGTTCTATGCTTTCCCTTTCAACCACATGAAGGGCTGAACTCAGTTGGTTATTGGAGTGATCAGAGGAGTTTTGCATGTTCATCTCCATCTGAAATGCACTTAGGATACCATACAACTCTGTAAGAGAAAGAGTTTTAAGGTCCGAAGTTCTCTTGATGACAACACAGTAGTGAGTCCATAGTTTAGGAAGAGAAGACATGAACTTCCTAACTATGTCTCTGTTCTCAAGAGCTACTCCAATATCCGCCAGAGTATCTACTAGCTCAACATACCTGAAATATTGTTGAGTCAAGGTCTCACCAGCCTTGAAAGTAAAGTTCTCAAACTGCTGCTTCAAGAGATCTTTCTTGTTCTCTTGAGTTTCCTTGGATCCCTCATACATCAGCTTCAAAGCTTCCCATAAATCTTTAGCAGTCTTGCACTTCTTGAAGCGTCTGTAGACGGAGTTGGGAAGAGCAGTTTGGAGACAAGTCATAGCCCTTTGATCTAGCTCTATTCTCTTCCTATCTTCTTCTGAGTAATCATCAACATCTTTTGGAATGATGCGATTACCAGTGGCAGATGTAGTGCTTGGTATGAAAGGACCATTGACAATGGAGTCCCACATCCTTGAATCTTGACACTTGATGAAGCCTTCCATCCTGATACACCATGTGTCAAAATCTTCAGGGTGATCATGGGGGACTTGGTCAAGGTACCAGTTTCCATATCAGCCTTGGAGAGAGCAGCCATTTGAGTGAGTGGATTGTGGTGAGGAGTGAAAAACAGATTGATTAGGATGGTAAGATCTCACAATCAAGAGCCTGGTGCTCTGATACCAATTGCAGGATCGATTTCGGGTGGTTTTCTCTCAACTCACTGTCAATCAACACTCGGCAAGCAGTCTTTAGGAAGAGTTGATCACAATATACCAAGTAACAAGCAGTAAGAAAATTAACACAGCAAGTAATTTTCAAGGTACTTTTATATATTGCTTCTCAACTCAAAGGATTACAAGACGCTTGGACTCAAATCGCTTATCTAAAGAGTTACAGGGAGAAGATATATATAATACTACCTACAGCCGGAATACTTTGATTCCAGCTGGACACCTCTAACCTTACATCTATACTACAAGACTCTAGGTGAGGTCTTTCAGACATTTTGCATGCCTGAGAGTGGGTAGTCAGGACATGTCCCTGACTTACCCATGCTACCAACTAAGGTTGGTAACGTGTACTATCATCAAAAGGTGAGCAGTAGAATAAAGTATGGTCAACAGCATGGTCCTTTAGGAAGAACCCATGCTGTGTCACCCATGCGGTGTCAGAGGTCTGCATGCGGACTGACAGGGACCATACCTTTATCTGCTGGACATAGCATTGTCTTCCGAATGATAAGGTGCTTCAGAAGTATAACTTCTTTCCGAAGGCACTTACACTTCGGAAGACTGCTTCTTCCGAAGCTTGGAGTCTTCTTTGTCTTCGGAAGCAGACTTTGTCTTCAGCTCTTTCATCAGACTGTCTTCGGAAGCTTTCAGACTTTGTCTTCAGCTCTTTCATCAGACTTTGTCTTCGGAAGCTTTCAGACTGTCTTCAGCTCTTTCATCAGACTTTGTCTTCGGAAGCTTTCAGACTTTGTCTTCAGCTCTTTCATCAGACTTTGTCTTCGGAAGATATCTTCAGCTGTTGGCTTCAGTTGTTGTCTTCAGCAGTTGACTTCAGCTTTTGCCTTCAGTAGATATCTTCAGCTGTTCTTCAGACTTTCGGAAGATCTCTTGCTTGACTTCGGAAGCCCTTTGATGTAGTACCAAAAGTGACTATGAAGTGAATTTGGTTGCACCAGCCTTATCATGATCCAACAGGTGATACCACTAAGTCAAACATAGGGGTAACATAGCACATAGTTCAGGTTCACATAGCAGCAATCATAAGATAAGCAAGATAAGTTACTCATAGAAGTAGTAGCCAACTTCCACTAGGGAAGGTGCCTGAAATCAAGTTAAGTAGGTGAGCATTCTTTTCCCCCAAGTTAAAGATATTGAAAAGGTTTTATAAGAGTAAAAAGGGGCCACGAAACTCACTGAACGGATGATAGGCACGTGTGAAGAATATTCCCAACGGTAGGATGCTATGAACAGTCAAACACCTATTGACAGTTACTGACAAGCATTAATAACGAGCATAAAGCATAAGATGATGTCAATAGATTCGGGCAGTTTCGGTTCGGTCGTGGGTAGTACACACACAAGCAGACATACGCACATCAGTCTAAGTCATTTTAAATAGTATGTGCTTGTTGATAGCGTTGACTTTAATCTTTGTGGTCAAGCTATGACACTTTATTAATGTTACCTTATCGTCGTAAGATCTCCGAAAAGGGGATCCACACACACACACACCGTCATCAGTCACACAACAGGACCGGACGCACGACTCAATCCTTCCTTCGTATGAATGGACCTTTAGTCGTACGAATCAACTTCATTCGTACGATTGAACCTTCATTCATGCGACTAAGCATTCAGTCGTACCATGCAAGACCCAATCATACGTCTCAACCCCCATACACACGATTGAACCTTCATTCGCACGAATCAGCTTCATTCGTGCGATTGAAATTTCATTCGTGCGATTGGACTTTCAGTCGTACGACCACGCATAATCGCACACAATCTCATTCGCACTGACTCAATCGCACGCACACTCACTCGCACAGACTCATTCACACACACCTTCATTCGCACAGACTCATTCGCACACACATTCATTCGCACAGACTCATTCGCATGACTCAGTCATGCGATTTGCCCAACCGCACGGCTCAGTCGCGTGACATACTCATACGCCCTACCCAGTCGCACGACGCACCCCAGTCGCACGGTTCAGTCGGCTGAATGGCCCAGTCGCCCTGTACAGCAGGTCGCGACTGCACAGACCATCGAGCAGCGTCCAGCTGCTCCGAGCATGGGTTTCACGCACCAAAACCTCCAGAACACTTATCCTAACATGTCTAAACAAGAAGCACACTCAAAAACACAACATGCAAGCCCACACGACCTCTTGTGCTCGGATGAACTCGAGCACCCGAAACCCTAGAAAACGCAGCAGCTAAATTGAGCAAGAAGCGGGTCAAACGAGGTTATCTACCTGCTAGGAGTGAGTATTCACGATGATAACCAAGATTTGACGGTGAAAACGCGACAAACGGACCCGATTTCGGTGCTAGTTCGAGAGAGAGTGAAGAAAATGAAGAAGAAGCGATGAAGATGAGGATGATGTGAAGAATGGCTGGGGAAATGGGTATTTATACCCAGCCTAGTTTCTCAAAATGTCAAGTTTAGTCCCCGCACTTTGCCCCCGGGTTCCCAAATTTTGTTTCGGTTTAAAAACGTTATTAATTAGTCTTGTTTTATTGATGATGAAATGTCGTTAATATTATTTATTGGTTAAAAATGATTTTATTCGTGTCGGTATGTTCTTATAAAAACGGTGCGTTTAATGATAACGGGGCAAATCTTAGAAAAACGTCTTAAGATAACGACAAGTCAAGCAACGATAGCACGCATTTAAGGATAACTAAGCAAAGCAAATATGGTATCCACGTAGATGGTTTATCAAAATGAGGAATGGCTGATAACAAAGGTTAATCGAACACGTTAAATGACGGACCTTCGGTGACGGATGTCACAGTATCCCCCAGTTGAGGGAATTTCGTCCCGAAATTCAACTGGTGCTAGGTCTAAGGGTGTCATCCTCGAATAGGTGTGGATATTTGAGTCTCGTCTGATCTTCACGTTCCCACGTAAACTCTGGCCCTCGTTTGGAATTCCATCTTATACGAACAATAGGTATCTTGCTGCGCCCCAACTTTTTGACCTTTCGGTCCATGACCTCAATAGGTTCCTCCACAAAATGGAGGCTTTGATCAATCTTGATATCCTCAATAGGCACGTGAAGTGATTCGTCAGCTAAGCACTTCTTGAGGTTCGACACATGGAAAGTATCATGTACACTGTTAAGCTCTTGTGGCAACCGTAATCGGTACGCCACCGGACCGATTCTTTCTGTGATCTCGAATGGTCCAACATATCTTGGGGCCAACTTCCCTTTCTTTCCAAACCGTACGACCCCTTTCCACGGAGAGACCTTAAGCAACACTCGATCCCCAACGTTAAACTCTAGCGGCTTCCGACGGTTGTCGGCATAGCTCTTTTGGCGGTCTCTAGCAGCTTTGAGTCTGTCTTTGATTTGGAAGATCTTATCGGTGGTTTCTTGAATGATTTCGGGACCTGTTAGCTGGCTTTCACCAACCTCGGCCCAACATACAGGCGATCTACATTTCCGTCCATACAATGCTTTGAACGGTGCACAACCAATACTGGTATGGTAACTATTATTGTAGTAAAACTCGATCAGCGGTAGATGAGTATCCCAACTGCCACCAAAATCAATAACGCACGCCCTCAGCATGTCCTCAAGCGTCTGTATCGTTTGTTCACTTTGGCCGTCTATCTAGGGGTGATAGGCTGTACTCATGTCTAACCGAGTGTCCATCGCTTTCTGTAACGTCTGCCAAAATTGTGAAGTGAATCGACTGTCTCGGTCGGATATGATTGACACCGGCACCCCGTGCCGTGTCACGACCTCTTTGATGTACACCCTTGCCAACTTATCCATCTTGTAGTCTTCTCGGATAGGCAGGAAGTGAGCGGATTTTGTCATTCGATCTACCACGACCCATATCGAGTCGTGTCCGCTTGGCGTTCTCGGGAGTTTGGTAATGAAATCCATAGTGATGTTCTCCCATTTCCACTCGGGAATTTCAGGTTGTTGCAATAATCCCGATGGTTTCTGGTGTTCAGCCTTGACCTTTGAACAAGTCAAGCATTTGCTCACATATATAGCGATATCTTTCTTCATGCCTGGCCACCAGTACAACTCCTTCAGATCGTGATACATCTTGTCTGCACCAGGATGAACAGAGTATCGAGTCTTGTGTGCTTCATCCAAGACTAGTGTACGTACATCTCCCCATCTGGGGACCCATATACGATCCACGAAGTAATGTACGCCGTCATCCTTGCGAGTCATTTGTTTATCCAACCCTCGGAATTCTTCCCCCGTAAGGTTTTCTTCTTTCAATGCCTCGTTTTGTGCAATTTGAATCTGAGCCTTTAGATTAGTTTGAATAGTCAAACCTAGAGCTCGAGCACGTAATGGTTTCACGTGTTCCTTGCGGCTTAAAGCATCAGCCACCACGTTAGCTTTCCCCGGATGATACCGGATTTCACAATCGTAGTCGCTAAGTAGCTCTACCCAGCGTCGCTGTCGCATGTTAAGTTCTTTCTGGTTCATGATGTGTTCAAGGCTCTTATGATCCGTGTAAATGATGCATTTGGTTCCATATAGATAATGCCTCCATATCTTGAGTGCAAACACTACGGCACCCAACTCCAAATCGTGAGTTGTGTAGTTCTTTTCATGCACCTTGAGTTGTCGCGAAGCGTAAGCAATTACCTTGTCTTTCTGCATTAGTACACAGCCCAAACCCTGATGTGAAGCATCGCAGTACACTACAAATCGTCAGTTCCGTCTGGGAGGGACAATATCGGTGCGTTGCACAACTTCTCCTTCAATGTTTGGAACGCCTGTTCTTGTGTTTTCCCCCAATCGAACTTCTTGTCTTTCTGAGTCAACAAAGTTAACGGTTGGGCAATCTTTGAGAAATTCGCAATGAAGCGACGATAGTATCCGGCCAATCCTAAGAACTGCCGTATTTCTGAGGGTGTTTGGGGAGTATCCCAATTCTTCACAGCTTCAATTTTACCGGGGTCCACATGAATTCCATTTTCGTTAACCACATGACCCGAAAATTCACTTCTCGAAGCCAGAATTCACACTTCAAGAACTTGGCGAAAAGTTTCTCTTCCCGCAACAGTTCCAGAATTGCTCGAAGGTGTTCTTCGTGATCCTCTTTTGAACGGGAGCAGATAAGTATGTCGTCTATGAACACAATCACGAACTTATCAAGATAAGGCTTGCACACCCGATTCATCAGATCCATAAAGACAGTTGGCGCGTTGGTCAACCCAAACGGCATGACCAAGAACTCATAGTGTCCATAACGAGTTCTAAATGCTGTTTTTGGAATATCGACCTCGAATACTCTTAGTTGATGATAACCAGATCGAAGGTCGATCTTAGAGAAATACGAGGCTCCTTGCAGCTGATCGAACAGGTCGTCGATTCTGGGAAGAGGATACTGATTTTTCACGGTCAATTTGTTCAATTCCCTGTAGTCGATACACATACGAAACGACCCATCCTTCTTCTTGACAAATAACACCGGTGCTCCCCACGGTGAATGACTAGGTCGAATGAAACCTTTCTCCAGTAGTTCCTGTAGTTGGCTTGACAACTCTTGCATCTCTGAGGGTGCTAACCGATACGGTGTCTTAGCTATCGGTGTAGCTCCAGGAACTAGCTCTATACGGAATTCCACCTGTCGTGGAGGAGGCAATCCAGACAAATCATCATGGAACACTTCCGGGTAATCCCGTACAATCGGAATGTCTGCCAATTTTGTCTCTTCTTCCTTCTTTTCTACCACGTGAGCCAGAAAAGTGTAACACTGCTTACGTAGACCTTGGCGTGCTTTCATGCAGGTGATAAGCTTCAAGTTTCTTCCCGGTCGCTCTCCTTGTATTCTGAGTACTTTCCCGTCTGTCATGGGAATCCGCACTACTTTATCTCGGCAAACAATCTCGGCTCCATGTTTCGACAACCAATCCATCCCCACTATTACGTCAAAGCTCCCCAACTCGAAAGGTATCAAATCTATGTTGAAGACCTGGTCTTCCAACATTAGGGTGCAGTCCTTAATAATTTCCTCTGCCTGTTCAACCCTACCATTTGCCATTTCTACAGAGTAACTAGTTTCTAGTCTACTGGCACTCAAATCAAGCATTTGCACAAACTCAGATGATATAAAACTATTGTCTACTCCAGTATCAAGCAGTACAGATGCGAAGTGGTTATTGAGTAAGTGCGTACCCGTGACAACGTTTGGATTTTGACGGGCATCATTAGCTCCAATGACGAAGGCACGACCCCGTGCAGCATTTCCTTGGTTTCCTTGGCCTTGCGCACCCGCTATGGCCATTATCTGCTACTGGTTGTTTCCCTGCTGACCCGATGCCCTATTCAGTCGGGGGCACATGTTTCTGAAGTGGTCGAGGCCTCCACATTCGTAGCATGCCTTGGCATTCCCGGTGGGGTTAACCGCGTTGATGGGTGCCACCGGGTTTGGCGCTACTCTGCAGTCTCTTGCTTGATGCCCCGGGCGTTTGCAGTTCAAACACACCCTGCACGGCGCTGCTGAAGGATGATGGAGATTACACCTGTCACGTTTCGGGTGTGGCCCAGCATATTCCTTCTTCCCTTGAGTCACGGCCACAAAGTTTCTGGTCGTTTTGGCCCTCTTATCAGACTTTCCGGTACCAGACCGACTTGTTTCCCCAGTCTCTTTCCTTTTCTCCGCTCCCCTACCCAATACTCCTGTTCTTATCATCTCGTCAGTGAGAGCGCCCGCTTTAAGAATAGCGCTCTGGATTGTAGGAGGAGCAGCTGCAGTTACCATTGCTCGGATTTGAGGCGCGAGTCCCCAAATGTACCTCTCAATCCTCTTAGATTCCGGAGTGACTAGGTGTGGAACTAGTCTAGCCAGCTCGTGGAATCGGTCAGTAGAAGCTGCGTGCCCTGCCCCCACCATAGCATGATTCCAGAACTCATGCTCAAGATTTTGCATCTCGTTGAGAGGGCAGTATTCCTCGGTAATCAAGGCTTTGAATTCATCCCAGGTCATCTGCATCGCAGATTCCCTTCCCCTAGCTTGAACCTGGGTGTTCCACCAGGTTAGTGCTCTGCCCTGCAGTGAGCACGTGACATACTTGATTCGCTGGCTGTCGAGGCATTCACTGATGTCAATCACAGCCTCCATTTTCTCAAGCCATCTAATCAGGGCCATCGCCCCACCTTTACCATCGAAGTCCCGGGGCTTACAGGCCACAAATTCCTTGTAAGAACAGCCCCGTTTGGCGTTAGCAGCCCCAGTTTCATTGCCTGCTGTACCACCGTTTCCAGTCTCCTGATTGCTTTCATTCCCAATCGGGTTCCCAGTGTCCTCGTTTTCATTACCACCATCCCCGTGGGGGTGGTTTTGTTGTTGCAGAGCGTCGCTCACCTGAGCTACAATAGTTGGAATCAGGGCAGTCAATTGTTGAGCAATTAAGGCTGCCATATCAGGGTTTCCAGCCCCTTGGTTATTGCCAGAAGGGCCTTCATTTGCTATTGGAGGTCTACCCCTGCCTCTGCCTCTGCCCCTCGGGGCTTCACTTCCGCTACTATTGCTGCGGGTAGATCTTCGAGGCGGCATGTTCTATTCATACAAGAGGCAACATATAAGCTTTAGTTACCTTAAGATACACAAGTACTTTGCTTATCAAATTCCAATGTTTCGTGTTCCAGTCAGTCCAGATCACCATGCAGCCCATTTTAAGCATATTCTCGGTAATATATAGGGTTCCCCGCAGCGTTCCCACCACACCCACGATGTACCGAGAATGATGCCTAATCCGGTTACATGACGTCCGACCTTCCTTCATATCATATCCATAATAATCCATCAAGTCAACTGAGCCCAAACATGTAATCACGTGTAGTCTGGCGGAGGTTGTCTATCTCGCGTCCTTGAAAGGACTCAGACATAGCCTCCTCGGGTCGGTCTCAGTATCTGCGGTCAAGCGCAATGTATGATCTGTGACGATCTTTTCGGGTCTAAATACCCGAATTTGGTTATGATAACTTGGCGCACAGAGGGAACGGAAGATTCAATAGGAAGCACCTCATAGAGGTCGAGCACAAGGGCTCAAACGCAAAGTAAAAGATCACATAACAGAAGGATAACCAAACATGTAAGGAGGAACACATACACGAGATATATAAATGCACGCAAGCTTAAGCATGCAAATCTACATGAAGGTTCCTAGGTTATAGTCTAGGTCAAGTGTAATTGCCTAATTCTCTATAACCAATGGCTCTGATATCAGTTTGTCACACCCCCCGCTGATAGCGGAAACACGGGGAATGCGAGCTAGACGGGATCGTCATAACACATGGTATATGATAGAGTAGCAATAAAAATATGATGACAAGCGTGTCATGACGACACCCGAACACAAATGGAGACTTGTGTCGTGTATACTCAAAGTTCACGACAGCATAGCCATAAGCACAAGATAAATGATCACATAAGCATTAAGGACAACTTGTAATGTAAATTCCCATAACTCGGGAACAAGTATACAAAAGGCCATGTTCAAGCTTTACAAGAGTAATGATCAACATAATTGTTGGTGAGCTTCGCAGGTTTTAAGTAATAAAAGATGTTAAGATGAAAACAGTAAGTAAGTTTAATAAAAGTTACCGCGATTACACTTATGTATAGGCGGTTTTACTAGTTATAATTAGCTACAGCAAGCCTATTCATCGGTTCCACCCGGGAATTAATGGCTGTAAAGATAGCATTTCCAAAGCGTAAATAGTTTATAAATGACGTAGCAAGATCCACACAGCGCATACGTATAGTTTATAACCAAACCAATCCTTAGGTCCCATTACCGGGATTAATGGTTATATATAAAAAGGTTTTCCATAGCATAATAAGTTTAAGGTGACGTAGCAAGATCCACACAGCGCATACGTTTAGGTTACAACCAAACCAATCCTTAGGTCCCAATTTCGGGGATTAATGGTTGTAGTGGATGATCGACTTAGAAGAACCACACGGAAGAACCACACAGAAGAGCCACACAGCCGAGAGCATCCAAGGTCAATGGCATCCACATATAGCATCAATCAACACATAACATCAAGTAGTAGTGCATAGTAGGGTGATACCACTAAGTTATACATAGGGGTAACATAGCATATAGTTCAGGTTCACATAGAAGCAATCACAAGATAAGCAAGATAAGTTACTCATAGAAGTAGTAGCCAACTTCCACTAGGGAAGGTGCCTGAAATCAAGTTAAGTAGGTGAGCATTCTTTTCCCCCAAGTTAAAGATATTTGAAAAGGTTTTATAAGAGTAAAAAGGGGCCACGAAACTCACTGAACGGATGATAGGCACGTGTGAAGAATATTCCCAACGGTAGGATGCTATGAACAGTCAAACACCTATTGACAGTTACTGACAAGCATTAATAACGAGCATAAAGCATAAGATGATGTCAATAGATTCGGGCAGTTTCGGTTCGGTCGTGGGTAGTACACACACAAGCAGACATACACATATCAGTCTAAGTCATTTTAAATAGTATGTGCTTGTTGATAGCGTTGACTTTAATCTTTGTGGTCAAGCTATGACACTTTATTAATGTTACCTTATCGTCGTAAGATCTCCGAAAAGGGGATCCACACACACACACACCGTCATCAGTCACACAACAGGACCGGACGCACGACTCAATCCTTCCTTCGTACGAATGGACCTTCAGTCGTACGAATCAGCTTCATTCGTACGATTGAACCTTCATTCATGCGACTAAGCATTCAGTCGTACCATGCAAGACCCAATCATACGTCTCAACCCCCATACACACGATTGAACCTTCATTCGCACGAATCAGCTTCATTCGTGCGATTGAAATTTCATTCGTGCGATTGGACTTTCAGTCATACGACTCACGCACAATCGCACACAATCTCATTCGCACTGACTCAATCGCACGCACACTCACTCGCACAGACTCATTCGCACACACCTTCATTCGCACAGACTCATTCGCACACACATTCATTCGCACAGACTCATTCGCATGACTCAGTCATGCGATTTGCCCAACCGCACGGCTCAGTTGCGTGACATACTCATACGCCCTACCCAGTCGCACGACGCACCCCAGTCGCACGGTTCAGTCGGCCGAATGGCCCAGTCGCCCTGTACAGCAGGTCGCGACTGCACAGACCATCGAGCAACGTCCAGCTGCTCCGAGCATGGGTTTCACGCACCAAAAACCTCCAGAACACTTATCCTAACATGCCTAAACAAGAAGCACACTCAAAAACACAACATGCAAGCCCACACGACCTCTTGTGCTCGGATGAACCCGAGCACCCGAAACCCTAGAAAACGCAGCAGCTAAATCGAGCAAGAAGCGGGTCAAACGAGGTTATCTACCTGCTAGGAGTGAGTATTCACGATGATAACCAAGATTTGACGGTGAAAACGCGACAAACGGACCCAATTTCGGTGCTAGTTCGAGAGAGAGTGAAGAAAATGAAGAAGAAGCGATGAAGATGAAGATGATGTGAAGAATGGCTGGGGAAATGGGTATTTATACCCAGCCTAGTTTCTCAAAATGTCAAGGTTAGTCCCCGCACTTTGCCCCCGGGTTCCCAAATTTTGTTTCGGTTTAAAAACGTTATTAATTAGTCTTGTTTTATTGATGATGAAATGTCGTTAATATTATTTATTGGTTAAAATGATTTTATTCGTGTCGGTATGTTCTTATAAAAACGGTGCGTTTAATGATAACGGGGCAAATCTTAGAAAAACGTCTTAAGATAACGACAAGTCTGTAGGATTCTATGTGCCCAAGACACTTAGAATATTGATGTGGTTAGTACGTTATGATCCAAGTCGGGTTATACCCAATAACAAGCTTAGCAAACACCAATTAGTATTCAATTGATGATATGATCATGCAATTAAATATTTACACCAATTTAGAAAATGGGTCTTCTAAATATGTTGCATATGAGATGAAACAATTTATTAGGATATTTTGTTCAATAATATTATTTGAAGTGTTATTTAAATTAGTTATATAACACCAAATAATAATGAGAGTATACTACTTATACAATTAGTTGGTTAATTGTATAAACTAGTTAAAATACTAGACAATACATGTGTGTGTGTGTGTGTTTATTATTTGTAAAGGAAATGTTCCTTTTAATTGAGTAAAAACCGTCCACTTTGAGGGTCTTCAAGTGGGAGACATGCATGTGATGCTTGCATGCTTGTGTGGGTTTCCCCATTTGATTCCCTTGGTAAACATGCAACACATGCTTTCTTGTATATTCTCCACTAACTCTTGATCATAACACATATACATGCAAGACACACAAGAAACAACAACTCTCTCCCTCTCTCTTAAACCTCACGGTTTTTTTCAGCAGCATATGTCACGGTTTTTTCAGCAGCATATGCAGGATTTGGAGCTGATTATGTGTTGTTCTTGATGTGTTCTTGTGTCGTTCTTGAAGTGTTCTAATAACAAGAAAGGTTCTTGCATTCCAAGATCATGATTCTCATCACATGCAAACAACAACTAAAGCTCTATCTCTCTCTCTCACTTACGAATTTGAGCTGCTGAAAAATGGTTTTCAGCAAGAAACAAGCTGGGTTTCAAGTTGTTCTTGGTGTTTTCTACCTAATAAGAAGGTGTGTTTGCAAGGAGCTTGGGGTATACTAGCTTGAGGACTTATATCCTTGAAGTCTTGGCTGAATATTGGACATCATTCAACCTTGTTTTGTCGATTTTTCACTGCTGCAGTAAGGTAGATTCACAGCTCACTGAAGCTGTGATTTTATGTAGTTTTACATATGTTCATAGCATGTTAATTCACATAAATGATCCTTTGATTTATGGGTTTGTTTTATACACTTGAATGGTCACTTGAAAAACATAATTTTCAGCTTATAAACATGGTTATAATGCTTTACTTCCGCTGCGTTTTCAGAAAGTTTAAGAGGTTAAACTATGATTTTATGTTCCAACAAACCCAACAATGGCATCAAGAGCCGGTTATGTGAATAGCTTGCTTGTTCTTATCCTTTAAAAATCATTTTAAAGGATGTTAATCAACTAATTAGGGACTGATTTTGGTTGATTTAATAAACCCCAAGTCTTTCAAAGTTATATCTTCATGCTTATGATTAAACTTTGAAAGATAGGAATGTCAATTGGTTGATATGTTTGGTTGTTGTTTGTTTGGACAAACAAACCCAAATTTTCAGTTTATGTTGGCTGAAAATTTAGGGTTTGATGGGGTTTATTTTGTTTATTGAATAATGTTTATGATTGGTCATATAATAGTGCATAACCTAGCTTTTGGCCTTGTGTTGTTTGGATGCTTACAATGTTTGGAATGGTTGTTTTAATTCATTCAATTGGGTTGTAATATTTATGTTTATTATTTGGGTTGTAATTATTTATTCATTTGGTTATGTAATAAATAGATTATGTGCATTTCTTTTATTAGAAAAATGTATTAGGATATAATTTTTGTAAAAGGAAGATGCACAAGATGAAGACCCAAATATGGACATCAAAGACACAAAAAAGGGACTTGAAGCATATGGATGCAAGTTCAAGTGGGAGTCTATGAAGACCTCTATTTTATGTTGTATTCAACCCTTAGGAAAGACCAAATGACCATACTTGTAATGGCAAACAAGTGTGGTCACAATAGTAGCTATGGTTATGCACATTGTGGTTGTTTAAATTATGCTTGTTTGATTGTTTGTTGTATGATTGTAGTTTGACATTTAGATATGCATAACAAACTCATTAGCAAACTTAACAAGCTGAAAATTTATGGTTTATAATCATTAAGTGGTTAATAAAAGGTTATTAAAAGGATTAATGATTTAATAAAAGAGTTTTATTAAAAATAAACCATAGAATACCTTGCATTTGAAAGCATGCAAATACAAGGTATATAGAGTTTTCAAAACTAGAATTAATGAAAACAAAAAATCCCTTTTGAAACAAGTTTAACACCATCCTTTTACACGACACTCGAATCACTTGAGAACTATTTGTGGGATAAAGGTCACCTAACCACTTATAGGGAACTTGTGTGTTTGAGGTGACTCTAACATACTTGTGGATAAAGGTCACCTAACTGCTTGTATGTGAAAACTCACACGTGTGTGTAAGTAGGACGACTTGAATTGGAAACCATGTGCATAGGGTCACCGAAGCATGGCGTACAATGGTGTTGATGGGATTAAACATGCCAACCAAACATAAGATGTTTAACCGATCCCATAAAGGCTAGAAGTTGCAAAAGGTTGCAATTGTCAAATATTGACTACCTTGTTAAATTAAATAATGGGATAAAGGTCACCTAACCATTATTTGAATATAACGTTGGATTCTAGATTTTAATTATTAATTGTCTATGAGACATAAAAGGGTATTAATAATTAAAATAAAATTTTAAGAAATACTAATAAGAACTTTGTAAATTTTGTAGAATGGCCGCAAACAATAATGCTACCACCCCGACCGTCCATACCCTATCACTGAGAATCGTTATCAAAATGAGTAAAGGCCTATGTCCTTAACGATCCCATGTCTCACCAACCAACGCTGTTGATGTTAAGGCCTTTTGATGATTGGCTTAAGCACATTAAGGATTCTGTGCTAGTTTCCTACCTCATGTTGGGAATATGATTCCCGAACTCCAAAAGGGTTTGGAACATCATAGGGCATATGACATGATAATCTAGTTGAAGGAAATGTTCCTTCAACAAACTTTAGTAAGATTGCTTCGAAACGGTTCAAGCACTTTACGCATGTCACATGGAAGAAACCCAATCGATATCATCTTATATATTCTTAAGATGAAAAGTCACATTGATAGCCTCAAGATGCTTAAATGTCCTATCTCAAAGTAGTTGGCCAAGGATTTGATCCTTGATTGCCCAACTAAAGGTTTGCGACATTCATAATAAACTGTAATATGAACGGGTGGGACAAGAGCATCGGTGAAATTCACGCAATGCTCAAAAGCAACCGAGGCAGGGATGGATAGAGAGGTTCTACCCATTCTCTCGATCAATAAGGGAGACTATAAGAAATGGCCAATCTCGATCCTAAGGCAATCATTGCCAAAAGAAAGGAATACATCAAAGCAAAGGTTAAAGCGAAACCTCAACAACCTAAGCTTATGAAGCCTAAAGTATAAGAGAACGATCCATACTTTGAGTATGGAGAGATAGGACAATAAAAGGGAAATTGTTCCTCCTATCTCAAGGAGTTGAAAAATAAGAGGGATGCTAGGCAAACCTCGAATATAATTTTCATGATTCACATTGTATTAAACGTCATTTCTTCAAACACATGGGTATTGGATACCGGATGTGAGACTCATACTTGCAATTGTTGCAAAGGGGTTCAAAAGAAATGTGCACTTCAAAAGGGGAAACTCTATTTTGAGACTTACAAATGGTTTGGAAGTTGTTCTCAAAACCTTTTTGTATGCACCTAGTTTGACTAGGAACATAATTAATGTTTCCTCCTAAAACAATATGGTCATGATTTAAAGTTTGTATATAATGGTATTAAGTTTTATGGATGATGTATTTCATTTTAAAGATATGCCTTTTAATGATGTTCATGAATTAGTTCATGATAATTCATCCAATAATAACTCATTATACACATTAAGCACCAAGAAACTTAAAATCCGTTTAAGTTATTATTATCTTTGACATTGACATCTTGGTCACATAAACAAGAATTAGATTCAAACACTTCAAAAGAATAGTCTTTTGGAAACAAATGAAAATGTTTCATTTGATAAGTGTGAACCGAAAGACTTATTAGGAATGATACATTTGGATGTATGTGAAAATGTTTCACATAAACAATAATAACTCATTATACACATTAAGCATCAAGAAACTTAAAATCCGTTTAAGTTATTATTATCTTTGACATTGACATCTTGGTCACATAAACAAGAATTGGATTCAAACACTTCAAAAGAATAGTCTTTTGGAAACAAATGAAAATGTTTCATTTGATAAGTGTGAACCAAAAGACTTATTAGAAATGATACATTTGGATGTATGTGGTCCTTTTAAGACAATGACAAAGATTGGTGAAAAAGAAACTTCATTACTGTTACCGACGATTACAGTCGCTATTATTGTGTGCACTTGATGACACATAAGAATGAAGCTTTTGAAATGTTCAAAATCTTCAATAATGAAGTAGAAAATCAACTCTACATAACTATCTAAGTTCTTCATTCTGATAAAGGAGAAACTGAACCCTATTTGGATATGGTTCAATTCATTAAGGCAATGAGCTTACCACCTTTATCATCCTGGGTTTTCACACTACTCTCCACGGCTCGTATTTTGAATATGGCCCAAAGCAAGAAAGTGGGTTCGACGCCTTTTGAAATATGGCATGGAAAGAGTTCCATCACTATCATAGCAAAAGGTATGGGTAGTGAAGCTTATGTTAAGCTTAACACCCAAATCAAATTTGAAAGTCGATCCACTAAGTGTATATTTGTTGGATATCCCAAAGACTGTATAGGATACTACTTCTTTGATCCAACAGAGCAAAAGAAATTTATTGCTCGAAGGGCAGAGTTCTTGGAAGCCAAGTTCCTTATGGAAGGAATGACGCATAGAACAATGGAGTTTGATGAAGATCAAGATCCACAAGCCGATACACGTTTGGTTGACACTAGCCGTCAACAAGAGGTTGTTGATAATGATCAAGAGGTTGATCAATACATACAAAACGTTCATAGATCTGGTAGAGTTAGCATTCCACTTGAAATATATGGATTTTTCATGGATGGATGCTATGTGGTTGACTCCGATGAGCCAACTACATACCATGATGCAATGTCCAATTAGGATTGTGACAAATGGCTGGAAGCCATGGACGTAGAGATACAATCCATGTATGACAACCAAGTTTAGGAATTGGTTGACCCTCCACTTAACTCCAAACCGGTTGGATGCAAGTGGGTTTTCGAGAAGAAAACAAATATGCATGGAAACTTGGATACTGACAAGGCTTGTGTGTATAAAAAGGCTAGTGGGTGTGTAATCACATTCTTAGTATTGTATGTTGATGACATAGTACTATATGGAAAAGACATTCCAACCATGAAAGGTATTGAAACCTGGCTTGGAAATTGTTTTTCCATGAAAGATCTCGGTGAAGCCGCCTATATTTTGGGAATAAAGATCTATAGGGATAGATCGAGGCGGTTGATAGGTCTAAACCAAAGTGCATATATTGATAAAATCTTGAAAAGATTCAAGATGGAAAACTCTAAGAAAGGTATGGTACCTATTCAAAGAGGGACAATATTGAGTGCATCTCAATATCCAAGCTCAAAGGATGAGCAAGATTGTATAAAGGACATCCCATATGCGTGTGCTATAGGATCCATCATATATGCAATGATATGCACTAAGACTGGACGTGTCATGCGCCTTAAGCATGACAAGAAAATATCAGCAGAATCCAAGTAATAGCCATTGGATGACTGTTAAAAGTATATTGAAATACCTTAGGAGGACTAAGGATATGTTTCTAATATACGAATCTGAGAAAGAGGAACTCGTTGTAAAGGGTTACACGGATGCGAGTTTCCAAACTGACTCGATCATAATCGGGTATATCTCCATTATGAATAGGGTAGCATTGTCCACTACAAAATAGGAATACATAGCTGCCTCATTAGCAGCTTTGGAAGCTGCATGAATAAAAGGTTTATTACCGATCTAAGGATGGTCTCTACCATTCAAGACCCCTTAGAAATCTTTTGTGATAACAAGGGTATGATTGCTCAAATCAAGGAACCCCGTGCACATCAAAAGATTAGGCACAATGAGCGGAGATTCAACTACATAAGGGATGAAGTTGAAAAGGGAAAGATATGTATTCGTAAAGTTCACTTTGATCAAAATATTGCGGATCCACTCACGAAGCTCCTCGAAAGGCAAAGCATGAAAGTCATACCTATGCCTTAGGACTTCGATATTTTAGTGATTGGACTTGATCAAATTTTGTATTTGAATATGTGGAACTCTTTATTATTTGAGTAAAAATTATTTGGTTATAATGTTTCAATTAATGTTCCAATTTAGCATGTTTAATCCATGAGTAAATTATTTACTCTAAATGTCCGTAGTCGTTCATACTTGTGGGAACAAGTATGAGGGTAAGACTATTATGAACTTGGAATTGGTTGATATTCATAAGGATGAATATAGAGCAATGGGTTGCTACCAAGGTTTATAGATATTTGTGGGATACAAATATTGGACTAACCCGCATCTCAAATTTTACTACATGGAATCTTATCGATTGATCATAAGTAAATTTGAGTAAAGGCGAATATCATTTGGTATCCTCTGACCCGAGATACATACTGGGTTTTGATATTCGCTAAGTATTATACCTTGAGCTAATTCTTCACTGTCCTGAATAGTGGACAGTACATAAGGGTATGTTCAGGTATGACACGAGGTGTTTGTGAGAAACGTATGTAGTCAAGATGGAATTTGTTCCTCTTATTCGATGAGAGTTAGATGTCTAAGGCCTGATTAAGTTAAATCAACAAAGAATGATCATTCTGTGTCCTTGGATTTAACATGACATCTGTAACAAAAGGATAGATGATTGATTCACCTAAATCATTTCAAGTAGGGTACTTGAATGGGATGATGTTATTGAATGGCCATAAGTCATGCGTATTAAGGGTAGTAAACCGTTGTTAGGCGTCATTTACTGCTTGCATCAATCTTCTATGAATCTTGGGCAAGTGGGAGATTGTAGGATTCTATGTGCCCAAGACACTTAGAATATTGATGTGGTTAGTACGTTATGATCCAAGTCGGGTTATACCCAATAACAAGCTTAGCAAACACCAATTAATATTCAATTGATGATATGATCATGCAATTAAATATTTACACCAATTTAGAAAATGGGTTTTCTAAATATGTTGCATATGAGATGAAACAATTTATTAGGATATTTTGTTCAATAATATTATTTGAAGTGTTATTTAAATTAGTTATATAACACCAAATAATAATGAGAGTATACTACTTATACAATTAGTTGGTTAATTGTATAAACTAGTTAAAATACTAGACAATACATGTGTGTGTGTGTTTATTATTTGTAAAGGAAATGTTCCTTTTAATTGAGTAAAAACCGTCCACTTTGAGGGTCTTCAAGTGGAAGACATGCATGTGATGCTTGTATGCTTGTGTGGGTTTCCCCATTTGATTCCCTTGGTAAACATGCAACACATGCTTTCTTGTATATTCTCCACTAACTCTTGATCATAACACATATACATGCAAGACACACAAGAAACAACAACTATCTCCCTCTCTCTTAAACCTCACGGTTTTTTTTAGCAGCATATGTCACGGTTTTTTCAGCAGCATATGCAGGATTTGGAGGTGATTATGTGTTGTTCTTGATGTGTTCTTGTGTTGTTCTTGAAGTGTTCTAATAACAAGAAAGGTTCTTGCATTCCAAGATCATGATTCTCATCACATGCAAACAACAACTAAAGCTTTATCTCTCTCTCTCACTTACGAATTTGAGCTGCTGAAAAATGGTTTTCAGCAAGAAACAAGCTGGGTTTCAAGTTGTTCTTGGTGTTTTCTATCTAACAAGAAGGTGTGTTTGCAAGGAGCTTGGGGTATACTAGCTTGAGGACTTCTATCCTTGAAGTCTTGGCTGAATATTGGACATCATTCAACCTTCTTTTGTCGATTTTTCACTGCTGCAGTAAGGTAGATTCACAGCTCACTGAAGCTGTGATTTTATGTAGTTTTACATATGTTCATAGCATGTTAATTCACATAAATGATCCTTTGATTTATGGGTTTGTTTTATACACTTGAATGGTCACTTGAAGAACATAATTTTCAGCTTATAAACGTGGTTATAATGCTTTACTTCCGCTGCGTTTTCAGAAAGTTTAAGAGGTTAAACTATGATTTTATGTTCCAACAAACCCAACAAAGTCAAGCAACGATAGCACGCATTTAAGGATAACTAAGCAAAGCAAATATGGTATCCACGTAGATGGTTTATCAAAATGAGGAATGGCTGATAACAAAGGTTAATCGAACACGTTAAATGACGGACCTTCGGTGACGGATGTCACACCTTTGGTGACGGATGTCACATGTCGTGTTTACTGGTCAATTTGATTAATAAAATTGTGAAGCAAAAGCTAAAAACCAATTAAAGAATATGGTTGATGCCATGGTTTAAAAACCTCGAGGTGAGGAGGTAAGAAACCGTACATAAGGCGGCGTCTCATGTGGTTCATCTGGTACGTACGCCTCAAAGGGGCGAGGCGGTAAGGGAGGAGGGGGCACCCACGGGTATTCATTCGGATAGGCGGGTACCCGCTCGGTACACCGCCGCCACCCCCTGCGGGTACCCGATGGGTATATTTGGACGGCTTTGTATTCGCCGATTGATGCCTGAGAAAATAACGACTTTATAGCCGTTATTTGATTGTTACTTAAAAAAAAGTTAACCTTATAAATACTCGTACACATACACACTATTATTTATATAAACTCAAACAAAATCATACAAACACAACAATTACACACACACAACAATGTCTGATAAGTTTTCATATTTGTACATTCCCGAAACGATTTGAATTCGTTGAATTCGAATGATAGCAGTTTATATTTTATGAAAAATTTCATCGACAAAGCCCTGGAGGATACAACAAGTAGTTCTTCTAAAATAAAATATGTTTCACACGATCGTATAACGGGTCACGAGCTACTTATGAACGACTATTTCGATATGATCCTGTCGAACATCTTTCAAGTTTGGATCTAGCGTGCCTCGCTTCGGACGAGGAATATGTTAATTTTAATCTTTTATGTAATATTTTATTTTTAATTATGTAATCTTTTATTTTTAATTATGTAATGTTTTATTTTTAATTATGTAATTCTTAATTTTTAGTAAAAGTTAATTTTCTTTTGAATTATTTAAATATGAAAATAAAAGTTGTAGGGTAGTTCGGGGTTGCATTTTCAGCTTTTTGGGTGTTTCAGGGTAGTTCAGAGTACTTGTGATGTGTCAGTATGTGATTGGTGGATTCCAGGGTTATTTAGAAATAAACTACCGAACGAGGCCTAAAAACGAACCGAACGAACATGAACAAGGCCTTGTTCATGTTCGTTCATTTAGAAATAAACTTGTTCATGAACTGTTCACGAACACTACCGAACGAGTTTCCTTGTTCGTGTTTGTTCTTTAAGGAAATAAACATGTTCATGAACCGTTCACGAACACTTACCGAACACAAACGAACACAAACAAAATCAAACGAAAACAAATAAATGTTCATGAACATGATGACACAAAGAAAAGTCAATGAACACAAACAAATACAAATGATCACACATTTATTTTAGAATGAAATCAACATTTTCATCATAAAATTTACCAAAAATAAATAAACAGGTAACATATATATCTAAAAACACTTGACATACTTGTCATAAAAATAACTAACACAAAAAATAAGAACGTAATCGAACACATTAACGAAGATAAACGAACACATTACCGAACGTTTACGAACAAACATTAACGAACACAACATCGAACGCTCACGAACATAAATGAACGAACACGGCTTGTGTTCATGTTCGTTTGTTTAACTAAACGAACGGAACTTTCTTGTTTGTGTTCGTTCAATTACTAAATAAACAAACATAAATAAGCTTCCCGCCGAACAGTTCACGAACTATTCAATAAACGTTCAGTTCGTTTGCAACCCTACGTCCGGTTCGATACAGGGAAGAGTTTCATCGAGAATATTTACTTACCTTTTTCCGCAAGTCAAATACAAAGAAGTCGTGAACCAGGAGAACATTCAACCAAAAATATCTCTCATTTGCTTCAACACCCCTCTTTCTCACCTCACCGGAACCACCACCACCAGCAGCTATGCAAATCTCCGGCGGAGTCTTCACCGACGTCACGGCGGTCTTCTATTCTTCTCCGACACCTCCGTCCTGCGCTAGGTCGCCGGAGCTCCGACATATCCATAGCTTTTCCGACTCTAAGCCCCTTCCCTCGCTCGGATTTCTCAAAGTAAGTAATGTTGTTCGTTGCATTTTGGTTATCCATACACGTAAGCTTTTCAACTGTTTTGAACTCGTATGAAGTAACGTCAGGTGCCTGTAGGTCCGGTAGTTAATACTTTCGGTAGTAGGAGCTGGATTGGGAGCGTGAATATCATTTAGCTTAATTGAAGCTCATTTGCTTCAAATACAGATTCTCACCTGCAAACTTATGTAATTGGATTTATATTATCGCTATCATATTTATATTTTGCGGTACTCATGAATCACGATAGGGAACTGGTAAATTAGTCTAGTATATGAGACTGAGAGAGTTGTAGACTTGTTGCAGCAAGTTTCTTTTGGTTGATGGTTATGTTGTGTTAATTTCGCAGAGGCTGTTTTTTTTGGTTATTCTGCATGAACCTGAATTTGGTTAATCTGGATGAACATTTAACTTGAATCAATTTATTGTCTAGAGAGTAATTTTTTTTGGTCAATGTGGATGAACGTGAGTCAATGTATTGTCAAGAGAATAGTTTTTTGGTGAATCTTGATGAACTTCAATCAATTTAATTTCTAGAGTAGGTTTTTGGTTAATAGGGATGAAGTTGAAATCAATTTCTTGTCTAGAGAATAGTTTTTTGGTTAATCTGGATGAACTTGAATCAATTTCTCGTCTAGTGTAGTTTTTTTTTGGTTAATCTGGATGCCTTGAATCATTTTCTTGTCTAGAGGATAGTTTTTTTGGTTATTCTGGATGAGCTTGAATCAATTTCCTGTCTAGAGAATAGTTTTTTGTTAAACCGGAGAACTTGAATCAATTTCTAGTCTAGAGAATATTTTTTGGTTAATCCAGATGAACAAGAATCAAGTGCTTGTCTAGATTAGTTTTTTTGGTTAAGCTGGATGAACTTAAAACATTTTCTTGTTCAGAGAGTAGTTTCGTTTGTTACTCCAAATGAACTCGATTCAATAGATTGTCTAGAGAATAGTTCTTAGTTATTCTGTATTAACTTGAATCAGTTTCTTCTCTAGAGAATAGCTTTTTTGGTTAATCTGGATGAAATTGCTTCACTTGTTTAAAAAAAATATATACATGAAATATAGACGTCGAGGTTTGTAGACCTAGCAGGTTGTGATCATGATGACCGTGATATAAAACACAAAGGCATAAGCACTTAAACATGGATTCTCTCTATAGCCTTGATAATTCGTTATGTGCACATAGTAATATAGTCTTGAGATGTTTCACTATAGTTGATTTAACTTGATGGTTTTTATGTTAATTTACCGGAGACTAGTTTTTTTGTATTAACTTTGATGAACTTGATTGAATTTCTTGTACAAACATGAAAATTAAGTGAAGTTCCTAATGTTATTCTTTCCTGTCAATGTTATCAATCGTCTTGATAATTCTATGAATGATAGGGCTCTAGAATTGAACCATCCCGAGCAAGGAGTTGTATAGCAAAAGCATCATTGGGTGGTTCAGGTTCAGGTCATAATTTGGTTCCAGTAGCACCGCTTGAGCTTGAGTCCCCAGTTGGTCAGCTCCTGGAACAAATTTTGCAAACCCATCCTCATCTGCTCCCTGCAGCCATTGATCAACAGCTCGACAACCTTCACAACGAGAGAGATGCTCAAACCAAAGAACTTGCTTCTTCATCTACAGATAGCCTTTATAAGTAAGTGATTTTTTTAGATTTATTTTGCAGCTACTCTTAACTGTTAATCTGGTAATCCAAAACGTATAATGTGACTCGTAAACACTGGAAACCGACTTAAAAACACAATAGTCAGTTTGTATTTTCATAATGCAGTGCCAAACATCCCCCTTAATTCTTCTCATATGACATTTCAGGAGGATAGCCGAAGTGAAAGACAAAGATAGACAAAAGGCATTGGCGGAAATAATGTACTGCTGGATAGTTCACAAGTTCATAGACAACGAAATTTCAATGATTCCAAAATTAGCATCCACCTCAGATCCTACTGGACGGGTCGATTTCTGGCCAAACCAAGAAATGAAGCTGGAATCAGTGCACTCAGCCGAGGCACTGGAGATGATTCAGAACCATGTAGCGCTGGTCCTCGGGGACCGCCTAGTGGGCCCCTTACAGTCCCTTGTCGAGATCAGCAAAATCAAACTTGGGAAATTATATGCCGCTTCAATCATGTATGGATACTTTTTGAAACGTGTTGATGAGAGGTTTCAACTTGAGAGGTCCATGAACACGCTTCCGGAAGGTTTTAAGGAGGGGAAGTCCAGTTTTATGGAACCACCGGTCCCACAAAGCCCGTTTTGGGATCCGGATTCACTGATCCGGATCCAACCAGATTATGAAGAAGAAGAAGGTTTCATGGGTTCTTATGATGACGATGATGGTAAATCTTACAGATTAAGATCATATGTGATGCATTTGGATGCTGAAACACTTCAGAGATACGCAACAATAAGATCAAAGGAAGCAATCTCTCTGATAGAAAAGCAAACTCAGGCTTTGTTTGGAAGACCGGATATTAAAATTTCTGAAGATGGTTCGTTGGGTGCCGCCAACGATGAAGTGGTTACTTTGACTTTTTCAGGTTTGACCATGCTGGTTCTCGAGGCGGTTGCTTTTGGATCGTTTCTGTGGGATGCAGAAAATTACATGGAATCTAGGTACCAATTTTTGAAAAGCTGAGAAATTCATTTTGTTTTAGCATGTAGTAACTGGCTATGGTATCTTACTTGTGACATTCCAACTGTAAACTCACACACTGTATATCAAGAGCTAAAAGATTAAATCTGCCTGAAGTGTCTTCAACATTGTTGAAGAAGAATTTACAGATCGCTAAATCAATTAACATCATAGCTGCCTTAAGCGGTTGGACAATTGAAATAACTCAAGGCTTATCGCAGTTTGAAACAACTCCAGTTAACCACAAATGGTCTCAGATTAACAAACAAATAGGTACCAACAAAATATTAGCAAAACAAAACAGATTTACAGAATCGAGACCCGGATAATACGCGAGACTGGGTACGCAAACACTTCATCACACGAGAAATAAGATATGCTGGCACGGTCGCTCCAAGCAGTCACCACACCTTGCAAAAACACAGAAGCTTTCATGGGCTGTCTTGTATCCCCTAAACAAGATTTGATTCATTTAGATGGTCAAATACTTGCGGTCAAACTGCAAAGATTAAGGTTTTTTTTAGTACTCCAACCAGTAAGCTTGTTGTGTTGTGACTTTCAGTTATAAGTTCAAGTGGTTGAAAATAGTCTATTGCACTAAAATTGCGTATGTCAGATCGCGAAGTGATCCGGCTCCTTTTTAGATCTTGTGCGCGGAAACTAGGTCGAACACTTTTATTTTGAGCTTTGAATTGTCATAAGTTTTAGAATTATGTTTGATTTGAGTTCATATTCTTGCCTACTTAGGTGTTTGTGGGTTCTTGGTGTTTGAATGTGCATTAATTAAAAAAATTAAAATTAAATTCGGAAGATATGACAAATAATTGATTCACCAGGGACTTGAGACTTAGGAGTGCAAGTTTAGTTGCTAAGAGGCTGCAAAAATACTTCGTAGTAATATTATCGAGAGCTACATCTCTCTACTTTACATTGATTTGCCTGCTCTTTTCTTCTAGAGAATTTCATCTTCTAGGCTTTACGCTTTGTAAGAATTTATTCTTGTTACAGATTGTATTGAAGTTTATAGCAGATTTTGATGTTGACTTGTTTAAATAAATGTGTTACATTTGTCATTGTTCGGACTAACAGTTTTGATTATGCCCCAAGTTAAGAGCAGTATATTTGACAGTGACAAGCAGAAGTGTTTATGTTACACAAGTCATCTTTAAGTTGCATGTTTATCATAATTTTTTAACTTTACTTGCTAACTCGTAACCAACATAATGGTCAGCTTTAGAATTATAGTTTATGCGACTTGTAACATGTTTTTATCAAGTATACAAATAAAACAAACGTTTGTTATAAAATATAATCAATATTCATAATACATAGGTGAAAAAAAAATCTCAATTCTCATCGTCTAATTATGTAATTAAGAGTTAATAACATGGATGCTTCTCCTAACAAACTCATATACACAAGAATGATTCAACTTTTAAAAAAAGTTATTTAAGTTTTATCCTTATTGTTCATTTAAACATACACAGGTGGTCTTGAATCTTGATCGTATATTAACATTAACAAAAAAAAAGCAGCACAAGTAGCCCGTGAAGACTTCTGAAGGCCATCACCGTTTGTACTCGCCTCCTTTACAAATAACATGTTCATCCCTTTTGGCTATTACCAACCTATGGAAAGATGGGCACAAAGGGATATGCAACACAAAAATGACTTCTCACATGTAGATCTTGGATTTCTCATCAATAGTAATAATATATATCAGAATTTACACATGAAAGTCCATATTTATTAGCCTTTCAATACATGTTTTCATCTCTATTCAATAAATATATGAATCTTAAGCTTGTCAATCCCCTTGAATTCATTCAACTCTTCTGAATCCATCCTGTCAATCTGGGGGCAAAATAAAGAACATTTTGAGCTACAAATTCTATTATTTGAAACCGCTCACAAAAGAATATCAAAATTAATACGACAGTCATACTTGGTTGCATCAAAGGTATTACCAATACCTACTTTAGTGAGCCAATAGGTTATATTAACTTGGGAATTTGGGATCTTTCCAAAAAAATAAAATACTAATACTACAATTTTCATGGTAAATCCTACAAATTTTGATATCTTCGACGTTCTTCTGGTCTCAGGGAGCACATTTTATGAAACTTGCAGGTGTGTTGAACAAAATTTAGCAACAATTTTCAAGTTTGACCTATAATGTCTAAGTTTACCTCTTTTCAGGAATTACTAATTAGGTTATATTAGAATACCTGATCATTGGTCCAAAAGAGGACTTCCTTCTTTAGCAAGAACAAATAGGCCACCATCTCCTCTTGATATCCTCAAATCTTTATCAAGAAATGTAATTAGAAGCCATGACTTTGTGCGTTCACCCGGAATGGGAACCTTAAGAGGAGATTGACCCGAAACAACACCAGCTAGATTAGCCACAGCCTCTTGCAAAGGGTTCAGAGACTGCTGCACAGGTGACAAATTGACATTTTGACCAAAAATGTCAACGTTCTCAGGAAGGCTTATATTTGACTTTATCTTCGGAGGCTGAAAACTCCCTTCCTTAAACTGTACCTGAGAACCTCAAAACATATTACAAGTCAAATCAAAAAAAAAAAAAAAAAAAAAAACAAACATACCCAGTGTATCCCGCTGGAGAGCAGGGTCTGGGAGGGGTATATGGTGGCATGTCTTTCCTCTATCTAGAAAGATAGAGAGACCGCTACCGAAGAGACCCCCGACTCGTTAACAAAGTCAATAACAATAACAATCATAATACAAAGCATACAACACACAGATATATATCACATAAAGAATTAGATAAAGCATACAGCACAAAGATATATATCACAAAGATATATATCACACAAAGATATAACACAGTCAATAACAATAACAATCGTAATAAAAACGGCATGTAACACCGAAAGAGGGTATATGAGGAAAACTACACCTAGCGAGTGTGGTCCGGCCATATATTACCGTATACCCTTCCCACCCACAAAACCCACTAAAAGTCCTTGATTTTAATTCTACGCCTCCACTCACTTCTATCCTCGATCATGTTCTCAGAAAGATGCAAGTCTATCATATCCCTCCTAATAACCTCGTCCCAAGTCAACCTAGGTCTACCTCTACTCCTCCTACCCTCTAAGCTGATGTTCTCTACTGCTCGGACAGGTGCTGCCATCGTTCTCCTCTTCACGTGCCCAAACCATCTTAATCTTCCCTCTCTTATTTTTTCTGTGATAGAAGCCACCTCTAGCCTCTGGCGAAAGACGTCGTTTCTTATCCGATCCAATCTTGTATGTCCACACATCCACCTCAGCATTCGCATTTCTGCGACCTCTATTTGTCTCTCGTGCGATTTCTTTATGGCCCAACAGTCTGTGCCGTATAACATAGCTGGACGTACTGCCACTCTGTATAGTTTTCCCTTTAGTTTGGCTGGGAACCTCTTATCGCACAAAATCCCTGATGCTGCTCTCCACTTGCACCATCCTGATTGTACACGGTGTGCTACATCGCTGTGTATCTCTCCATCTTCCTGTACGTACGAGCCAAGGTATTTGAACCTAGATGTCCGGGGGACCGCCATTCCCTGGATACTGATTTGGGTGTCCTCCTCGGCCTCACCACTAAAGTTACAATGCATGTATTCTGTTTTAGAGCGACTTATCCTTAAGCCCCTGCGTTCTAGTGCTGCTCTCCACTGTTCTAATCTCTCGTTAAGCACCGTCTTAGATTCTGATATTAAGACGATATCATCCGCAAATAGCATACACCATGGGACTGGCTCTTGTATAGACTTGGTAATCTCGTCCAACACTACTGTGAAGATGAATGGGCTCAATGCCGATCCTTGATGGAGTCCTACTTCCACCGGGAAGTAGTCTGTGTCTCCGACAGGTGCTCGTACACACGTTTTTGCCCCTTCATACATATCCTTTATTATTTTGATATACCTCTCTGGTACCTTTCTAAGTCGTAGACTTTCCCAGATGAGTTTCCGCGGCACACTGTCATAGGCTTTTTCTAGGTCAATGAATACCATATGTAGGTCTCTTTTCTTTTCTCTATATTTCTCCATCATCCTCCTTATGACGTGTATAGCTTCTGTTGTAGAGCGTCCTGGCATAAATCCAAATTGGTTTACCGCTATCTGAGTTTCTCGTCTAATTCTCGTGTCAACAATTCTTTCCCATAGCTTCATCGTGTGGCTCAATAGCTTTATTCCCCTGTAATTTGCGCAACATTGGACATCTCCCTTTTTCTTATATATGGGGACTATGACACTGCTTCTCCACTGCTCTGGCATCTTTCCTGTCTTAAAGATGGTATTGAATAAGTCCGTTAGCCATTGTATGCCCTCATCCCCAAGGCACTTCCACACTTCTATCGGGATGTTGTCTGGCCCCACCGCCTTAGCCCTTCCCATTTTCTTCAAAGCTCTCTTGACTTCATCGACTGTGATGCTTCTACAATGTAATAAAACTGGATTCTTATTGAATGAAGAAACAAGGAGAATACACCTCAATATATAGAAAGAAAAACCCTAATCTAAGGCCCATCAAGGCCCATGGGCCAATGTAACGGGCTAACATAACTGGGTTAATTAAACTACACTATTTACATTAACACTCCTCCTCAAGTTGATGCATAGATGTTAATCATGCCCAACTTGTTACATATAAATCTATTTGAGTCTTCCGAAGTGGCTTCGTGAAGATATCAGCAAGTTGAAACTCTGTCTTAACATGGATCGGTTGAATAGATGCCTCTTCAACCTTCGTACCAACTACCCGATCCCTGATTAGATGGCAATCAACTTCTATATGTTTAGTTCTCTCATGAAATACTTGGTTCTTGGCTATGTGAATAGCAGATTGATTATCACAATATAGCCTCATCAGGTTATTTGAAATAACCCCAAGTTCTCTGAGAAGACGACGGACCCAAATCATCTCCGATGAAACGTCTGCCATGGCTCTGTACTCAGATTCAGCACTGGATCGTGATACTGTGTGTTGTTTCTTGCTTTTCCAAGACACCAGATTTCCTCCAACAAACACACAATATCCAGTAGTAGATCGCCGTGAAATAGGGCAACCTGCCCAGTCTGCATCCGAAAAGCCTGATACTCTACCATCTCCTTCTTCTGTAAAGGCGCCTACACGACAATGCCCTTGATCAGAGTACAAAATCCCCAACCCTGGAGCGGTTTTAAGATACCGTAATACCCGTAGAGCAGCATCCCAATGTCCTGTGTATGGGGCGGCCATGAACTGACTTAAAACACTGACCGCAAAGGAGATGTCCGGACGGGTGACAGTCAGATAGTTAAGTTTCCCAACTAGACGTCTGTATTGCTCAGGATCCTTCATTGGGCTCCCATCTTCTAGAAGCAGCTTTCCGGTAGAGAGCATTGGGCTATCTACTGGTTTGCAGCCTAATAGACCGCATTCAGATAACATATCAAGAACATACTTTCGTTGTGATAGGAGAATTCCCTGTGATGAACGAGATACTTCTATACCAAGAAAGTAACGGAGTCGGCCAAGGTCCTTAATCTGAAACTGTGACTGAAGAAACTGCTTGAGATTTGTGATCCCAACTTCATCATCTCCTGTGATTATTATATCATCCACATAGACAACCAGAATAATCCTTCGGCCCTGGTGATGCCTAAAGAACACAGAGTGATCATAGGCACTACGAGTCATCCCAAAATCTCTCATAACATCAGAAAATCGTCCAAACCATGCTCGGGGGATTGCTTAAGACCATACAATGAGCGACGTAATCTACATACCTTTGAAGCCTCCTCCTCAACAATGTACCCAGGTGGCTGCTCCATATATACCTCCTCCTCAAGAATGCCATGAAGAAATGCATTCTTGACATCGAGCTGATGGAGCGGCCAGTGATTAATGGCAGCAAGGGCAATAGAAATACGTACGGACGGCATTTTGGCAACAGGAGAGAAGGTCTCATCATAGTCAATGCCGTAAGCCTGAGAATAACCTTTAGCAACTAAACGAGCCTTCAAGCGAGGCACAGGTCCATCTGGGTTTGGTTTCACTGTGAACAGCCAACGACAACCAACTAGGCGCTTCCCGGGGGAAGTGGTTGTAGATCCCACGTATGATTGGACCGGAGAGCCCCAATCTCTTCTTCCATAGCCTTTCTCCATCCTGGGTGAGCAAGGGCGGTCATCACATTCTTAGGAATCGGGTATGAGTCAAGGGCAGTAGTATAGGCATGACATTCGGGGGACAGGTGTGCATAGGAGACATAATCCTGAAGAGGGTAACGGGTGGGATGTCTGGGTTCCTTTCGGAAGGCAATGGGTATATCAGGATACGGTGCACCAGGTGGGTCATAAACGGGTGTATCAGGGGTACCATGTGAAATATCCGGTGAGGGAGAATCAGATGTAACAACTGGATCAGGAACTGAGGACGGACCAGAATCATGGTCAGGGGGTAAATCAGGGGCCGTTGTCTTATCCTTATGTCGTCTGGTATACGTGAATATCAGAGGTGGAGCCTCTGCTGGCAGGTCAAATGAGACAGGGTCCGAATGTGTAGCATCAGAGACCGGAGGAGCAGATGACACTGGGGGGATAGGAATGGTAGGGACTGTTGGTGACGCAGACATGTCAGGATCAGGATCGGAATCGGGAAATAAATCATCAAGGCAATCGGGGGACTCAATGAAGAAAGGACAGGACTCATGAAAAGTAACATCTGCACTAGTAAAATATCGACGAAGAGAAGGGCTGTAGCACCGATACCCTTTCTGGACTCGAGAGTAACCAAGAAAAACACAACGGATGGCACGAGCATCAAGTTTGGTAGTTGTTGGACGATGATCGTGAACATAGGCAACACAACCAAAGATTTTAGGCTCAAGAGGAAAAGGATTTTGCGTAGGAAACAAAATAGAAAATGGGGTTTTCCCATTGAGAACTGAAGAGGGCATGCGGTTAATCAAATAAGCAGCAGTCAGGACCGCATCCCCCCAAAAACGATGAGGTACATGAGAATCAATCATAAGGGTGCGGGTAACATCCAACAAGTGACGGTTCTTGCGTTCTGCGATGCCATTTTGTTGAGAGGTATATACGCAAGATGTCTCGTGAACAATACCATGTGTTTTTAGATATGATGATAAATCTGCAGACATGTATTCTTTTGCATTATCAGTGCGTATGGTTTTAATGGATGTGTTAAACTGATTTTGCACATACGCATGGAATTCTCGAAAAATGGAATTTAGTTCACTACGGGATTTCAATAAATAGACCCAGGTAGTACGAGAGTAATCATCGATAAAAGTAACAAAATATTCAAAACCAAGAGTAGTTTTAACAGGGGAAGGTCCCCAAATATCCGAATGCAAAAGTTCAAATGGATTACAGACTCTACTAGACACTCTAGGGGGATAGGGACGCCGGGTATGTTTACCTAGCTGACACGACTCACAATGAAAATCAACAGAAACAGATAGATCCGGTCTCATTTGCCTCAGAACCGCTGTAGAGGGATGACCTAACCGGCAGTGGACTTCCCTGATGCTTGAGTCACAAACGTTTGCTGAAGGTTGTGACGATAAGGACAGACGGTATAGGCCTCCTGATTCAATACCTGTGCCAATCAGACGGTTCGTCCCTAGTTCCTGGAAAACACAATGAGTAGGGTAAAATTTGGCAAGGCAATTGTTTTGTTTGGTAAGTTGGCTTACAGAACAAAGGTTATCGGGAAACTCGGGTACAAGCAATACAGAGGAAAGGGTCAGGTTGTTCGAGTTACTAATGGATCCAATGCCTTGAACAGGGCATGAGGATCCATCAGCAATTCGAACAGGAGGGTGAGAGGTATGCTTTAGGTTGGATAATATACCTTGATTCCCAGTCATGTGATGAGTGGCCCCTGTGTCAACAATCCAAGATGAATTAAGGCTAGAGAACGTACCTGAATGAGCTGAATTGGCTTGAGGACTAGGAGCGTGGAGTGGAGGGTTCAATAACTGCTGAAATTTGTTATACTCCTCCTGACTGAGAGTGACTGTTGGGGTAGTCGGACTGGCATGATCTGGGGCATCATCAGAAGCAGCTAACCTTGCTCTGGGTCGAGGAGGTGGAAGAGACCCAGGTGGACGATTCGGGCAGTTGTACTTGGTGTGTCCATCCTGGTGACAATAGTGACAAGTGATACCATTGCCTCGTCCAACACCTTTTCTTGGAGCTGGCTGATTGCCTCGACCAGTGTTTTTGCTGACAGGTGCACTCGTATACATAGCTGATGTGTCGGTGGTTCCAGTAGTAGTCCCTGAACCGTACATCTCCCGAAGCAAATGGTAAATGGAAGCAACGGAGGAGGTGGCAGAGGAGTTGCTCAATAATAAAGGTCGAGCACTAGAGAACTTTGGTGATATGCCTGCAATAAACATCATAATATCCATTTTGTTGTTGCGCTCCTCCTGAAGCTTCAAATCAGTGGTTGGAGGGTACAACGCACGGAGTTCATCTCTGAGTTTTGAAAACCGAGTGAAATAGTCAGTAAAGGACGAATCACCTTGTTCTGCTCTACTATATGCCTGAACCACAGAAAATGCATGTGACAGAGATTCTTTGGCCGAAAAGGATGAGGACAAATGATCCCACATTTCTTTCACAGTGGGAAAGTTCTGAGCTATAGTAAGTATTTGTGGCTCCATAGCATTCCACGAAGCCATCTGAATACCACTATCATCAATACGCCATTCACGGGTAACCGGATGAGGAGGGATTGTTGTCAAGTGATCTTCCTTATCAAGACTAGCAAGACCTTTCTCGACAAAGAGACTCCATGAACTCCAATTTTTGGAGTCAAGTTTCACAGGAATACGTAAAACTGAGTTGTAATTGATAATACCTGGAGCAATCTGAGTTGGGGTGGCTGAATCGGTCTTCTTTTCATCACCCATGTTACCAATGTTAACAGATCTGAAAAACGAGCTGCTGGATCTGAGAGCAGAACAGAAAAACACGTGGGAACAGAAAACAGATCACCAATATCGATCGGGACAGAGGTTCCGAAGCTTCTGGAACTTCGACGGCGGCGGGAGGCTGCTTCACGCGCCGGTACGCGGCGGCGCGTGGGGACCACGCGCAGGCTTCAGGCGGCGCGTGGGGGCGCGTGGACCGGCGGACGGCGGCGATTTTTTCGGGGTTTCTTAATCGCGGCTTTCTGCAGCTGATGGTGGTGGCGGTGAGTTGTTTTTGTTGCTCGAAAAAAGATTTGGTGTGGACAGCAGCCTCTTGACCGGAAATCAGATACAGGAGCGGGACGGGAGCGGGAAATCAGATACAGGACTGAGAGCCTTGTGGCTCTGATACCATGTAATAAAACTGGATTCTTATTGAATGAAGAAACAAGGAGAATACACCTCAATATATAGAAAGAAAAACCCTAATCTAAGGCCCATCAAGGCCCATGGGCCAATGTAACGGGCTAACATAACTGGGTTAATTAAACTACACTATTTACATTAACATACAATAACACTTGTTTTGTTGCAACGTTTGATTTGTTTCATCGATATCCGTTTGTTGGTTACTGTTCGTTATGTTGAAAAGGTTATCGAAATACGTTTTCCATCTCCCCTTGATGTCTTTCTCCCTCACCAAGACCTTTCCATCCGCGGCCTTTATAAACTTCACCAATCTCAAGTCCTGTCTGCTACTTTCCCTTGCCTTGGCGATCTTAAACATGTCATGTTCACCCTCTTTCGTCTCTAATCGCTTATACATCCTCTCGTATGCTGTGTTCTTTGCCTCTGCCACAGACTTTTTCGCCTCTCGTTTAGCCTTTTTGTATTTATCTTTTAGCTCTGCTCGTTCTTCCTCATTATTACAGCGTAAAAGCTCTCTAAAACTTTGTTGTTTAATTCTTATCCTCTCCTGTACAACTTCGTTCCACCACCAGGATTCCTTATGACCGATTTTCCTATTTGTTGTAGTCCCAAGCGTTTCTTTAGCTGCTTGAATGACTCTAGTTGCCATAGCCTCCCACTTTTGGTTGGCATCTTCCTGTGGCCCACTCAGGTTCATTGGTATGATTTTATCTCTAAAGATGGTAATCTTTTCGTCTTTGAGTTGTCCCCATCGGATCGTAGGTCTACTTCTCTTAGTTGGTTGGACAATTGCTCTCTTCAGTCGTAGATCTGCCACCAAAATGTGATGTTGAGTGACTACTGTCTGTCCCGGTATTGTCTTGCAGTCCTTCCACGAGCTACGATCTTCTCTCCTCATCAGCAAATAATCTATCTGTGTGTGTCTCCCGCCGCTGCTAAACGTAATTAGATGCGATTCTCTTTTCTTGAAAAACGAATTTATGATGCTTAGTTCATGCGCTAATGCAAAGTCAAGGAGCTCCCTACCGACGTCATTTCTCAGACCATACCCAAAGCCTCCATGCACCGACGGGAAAAGATCGTTGTCCTTACCTATATGCCCATTAAAATCTCCTCCTATGAATATTTTTTCTTCTCGAGGTATGTCTCCCATAACGTGATCTAAGCTCTCCCAGAACTTCTTTCTTTCCGTATCCCCTAATCCTACTTGCGGTGCATACGCACTAATTACAGCCACTACTTCGTCTCCTATTACTATCCTTAACAACATAAGTCTATCATCGATTCTTCTAACCTCCACTACATTATCCTGAAGTTCTTTAGCAACTAAAACACCTACTCCATTTTTTGTTCCATCTGACCCTGAATACCATAGTTTATACCCATTACACTCCTTTGCCCTCCCACCCCGCCATCTAGTCTCCTGGATGCATGCTATCTGAACCTTACGGCTCCTTAACACATCTATTATCTCTAATAACTTACTAGTAAGTGTTCCTACATTCCACGATGCCACTCTTAATCTAAAATCCTTTTTCCTTGTATTCGCACCTCTCGTCACCGAACATGATCTCGGGGCAGCATAATGACACCTGCTGTCTATATTACCTGACAGAGTCCACTAGAACAACCCCTAAAAAAGAATTATAGCAGAAGTGAAGCACAATCAAAAGCAATCCGTCACACGCGTTCAGCAGTACACGATTGGCCAGAACTTAATCAAAAAAATCGCAACAATGATCACCACTTCACACAATGACACACTAACCTGAGTATAGCTTCAAATAAGCCAATGAAACCTATGTAGAGAACAGTTCTAAGATTGACCAGAAATAAGGACAAGTCAAATCAATATAACAAAAAAAGCCAAAGTATGCATGCAAATGTCTAATTTAACCTTTTCAGTGACAAAAGCTTAAGTCTTGTGGACCAATTATTAATAATGACAGCGATTAAACAAGTCATCTTGACAAAAAAAAAAAAAAAAAAGGGTACCTGTATTCTTGACGGACTTCGCACTTCAAAGTCTGCAGTTGCAGTGGATGTGAAAGTAGCAAAAGGGCTAGAAAATGTGATGGAATTATCTATCGTAAGGCTGCTGGTAGAGATTTCTTGACAAATTTTGTCAACCTTTAATAACGGAGTTGTGCCCACTGCAAGAAGTGGTAATAATTCGGAAAACGCAGTGTACCTGACACATCAAAACCACAGTTAGCACATAAGCAAGCAAAACTTCACTCCATTCCACTTTATCACTAAACAAATACATCAAAATTGATTGTAGTCCACAAGATTTCCGTTTCATATCTTCATGACTTCATTGAACAAGATATTGGGGTAAAAGTTGAACTTTTTCATCAAACCATATGTAGTCAACAAACATTTAAGCCAAGGAGAGCAATTAACAAGAAATACAGAACAAATAAGAGCCAAAATTTGAGATTTGACCCGTATCTCATAAGTTATCAGTATACGACATAACACCAGCATTAAATGATTATATCCCACCCATACAGTAGGGTCTAGGAGAGTGATATGAGTGCAAAACATACCTGTATCCCATAAAATAAAAAGGGATAACATTAACACCACTACACCAGCATTCTTTTAAGTAAACTAGTAACTTCTCATCCCACATCATCCCTATATCAAAACTGTAAGCCTCTAATTCACAGATTATGAATCTCAAATAAGATTACACCATACTTTTAAGTTGATTTCAACCTATGACCTATCAAATCATTCTACTTCTTTGTGCTTCTGCGCTAATACGATTTTAAGTTAATCATCAAGTTATTCCACCTTCTTTGAAACCTGATGGTAAGCATCTATCTTGTAAACTACATCTATATCAAATTTCATAGTGCATAAAGTTTCAATTTTCAGTGAAGCACCAATATCACACAATTAACAACCATCTAGTGCACTTACAGCAGAACCCAATTGCCATCAAGAACCTCCACCGCATCGGTGGGCGCGGGCGTCGGATTCACCGCCTCCAGCTGCGTCACGAGCTCCATGATCTCCGCCCGTTCCTCAGCCGAAGCCCTAAACCCTAAATCAGTCCCATACACACTATCCACCAAACACCTCTTCAACTCATCAATTCTACCACTTTCTTCCACAGCAGCACTCCCGTTGCCACTAACAGAAGCACCCACCTTATTCCCCTCCGGTGCCCCTGTGCCCCATTCATCTTCATCTCGCGGTGGATCTGATGACGATAGCTTCGTCAATTGCTCGTTTTCGGGGTCGGATTTCTCGCCCCATTCGTCGGTGACGGTGGGTGGCTGTGAGGCGTCGGATTCTTCGTCGTCGTTGAGCGTTGGGTCTGTAGGGTTCCACCCTGGGGAGGTTGGGGGCTTGTTTGAGGAGAAACGAGGGGGTGGTGGTTTGAGTCTTGTGGTGGTGGGGTGGCGGCGATGGAAGATGGTGGTGGTGAGTCTGGTGGTGGTGGCGGTGGCGGTGGCGGTGGCGGTGGTGGCGGTGGTGCAGAGGAGTGATGGATTGGGGAAGAAGAAGAGAGACATGATGGTGGTTTGTTTCGAATTTTGATGCTATAATATTATTCACTCGTTTGAGTTATACAGTGATACTTATACCTCTTGTTTTGTTTTGTATGTTTATGGTGTGTTTTCATTTTCAACCCTCCGTTTTTCATTGGATACAAAAACATTGGTTATTTGGTTGTCTTAAAACTTATCCACGTGTCACGAGTACAAATTAAAGGTGTAGACGGTTTGGTATAACATTGTCCAACTTTTAGGGGGCATTTGGTTCGCGGAATTTGTTGGAATTAGAATTGGAATTGGAATTTGAATTATAATTTAAAGGAATTGCATTTGGAATTCAATATTTTCCAAATGATTTGGAATTCAAAGGAATTGGAATCTATAAAAGGAATTTAAATTCCAAATGCATTTCCGGTGCCAATACATTAGAAAGGAATTGGAATTTATCACCCGTTGCAAACCGCCACCACCTCAATGACCACCGATCATCGCCGCTACATACCACCAACCGCGCCCGTTGCCGAAAACCGCGACCGCCGCCGCCGATCGACCGCCACCAACCGATAACGCCCTTCGTCGAGACAAGGTTCAGCAACGACGGTCGGTGACAATCGACGATTAGGGGTGGCGATGGTCGGCGTCGGTGGCGGTCGGCGGCGGTCGGTGGGCGGCGGTGACGGCAATTGGGGTCAGCGGTGGTCGGGGTCGGCGGGGTCGGGTCGGGGTCGGCGGTCGGTGGCAGACGACGTCGGTCGGCAGCGGCCGGTGACGGACGACGGCGGTCGGCGGACGACGACCGTGGTCAGTGATCGGGGGCGGGCAGCGGCATCGGCGATCGGGGGCGTCACAGTCGGTGGGCGGTGGGCGGGATGGTAGGCGGCGGGCGGCGGTCGGCGGTTGGGGGCGGTGGGGGTTAGGGTTGGCGGGGGGCGGCGGCGGTCGGCGGCGGTCGGGGTCGTCGGTAGTGTCGGTCGGCGGTGAGCGGGGGGGGTAGACGGTGGTTAGTGGTGGAGGCAAGAGTCGGTGAAATTTGAAATCTGTCAATATTTGGAAGGATTTCGAAATCCTTTATTTGAAGGAATTTGAGGGAATTAATTCCAATTCCAGTTCCAATTCCTTTTTCAACCAAACACGTGAAGAATGGAATTCAAATTCCAATTCTAATGAATTCCTATCAACCAAACACAATGACCAATGGAATTCAGATTCCAATTCCATTTAATTCCATTAAATTCCCGCATACCAAACGCCCCCTTACATTTATGTTTTTTTATAAGCCTAGCAATAGTTTCGTATAATATTGTCGAGTGAGTTATAACTCTATAAAATTTCACTTTTAATCCTGCTGGAAATGTTTTGTCATGTAAAACTCTTATGAATGCTCTTCACTCACACCGACCTACCTGAATGGAGTGAGTTATATCATTATTAACTAGTTTTTTTCCCGAGCTTCGTACGCGGCGGGAGTTCGTTCGTTTTTCCCTAAGCTACGTGGCGTGAGTTTGATCGTTATTTTTTCGGCTTGTTGAAAAAAAACTTATAACGAAACCAGTTAAAACAATATTCATGCCGGAAATGATAGTTTCCGCCCATAATCGGTTTGTTCAATCATGATAATATTGTTTAAAAAATAATGTAACTAAAAAGGCTAAAGTAAGAATTATATATTATATAAAGTCAAGTGTTGTTTTATATTTTTTATAGAAAAATAAGAAGAACAAAAATGATATTTCACCAAAAATTAGATGCCAAAAATTACACCTATGTGGCCAAAAATTAAAACCACAAAAAATGAAGTGTAGATTTTACTTGTAAAATATTAAACTTTGATGACCACTATAATATCCTAGTGTCACACCCTCAAAATCCGCTAACGGGGTTTTACCGTCAGGCGTGTGACACAACCAGGATCTCAGATAAGCATCAGTTACACCAAACGACTCGATAATTACAAATCATATAAGTTGTTTAATTTTAAATGAAACAAACCAAATATATTTAAGTTGTGCGGAAGCGAAAACAGGAAAACATTTAACAATAGTTTTGGAACACGCAAACACGCGTCCAATCCAATTTATGTAAAGTAAATGCTAATTAAATCTTGAAAACAGTTTGAGATGAACGCGGAATGACATGCAATGGATGCTGTGCTCCTAGACGTGCCACATCAATGTCCTGAGAGAAAACATGCAAAAATCTCAGTACAAGACTGGTGAGTTCACAGGTTTATCAGAAAACAGTAATTATCAGTAATGAAGTTCCCGGATTATGTAATCCGTCAAGTATGTAATTCCCGGATTATGTAATCCGTCAAGTATGTAATCCCCGGATTATGTAATCCGTCAAGTATGTAATTCCCGGATTATGTAATCCGTCAAGGATGTAATTTCCCGGATTATGTAATCCGTCAAATATAATGAAATCCCCGGATTTATTAATCCGATAAGTATAATGAAATCCCCAGATTTATTAATCCGGTAAGTATAATGAAATCCCCGGATTTATTAATCCGATAAGTATAATGAAATCCCGGATTTATTAATCCGATAAGTATAATGAAATTCCCGGATTTATTAATCCGTCAAGTATAATGAAATTCCCGGATTTGTAATTAAAGCATATAATGGGTAGCTAGTCCATAATGATCACTATGTGTATGAAAGCGCGGCCGAACTGACATGTAATCAAATAATAAATCAGGCCCGGATGTGGTCCCACCACAACACTTGTAATTAGGCTAACCGTTCACCCGTTTGACGAACGTTGTGCTAGCGCGACTAGCCCGGGTGGGGTATGTCAATCCCAGTAGTACTACTAACAATTACCTCGTTAAGTCCATATTAACGGTCCGTTGGGCAAGTTTACACCATAGTATCAAGTATATGCAATATTACAAAAATCCAATGTAATGTAAAGTTTATAAAAAAACAGCATGTTTCTCTCCCCCAAAAAGAGTATAAAGTAAAAGTGGGGCTGTAAACTCACCTTGAATTGATGTAATGAAATGAACAAGAACTTCAAAGAATAAGGCAATGCACGATCAAACACGATCAACACCTATTATTGATTGTAATCGGGTCTTTAATATGTGTTCACTGTGAATCAATATATTTGTAAGGTTCGGGTTGGTTTGGTTTAACACGTGACACGTACACAAATAGGTGTATATATGTCACAAGATTTAAGTTTGAAATTAACGTTAATCAAGGATTAGGATTATGGGGTTTTTAATAGGTATCAAGTTTACAAAGTATTTATTTGCATTTTGATTCCATTAGGAGGATTATACACGTATGTTTAAATATTTTAGAATAACATATGGATTAATATCGATAATATTAATCTAAACCAATTGTGATGGTAATTTGTTATAAGTAATAATATTTGTAAATATCTTGGCGAGATAATATGATTTCTATAATTATTATGACAAAACCTTTAATTAATATAACGTTCTTTACTTTTATAAAGGTTTATTGTTTTCGAGTCCCATTATTATCTAAAAAGAAATAATTTATAATGACAGCGTTAAACAATTATTTTAGGACAACCACGATTTTAAAATAATAATTGTTTGAACCGAAATTATTTTCTTAGTTGAAACTCATTTTTTAGTAAGGTTTAAACAAGAATAATATTTATTAACATATTTTTAAAACAATTATTTAACTAAGAAAATCCAGAAACTTATTTGGTGTTCAAAAATATCAACTAAGTTTATAAAAATTATTTTCATAATTTTTATAATTTTTCTGGAATTTTAAAAAGCTTTAAAGGGCTTTAAAAAAAAAAAGAAGGTGCCCGGGTTCGAACCCGGGACCTCCTGAATTGCAAACGAGGGTGGAACCGGTAAGCTATGGCATACAGCCGTGGTGAAACACAGTTTCCAAATCTATTAAACACAACATCCATTAACCCACCCTTCCATAAGAACCCTAGTTCGATTCTTGTTCCAATCGAACACCATTCGGGTGTTGATAACCAAATCGAATATGGGGCTTTTAATCCCCTCATTAAACCGAGCGTGTAAGTGTGTCCAATTACCTGAATTGGGTTCGAACTGATGATGAACACGAGGTAGAACAGTCGCGATCGAGTGAAGCGATCAAATGATATGTTTGTATGTTTACAGATCAAATGAACTCAGAGGAAGTTTTTAAATGTTGAAAAGTTTATTAGTGCGCAATCAATTTCGATTATTATTTGATTTTTAGTGCGTTTTTGTGTAGTGGTGTTCGACCGAAAGCAAAATGGTCGGTTTTAGTGGACATTATCGAAGCTTTTCCATAATTTAAGTTCACGGGGTTGTTGCATTTTGTCCGACGTTCAATTTGGTGCATTGTGGGGTCGAAACCGTGGCCTAAAACTTGACTTTTGGTCTCGCCGGAGGGCCGCCGGAGGCCGACCGGCTCCGGCGCCGGAAATACGCGAGAGAAGAGAGAGAGAGCAGTTAAATTTCATATTTACACATTAGCCCCCTGAACTTTTTGATTGTTATTATTTTATGCTTCAAATATTTAAATCAAGTTTCAAAATTTACAAACTCACCCCTGGACCCAAGTTTTTAATTACTATTATTATTAAATTTCATAAATTTTTATAAATTACTATTATTATTATTATTATTGTTATTATTATCATTATTTATTTAATAGTAGAATAGATTAATTCGCGAATAACGGAGAAGTTAGTTTAATTAGTATTAATCGGGAAAAAAAAAAATTCGGGTTGTCACATTATCCCCTTGTTGCAGGAATTTTCGTCCCGAAAATTAGGAAGTACTGGCAACATTCTTGAACAGGTTAGGATACTTACGCATCATTTCGTTCTCTCGTTCCCAAGTGAACTCAGGATCAGCCGGGAGTTCCACCGAACTCTGACAAATCGGAATTTTGCTTATGCTTTAGTTGTTTAAATTTCCAGAATATAATTTTAATCCCAAACGTCACCATATGAAACGACCTTAACGCATATCTTGTGAATATGTATTTCTCCTTTGACCAACCATTGGTCTAAGAATAATACGCCATGCGAAGATCTTGAAATGGGTCCACAATGATGGTTAAGAATATTATTAAAACAGAAAATGAATCAATCATTCAGAATAACGATTGATGTTTTAACGTCATACCACGGTGTACGAATATTTGAAACAGGTGCATGTTAATTTCTCGACGTTATGAGATAATGGGTTTGCTATTACATAAAGATTAGTCTGAACCTTTCCTTGGTGGGTAAACTTGATAGCATTGTTGATCAAGTGGGTGAGAATTTGTCTAATCCGTAAAACATCACCATTAACCTCCACTGGGACATCACCTCTTCTTGGCCTAAATTTTGTGGCTTCCAACCTCAGAACTCCTGACTCAACTTTGGAAAAGTCGAGGATGTCACGGACTTGATCATCAGAAGACAACATGACACTCAAAAGTTGTTTTTGATCTTTATCAAGTTTTGTTGTGATAGAATTTATGCTATGCTAACGACCCCTGATAATGGAGATCTTATCTCGTGTGACATGGTGGCTAGTATTTGTTTTGCTCTCATCGTTTCCTCTGTAATATGAACAGTTTTATTAAGTTTTGTCTCCTTGGCCTTTTGTACAGCTATTTCTTCCCTTAGTTTTACCATCTTTTCTCTCTTTTTCACCGGATCTGTGATTTCTATAATTTAACTGTTCTTACTTTCTAGCTATAGCCATTTCCTAATTCTGATTGTTTCTAACTTGTCCTGGGGTCCTAATCGACCTAGGGCACACTTATGATAATGGTCGGAACTCCAACCTTCTTTCTACTACTCACTAGATTTTCCCAGTGTCCTTCCTAATTCTATTTGGTCTAATGTCATAAGGTATGACATCAGCTTTATCAATTCAAAGAGTCCGTTAGTATAAAGAGCACGACCTAACCCTACCATTGCACGATTTTAGAATTACAATTCTAACTTTTGCATTTCATTCCTTAAGTAATAGTACTCAGTCACCAAGGCTTTGAACTCACCTACTAACCCTATATATAAGCATCATTTCAAAGAGTAACGTACTGTATGTGTGGAGAGTATCATCGCTCCTATACATTTCTTATGGTCCACTTTCATTCTAAGTATTCAATCAGTTACTTAGTTACTAAAATACTAAGTGGAGGAATGTCTTATAAAGGGTAAGGTCAATGTCATGATTGGAAATACCATGAAGGTTCTAAGTAGGACAGGACTTAAGTAATATCAAGTGTTAGTAATGTTTTGTTACCCTTAACAAGGTCTTACTAGAATTATGATCCTAGCTCCCTAGGGTATAGAATAGAAAACTTGTAATGTTCATGATCGTTACTTCTCCCATGTCCACATCCTCTTCCAGACATTCTTTTAATTACCAAATATCAAAAGCTATCATTCGTATGAAAATAGACCTTTTGTCTTGAAATGAAAAGGATGAGAAATTCAAGGATTTAAAGAAATAGACAAGCTAGAGAATCAGTCTGAATCCGTGGGATTAACACAAATGTCATGGTTTGAATTTCGTCCTACAAGTAGAACTGATAGATAGTTAGTGGCTATGAAGACCTATACTTTCTTGCTCAACGTGTAGGAATGATGACTTATACTGACTACAATGTTACCTCCCGACCAGATTTACCGGACTTAGCATGCACGACAAATTACAATTACGTGTGCACCCGTAATGGTAATTTGCTTTGCATGATCACCCCGGCTCCTCCTATCAGGCTAACATATCTTACAGTGGTCATCAATGATAGAAGTTCCGAGTGTATTCGTTTGATTCGAGAATCAAAGCGAGTACGTTGACTAATCAAAGTATTGGGTCAATCACAACTTTGTTGAAGACATGCGTACCTATAAGCAGATACTCATCCCAAGGGTTCCCAGGTAAGGTAAACAGGTCCATCGGTTGATTTGGATATATGCGAATACCTTGCCTAGACAGAACACCCCGAGATACAGGCATCTTACTCTTTCAGCATTGCATGTGTTCAAGTTGTAAGACACAGACTTTGACGAGACTTTGAAACCATTAATAACAATCGAGGTTTTGGAGTTTGAAATCACTTGAATTAGGCACTCAAACCCTCCCGTGACTCACAGCACAGGGATATGTTAAGGCAAAAGTTTTCAGGCAACTAAATTAAGTAAACATAGCTTAGAAATCTATGTGTGTGTAACTAATGCAAATCCAGCTATAGTCTAAAATGCAATGCAAATGAGATGCAAGTCCATTTTAGTTCGCTATAACTAATGCTCTGATACCAATCTGTCACACCCTCAAAATCCGCTAACGGGGTTTTACCGTCAGGCGTGTGACACAACCAGGATCTCAGATAAGCATCAGTTACACCAAACGACTCGATAATTACAAATCATATAGTTGTTTAATTTTAAATGAAACAAACCAAATATATTTAAGTTGTGCGGAAGCGAAAACAGGAAAACATTTAACAATAGTTTTGGAACACGCAAACACGCGTCCAATCCAATTTATGTAAAGTAAATGCTAATTAAATCTTGAAAACAGTTTGAGATGAACGCGGAATGACATGCAATGGATGCTGTGCTCCTAGACGTGCCACATCAATGTCCTGAGAGAAAACATGCAAAAATCTCAGTACAAGACTGGTGAGTTCACAGGTTTATCAGAAAACAGTAATTATCAGTAATGAAGTTCCCGGATTATGTAATCCGTCAAGTATGTAATTCCCGGATTATGTAATCCGTCAAGTATGTAATCCCCGGATTATGTAATCCGTCAAGTATGTAATTCCCGGATTATGTAATCCGTCAAGGATGTAATTTCCCGGATTATGTAATCCGTCAAATATAATGAAATCCCCGGATTTATTAATCCGATAAGTATAATGAAATCCCCAGATTTATTAATCCGGTAAGTATAATGAAATCCCCGGATTTATTAATCCGATAAGTATAATGAAATCCCCGGATTTATTAATCCGATAAGTATAATGAAATTCCCGGATTTATTAATCCGTCAAGTATAATGAAATTCCCGGATTTGTAATTAAAGCATATAATGGGTAGCTAGTCCATAATGATCACTATGTGTATGAAAGCGCGGCCGAACTGACATGTAATCAAATAATAAATCAGGCCCGGATGTGGTCCCACCACAACACTTGTAATTAGGCTAACCGTTCACCCGTTTGACGAACGTTGTGCTAGCGCGACTAGCCCGGGTGGGGTATGTCAATCCCAGTAGTACTACTAACAATTACCTCGTTAAGTCCATATTAACGGTCCGTTGGGCAAGTTTACACCATAGTATCAAGTATATGCAATATTACAAAAATCCAATGTAATGTAAAGTTTATAAAAAAACAGCATGTTTCTCTCCCCCAAAAAGAGTATAAAGTAAAAGTGGGGCTGTAAACTCACCTTGAATTGATGTAATGAAATGAACAAGAACTTCAAAGAATAAGGCAATGCACGATCAAACACGATCAACACCTATTATTGATTGTAATCGGGTCTTTAATATGTGTTCACTGTGAATCAATATATTTGTAAGGTTCGGGTTGGTTTGGTTTAACACGTGACACGTACACAAATAGGTGTATATATGTCACAAGATTTAAGTTTGAAATTAACGTTAAATCAAGGATTAGGATTATGGGGTTTTTAATAGGTATCAAGTTTACAAAGTATTTATTTGCATTTTGATTCCATTAGGAGGATTATACACGTATGTTTAAATATTTTAGAATAACATATGGATTAATATCGATAATATTAATCTAAACCAATTGTGATGGTAATTTGTTATAAGTAATAATATTTGTAAATATCTTGGCGAGATAATATGATTTCTATAATTATTATGACAAAACCTTTAATTAATATAACGTTCTTTACTTTTATAAAGGTTTATTGTTTTCGAGTCCCATTATTATCTAAAAAGAAATAATTTATAATGACAGCGTTAAACAATTATTTTAGGACAACCACGATTTTAAAATAATAATTGTTTGAACCGAAATTATTTTCTTAGTTGAAACTCATTTTTAGTAAGGTTTAAACAAGAATAATATTTATTAACATATTTTTAAAACAATTATTTAACTAAGAAAATCCAGAAACTTATTTGGTGTTCAAAAATATCAACTAAGTTTATAAAAATTATTTTCATAATTTTTATAATTTTTCTGGAATTTTAAAAAGCTTTAAAGGGCTTTAAAAAAATAAAAGAAGGTGCCCGGGTTCGAACCCGGGACCTCCTGAATTGCAAACGAGGGTGGAACCGGTAAGCTATGGCATACAGCCGTGGTGAAACACAGTTTCCAAATCTATTAAACACAACATCCATTAACCCACCCTTCCATAAGAACCCTAGTTCGATTCTTGTTCCAATCGAACACCATTCGGGTGTTGATAACCAAATCGAATATGGGGCTTTTAATCCCCTCATTAAACCGAGCGTGTAGTGTGTCCAATTACCTGAATTGGGTTCGAACTGATGATGAACACGAGGTAGAACAGTCGCGATCGAGTGAAGCGATCAAACGATATGTTTGTATGTTTACAGATCAAATGAACTCAGAGGAAGTTTTTAAATGTTGAAAAGTTTATTAGTGCGCAATCAATTTCGATTATTATTTGATTTTTAGTGCGTTTTTGTGTAGTGGTGTTCGATCGAAAGCAAAATGGTCGGTTTTAGTGGACATTATCGAAGCTTTTCCATAATTTAAGTTCACGGGGTTGTTGCATTTTGTCCGACGTTCAATTTGGTGCATTGTGGGGTCGAAACCGTGGCCTAAAACTTGACTTTTGGTCTCGCCGGAGGGCCGCCGGAGGCCGACCGGCTCCGGCGCCGGAAATACGCGAGAGAAGAGAGAGAGAGCAGTTAAATTTCATATTTACACATTAGCCCCCTGAACTTTTTGATTGTTATTATTTTATGCTTCAAATATTTAAATCAAGTTTCAAAATTTACAAACTCACCCCTGGACCCAAGTTTTTAATTACTATTATTATTAAATTTCATAAATTTTTATAAATTACTATTATTATTATTATTATTGTTATTATTATCATTATTTATTTAATAGTAGAATAGATTAATTCGCGAATAACGGAGAAGTTAGTTTAATTAGTATTAATCGGAAAAAAAAAAAAATTCGGGTTGTCACACCTAGAAACTTTCCTGTCGCACCTGTGTTGCTATTTAATATGTGTATAATGTCCTTGTCGTTCTTGACAAAAGACCACAAGTACGTAAACTTGTTTGTTTGCGGACAACATGGCTATCGATAGTTATTTGATGTCCTCATCATCATTAGAACCATTAAAGTTTTAATAAATGTAATGGAAATTGATTCGACCTAAAGCATTCACATGTCATCCTTTATATACGTGTGAGTGTGTTCTTTATATTATAAAAAATATTTATGATTGGAAAATAGATATCCTTTATATACGTGTGAGTGTGTTCTTTATATTATAAAAAATATTTATGATTGGAAAATAGATAACACGTTGCCGTTCATCTGTATATTTGATAAAAAAACTATTCATCTCTATTAATTTTTTAATGTTTTTAGTGTAATTATAAGATTAAGATGAACAATAAGATGTGATTACTCTTACAAATAAGCATTGACACTCAAAGGCTGCTAGTCTTCCGTTCAATGTCATAAGCGCTTGTCTAAGCATTAATGTTCACAATTCGTACTTAAAATAAACCTCAACTAATATATCTAGTCTAATACATAAAAGTTTTACAATAAATTATAACTAACATGTTCTTATTTGTTTGCTAACTATACACAATCCCCCTCAAACTAATATAACTCTATCTAATACATAAAAACTAATCTTTTTATAAGTGTTATATATCGATCGTCAACACTCATCTTAAGCCAGACATCGCTTCGATTCAATTCAACGTCTCATCTTAAACGCATAATGGAAACAAAACTCAAAGCAAAAATTGATTCTTGCATCGTGCTTGCTATCGTAAACCTCGCGTATACGAGAGCCTCAAGCATCATGTTTGGTAACCGTAGGAAAACAATTAAAGAAACCGAGTCCCACACATACACAAGTACAACCAGCGCCCCCACACACAAACGCCTGTTGTCCGCGACCGTGACATAGGGGCTGTTTGATTGTGCTGACTGAGTAAGATCTGACTGAGTAAGATCTGACTGAGTCAGAACCTGAACCAGTAAAAAGTTCTAACTGAGTATGCATCTGACTGAAACTTGCCTGTTTGATTATGTATCTGACTGACTCTGCTGAATGAAGAAAATAACCATATTGCTCGTTGTTCTAACGAGTTTGAATTTAACTACAGTTGTGTAATCAATAAAAATAGTCAAATTTATAAAAATAACATAATATCTTAAAATTCAAAATGTCATACAAAATACATGTTAAACATAAATCACACATAATCCAAACAAACACATCCAATTTCAACATATTACAAGAGTTTGTATACAAATCTAACTTGAAGCATCTGAAAGCAGTGGATTGGCAATTTGGTCATGTAAAGTAGCCATATATTCAACGCCTTCTGAACCCCATTCCATGGCTTGTGTGTTTTGACCCTCACTTCAAAACCCAATTATCTACCTTCACAAATGAAACTACTTTGTTAGCAAATGATCAAACCAGCAAAATTACCCATCAAAACCCAATCATCTATATTCAAAAATGAAACTACTTTGTTAGCAAAGAATCAAACCAACAAAATTACCCATCAAAACCCAATCATCTACTTTCACAAATGAAACTACTTTGTTAGCAATAGATCAAACCAACAAAATTACCCATCAAAACCCAATCATCTACATTCACAAATGAAACTACTTTGTTAGCAATAGATCAAACCAACAAAATTACCCATCAAAGCCCAATCATCTACATTCACAAATGAAACTACTTTGCCAGCAATAGATCAAAACAACAAAATTATCCATCAAAACCCAATCATCTACATTCACAAATGAAACTACTTTGTTAGCAATAGATCAAACCAACAAAAATACCCATCAAAACCCAATCATCTACATTCACAAATGAAACTACTTTGTTAGCAATAGATCAAACCAACAAAATTACCCATCAAAACCTAATCATTTGCATTCACAAATGAAACTACTTTGTCAGCAATAGATCAAACCAACAAAATTACCCATCAAAAACCAATCATCTACATTCACAAATGAAACTACTTTGTTAGCAATAGATCAAACCAACAAAATTATCCATCAAAACCCAATCATCTATATTCACAAATGAAACTACTTTGTTAGCAATAGATCAAACCACAAAATTACCTATCAAAACCCAATTATCTACATTCACAAATGAAACTACTTTGTTAGCAATAGATTAAACCAACAAAATTACCCATCAAAGCCCAATCATCTACATTCACAAATAAAACTACTTTGTTAGCAATAGATCAAACCAACAAAATTACCCATCAAAACCCAATCATATACATTCACAAATGAAACTACTTTGTTAGCAATAGATCAAACCAACAAAATTACCCATCAAAGCCCAATCATCTACATTCACAAATGAAACTACTTTGTTAGCAATAGATCAAACCAACAAAATTACCCATCAAAGCCCAATCATCTACATTCACAAATGAAACTACTTTGTTAGCAATAGATCAAACCAACAAAATTACCCATCAAAACCCAATCATCTACATTCACAAATGAAACTAGTTTGTTAGTAATAGATCAAACCAACAAAATTACCCATCAAAGCCCAATCATCTACATTCACAAATGAAACTACTTTATTAGCAATAGATCAAACCAACAAAATTACCCATCAAAACCCAATCATCTACATTCACAAATGAAACTACTTTGTTAGCAATAGATCAAACCAACAAAATTACCCATCAAAGCCCAATCATCTACATTCACAAATGAAACTACTTTGCTAGCAATAGATCAAACCAACAAAATTATCCATCAAAACCCAATCATCTACATTCACAAATGAAACTACTTTGTTAGTAATAGATCAAACCAACAAAATTACCCATCAAAACCCAATCATCTACTTAGCAATAGATCAAACCAACAAAATTACCCATCAAAACCCAATCATCTACATTCACAAATGAAACTACTTTGTTAGCAATAGAGCAAACTAACAAAATTAAACATCAAAACCCAATCATCAAAACCTAATCATCTAACAAAACATTATCAAGCACCAAAATTGAGAAATTATCACACGTACCTGTAGGTCGAGGAGGGGGGTTACACCGTGGGAGATTCAAGAGTTTGTAAGTCAACCTATGACTAAGAACACTCGTATCTCCTAAATGATTTTAACTCATCAAAACAGGGGTGATTCCCTTACTTTGGTGATGATTCCTTATTTGTTTCAATAAATGGTTTCCAATGGTGTGTTTTATGAAATTTCATCCTCTGGATTAGGGTGATTTCCTTATCTCGAGGACTGACTTCAATTATTCACTTTGGAACTTGCAGTTCACAAATGATATGATCTCACCAAAATAGGATTGAAACCCGTACTTTGGTGACAAATGTCAATCTTCGATTGTCTTCTTGTTATTATGAAGCTCAATCATCAAGATAGACGTAAATTCCATACCTTGATGATAATTTCATTTTTATGGATTGTATTTTCTCAAATGAAGCGATCTCGTCAAAGTAGGAGTGAATTCTGGATTTTGATGTTTATCTTGTTATATTTTGTTTTTGTAAAACTTTATCGTTAAGATAGGAGTGATTTCCCTCACTTTAATGATGAGTTACCTCGTCTTATTTCTGTGGATCCTCAACAATATCAAACTTTTGATTGGTAAGTTAGTGGTCATACCTTGAGAGTACACCATCAAGTTAGGGGTGAAAACCATACCTTGATGACTATTCTCATTTCTTGATCTCTAACTTATCAAGGTTGTAATCAAGTGACGAGAAGCATGTAGTAACTTGAAGGGTGAAATAATGTTAGTAATTCGACCTATCAAGCCAAAGCATGATCTCTGAACTTAAAAAGAGACCCGATCACTTTAGGCTGATTTTAATTCCAAGCTTGGAGCATTTAAATTCTTAAATCGATTTCTTTTCCTTTATTCTCATGTTTTGACTCGATCTAGCTACATCGAACCATTTATTCCTTACTTATCAACTTTCATCTTGAGATATCATCAACACCTGATTACGTGATGGTAGTCTTCCTAAATAATCTTTTGTCAAATAAAGATATTATCAACTTGTGATTATGTCTTTCTAGTCATACGAATGTTCTCGACTATACGTATGGGTATGATGAATTACGTATGCAATCTACCTTTGGAAATTTGTTATCTGCAAAACATGTTTACAAATACCTATCTTATTGTTTGCGTCATTTCTTGAATCGTTTTTGAATCTTTAACCTTGAAAATCATTGAAATTCTAACTTGGTTTTGAACAACAAGACTTGTTATTATCCTCATTACGATGTGGATATAAAGGTTCATAAACCTTCGTAACTTATAGTCATGGGTTTGGCATAAAAGAAAAGACCTAACTTGACATGTGTCCAAGTGTCTTATCTTCACATGTGACAAAACCTAACCTCCGTGTTCCCGTGAATCTTCTGTTTAACTTTTCATTCACCAAGTTGTCTCGTACCGCTAGTGGTCACGATAGTATCTGGATTATCGTTGATCGATTGACTAAGTCGGCTCATTTCATACCAATTCGTGAGGAGTACCGAGTCGAGAAATTGGCTCGTATTTACATCAATGAAATAGTCAGTCGGCATGGTGTACCTTTAGATATTAGCTCTGATTGCGATGGTCGTTTCATCTCTCATTTCTAGAAAAGTCTCCAATCAGCTCTTGGAATTTAACTAAATCTTAGCACAGCCTATCCCCCGCAAACCGACGGTCAGACTGAAAGGACAATACAAACCCTCGAGGATATGCTCCGGGCTTGTGTCATTGATTTCAGTGCATCATGGATTATCATCTTCCGTTATCGAATTCTCTTACAATAACAGTTACCATACCAGCATCCAGATGGCACCATTTGAGGCCTTGTATGGCCGAAAGTGTCGATCTCCTATCTGTTGGTCTGAAGTTGGTGAATCACAAATTACTGGTCCAGAATTGATACAAGAAACAACCGACAAAATTCATAAAATCCGTGATAACTTGGTTGCTGCTAGAAATCGTCAAAAGCATTATGCTGACAAAGGACGAAGACCCATGGAATACAATGTCGGTGATCTCGTACTTCTTAAGAAGGGAGTGATTCGCTTTGGAAAGAAAGGGAAGCTAGCACCTCGTTACGTGGGTCCATTCAAAGTGCTTGAGCGAATTGGGAAAGTGGCCTACAAGCTTGAACTACCCCAAGAACTTAGCAATATACATCCGACGTTTCATATTTCAAACCTCAAGAAATGCCTCGCCGATGAAAATCTCCACATTCCACTCGGCGAAGTTCACATTGATGAATCTATGCACTTTATTGAGAAACCTGTGGAAATTATGGATCGGGAAGTCAAACAACTCCAACGCAGCCGAATACCGATTGTCAAGGTTCACTGGAATCTAAACGTGGCCCAGAGTTCACCTGGGAACGTGAGGACCAAATGAAATCCAAGTACCCTCATCTTTTCGTTTCAGCCTCCTCGTGAATAAAATTTCGGGACGAAATTTCCTAAAGCAGGGGAGACTGTAACATCGCGCATTTTCGTTAAAAAAGTTAATTTTTGTAAACAATTAAATCTAATATGTTGATTTTAATTCCAATAATTACAATAATAATAATAATAATAATAAATAATAATAATAATAATAATAATATAACAACAACACAACAATTATTTATAAAAAAAATAATATTTAAATTAAGTGCAGGGGTGTTGTTGTAATTTATGAAACTTAAAAACTAAGTTTAAGCAAAAAATAATACACACTTTAAACTACGGGGACCAAAAGTGTAAATTATTTAAAAACCCACCCGTCGACCACGGTTCTCCGGCCATCACCTCCGGCGAGTCTCCGGCGACCCCTGTAAGGCCCCGTCCCCGGGCACCTTACGGTTGGTCATTCATCGAACATAAACATATTAAATCGTTCATCTATTTCGCAGCGGAATTTAAAACCTTCATTTAATAACTAAAACATGTCATTTCATAACTTTACAACATTTGTTTTCTTCTTAAATACAATGACATGTCAAAATATGGATGTCAGCCTCAACAACTGAGTAGTCGTCCCGTGCATCCTCAGCAACATACCTGCCAACTGGAAACACATCAAAGTCAGCGTTGCTGAGTAAGTTCTAGTTTTATATTAAAACATACTTTTCTTTCGTTAAAACCGTTCTTTACTTCTTTCAAAAACATACTATACTTTCGTATATGCACACACATCATACGTACATACACATAGATAATATCATTATTATCTTCTTTTCTCATTCATTCTTTATCCTTAACTTTCATTCATTCTCTGTCTATCATTCGTTCATTATCTATCTTTAACTTTCATGCATTCTCTATCTTTCACTTCTATCTAGATCCAGTCACACTTTACCCTCTTCATGGCACACAGCCATGATTACTGAGGTCGAGTGACAAGGATCCCATTTCATACGTTATCATTACGTTCCTTCCGTTCGTTACTTTCATTCGTTCATTCTTTAACTTTCATTACTTTCATTAACTTTCATTCGTTGCATACTTCCTTTCATAATTCTCTTTCTCATCTAGATCTTGTCTCATGCAATATCCCCGACTCATGTCCGAAGACTGATGCTGTGCCGGGGCCTGATTAACAAACCCCCGACTCATGTCCGAAGACTGACACATCACCGGGATACGCGACAAAGATCCCGTCGAGTCAATCATCTAGATTGACCCCATCCGAGTCTGTCGCAACACAAAGTTGCTCACCTCATTATCTCGTCTCATGCAATATCCCTGACTCATATCCGAAGACTGATACTGTGCCGGGGCTTGACACACAAACCCCCGACTCATGTCCGAAGACTGACACAGTACCAGGATATGCGACAGAGATCTCATCTCTCTATCTTGTCTCATGCAATACCCCCGACTCATGTCCGAAGACTGATGTTGTGCCGGGGCTTGACACACAAACCCCCGACTCATGTCCGAAGACTGACACAACACCGGGATACGCGACAAAGATCCTCTTTCGAGTCTGTTGCGACACAGAGTCGCTCACCTCATACATACACTCTTTAGCTTTACGTTCGTTCATTCATTCATTAATGCATGTGTTCATTCATTACGTTCTTCTTTCATTATCTTTCACTTTACGTTACATAATACTTTTTCATTCATTCATAAACAATACACGTAAATATACGGAAAGATGAACATACGTCGAAGCAAGGAACATCGACATTTACAATTTATCAGTCATTACCATCATATAGGGCTGCATCATACTTATCATTCATACATCCTGCATATGCATGCGGTTCTATCATCATCGTGTCCACTTAACTTCTAAACCTCAATAGTTATCACACATGTACCTACGGGAGCTATCATGTCACTTCCTACCCATGCTCTTCTCCCAAAGGCATGTAATTGAACTACGCCTCTTCTCGTACATAACAGCCCTACTTGGGCGACTGGGCACCCTCCAGTCGCATGACCTTCATGCGACTGAACAGCTATGCGATTGGGCCAATGCGGATGAACACCCATGCGGATGAACACCCTAATCGTACGAATGGACTCCCTATCGTATGACTGAACACTATACGTATGGGCCTCTATGCGACTAAACCCTCAGCCGTGCGACTGAACCCTCAGCCGTGCGACTGAACAACCATGCGAATGGACCTATGCGACTGAACTCCCAGTCGCAGGACCTATCGTGCGACTGAATCCCCAGTCGTGCGACTGAGCCTCAGTCATGCGATTGAACGTCAGTCGTTCCTCAGTCGGCCGATTGGCCCTTCAGTCACCTAGCCCTAGCTGGGCAGCGATTGCAGTTCATCCCGAACTGCAGTCGCGACTCATGACCTCCCAATCCTTCCAAACTCGTTTTAAGCCCAAATTAACCCTCCTAAACCTTAGGGAATCATACTATGACGACATTCAAGCACATACACGTCTGAAATCGCGCTCTAAACACACTATACACATACACATTCATACATACACGGGTTAAACACCCAAAAACTCAAAATATAGTTTTCAGATGTGTTCCAGCCCCAAAATCATTCAAAAACGTGTGAAAGAGGGGTCTTAGAACTCACCTTAGTAGCCTCTTCGGTTAGAGCTTCGATTTGACTCACTACACGTCGATGACGAACCCGCTTGGACCGAACTGTCTCCTTCTTCTCGATGATGTTGGCGAGTCTGGGAAAGAGTTAGGGCTGCCCTCTCCCTTAAATACTACTGTCCAGTCGTCCGAGTTCTCCATGCGATTGGACCTTCAGTCGTCCAAGCTCTATGCAACTGAACACTTTAATCGTACGATTGAGCTCCAGTCCTGCGGTTGAGCTTCAATCGCATGTCTTCCATGCGATTGGATGCTCCAGTCGCATGACACTCCAAATTGAAATTTCCGGGTGTTATAAGTCCACCCCCTTAAACGGGTTTCGTCCCCGAAACCTATTGTTCCTTAAACCTTCATGGGCAATACTGTCCCATCTATTTTCCCGTCTATCACTTGGAATCCTATCGCTCCACATTGTTTATCAACATTCAACTTTTGGTCTATCTTGGACTATCGCCATCGGCAACCCATGCATACTGATCAATGTTCATTTGACCAGCACTTGCGACTCCAAACATGCCATGTAGAATACAGTTACTACATCACAATACTCGAGCAAGGCTCGGTGTCATAATCATTGAGCTTTAGAGCATCACTGGGAACCTTCCGCTTTAGTGCTTGAAGAACAAGGCCTTCAACTTGTGTAAAGTTGCTGCTTACCATAGTCCCTTGTTTGATGTTCTTTAAGTATGAATAATGACCCTCTGGCAAACCCAACAACTGCCAAGAAAGGCTTTCATTAATCATACTAGGTGTTGTTCTAAATATACTGCACCGAGATCGATTTCTCTCAGGTTTCTCGCAGGTACTGTGATGGAAAAGGCAAATCGGCTTCTTTGGTAGCCCAACCAAATCTATCTTTTCTCTTTTGCTTCCGATCTCCCATTCTTCTTGTTTGCTATGCGTACTTTGCTGTCGATGAACAATTCACAGGCTGAAACTGTTCCTCAGACAAAGGGTGACACAGCTTTCTCAATTGCATCATGCAATCCTCTAGGGCATCAAGTAACCTAGTGAATCTACTAATAGTAGTCTCTACATTGAAGGGCTCCTATACATTTCTTCTCCTACCATGCAACTCATAAAAGAAGGCACTAGGAACTAACTACTACTAGCATCGCATTCAAGGCGTAAGGGCACAAACTTAAATTATCAGAAACGTACCTGACGTCAAGTCGAAGTCCGCTTTAGCCTTCACCCTCTGTTCTCCTTCCTCCAGCCTTCCTTACTCCCGAACCTTCCGCCCTTGGCTTCTCACAGTTTTTACTCATATGGCCCATTCCTCCACAATTATAGCATCTCACGGTTCCATATTCTCTAGCCACATGACCACGCTTCCCACACTTGTAGCAAGTATTGATCCCTTTTTGCAATTTCCCGAATGCTCCATCCCGCAGTTTACACACTTATCCGACCCTGAACTAGGTGCAACCATACGACGGTCATCCCCCCGTGCATGCTTACGACTCGTCGGGGCATCACCCCGTCCAGTTCTCTTCCCCTTCCAATTCCGATCTACATCCTCTTTCTCGCCGTCTTCAGCCACCACCACCACCGTTCTTTCATCATACAACCTTCCCGCCAAATCAACTGCCGACCTAAACGTGCTTGGTCGAGCAGCGATCAGGTGCCTACGGATATCCGTCGGTAAGCCTTGAATATACCTCTTGATTTTCCGTGAAAGAGGCGTCACTTGATCCGGCACCAGTCATGCCATCTCGTTGAATTTGGTGGTGTATTGCTGATGCGTCATCGTCCCCGCTTCCAACTGCAGGAACTCCCTTTCAACTTTATCTATTTCACGGTGGGGACAAAACTCCTCAATCACCAACCTTTTCAACTCTGACCATCTCATCCTTCCGATAGCCCGACTACCCTCAGCTTGGACTATATTGTCCCACCAGCACAAAGCTGAGTCCACGAAAGAATGAGTGGCAAACTTAACTTTTCGATCTTCCCGGCACTCGCTGATATTCAGCATGGCTTCCATTTCCCTCACCCACCGGTGAGCAGCAGCAGCAGTGCCATTACCATCAAAAGTTGGGGGCTTGCATCGTTGAAATGCCCCGTAGTTACAGCCTCGTGTCGTCTCCGGCACAGGCTCCTCCTCCTCCTCCTCCTCATCGGAGAAAACCGCTTCGGTCTCCGTCCGTCTCCTTCCACCCGAAGGTCTACCCCTTTCTTGTCTCTTCTCATCCCTAACAGCCTTTATCACTTCAGTCACTACAGACGGTAAGATCGTCTGCATTACCTGGTGTACTTCTTCCACAACCGCCTATCTCATCGAGGCTCTCAAATTGGCGCTTTCGTCTGCTCCCTCCTGGTGAGGAGCCTCATGTTCTTCATGAACCACCTTTTCAACTCTAGGCCTTCCTCTGGTGACCCGTGGTTCAGCGCCACGTCCGCCACCACCTCCACCACGTGAAGCCTTAGAAGATCTACCACCGGCCATCCTCTATAATACACTAAAAGATTCAAACACCAACATGGTCATTCTAGGGAATAGCTCAGTTCATGTCAAGTATAGTAAGTCCCTAATTACAGTGATCAGTTGTGATTAGCCACTTACCTTACTTTTCATACCCCGAGCATTACCCGTCCTGACTATATTAGCATCTAAATCTAACAGTAGCACATAAACACATAACATGCCCACACTACCGATTAACTTTAAGAAAAATACCTGATGGCACGCAGCTATTCAGATTGGCATCCCACCCCTTTCTGTCCTATTTAAGTTTAAGTTAAGGTTTATTTTGAAAATTTACCCATTTCACTTAAACTTTGGCTCTGATACCAACTTGTAAGGCCCCATCCCCGGGCACCTTACGGTTGGTCATTCATCGCATATAGACATATTAAATCGTTCATCTATTTTGCAGCGGAATTTAAAACCTTTATTTAATATCAAAACATGTCATTTCATAACTTTACAACATTCGTTTTCTTCTCAAAATACAATGACATGTCAAAATATGGATGCCAGCCTCAACAACTGAGTAGTCGTCCCGTGCCATCCTCAGCAACATACCTGCCAACTGGAAACAATCAAAGTCAGCGTTGCTGAGTAAGTTCTAGTTTTATATTAAAACATACTTTTCTTTCGTTAAAACCGTTCTTTACTTCTTTAAAAACATACTATACTTTCGTATATGCACACAATCATACGTACATACATATAGATAATATCATTATTATCTTCTTTTCTCATTCATTCTTTATCCTTAACTTTCATTCATTCTCTGTCTATCATTCGTTCATTATCTATCTTTAACTTTCGTGCATTCTCTATCTTTCAGTTCTATCTAGATCCGGTCACACTTTACCCTCTTCATGGCACACAACCATGATTACTGAGGTCGAGTGACAAGGATCCCATTTCATACGTTATCATTACGTTCCTTCCGTTCGTTACCTTCAGTCGTTCATTCTTTAACTTTCATTACTTTCATTAACTTTCATTCGTTTCATACTTCCTTTCATAATTCTCTTTCTCATATAGATCTTGTCTCATGCAATATCCCCGACTCATGTCCGAAGACTGATGCTGTGCCGGGGCCTGATTAACAAACCCCCGACTCATGTCCGAAGACTGACACAGCACCGGGATACGTGACAAAGATCCCGTCGAGTCAATCATCTAGATTGAACTCCATCCGAGTCTGTCGTAACACAAAGTTGCTCACCTCATTATCTCGTCTCATGCAATATCCCCGACTCATGTCCGAAGACTGATACTGTGCCGGGGCTTGACACACAAACCCCCGACTCATGTCCGAAGACTGACACGGTACCGGGATACGCGACAGAGATCTCATCTCTCTATCTTATCTCATGCAATACCCCCGACTCATGTCCAAAGACTGATGCTGTGCCGGGGCTTGACACCGGCATATAAACTTCCTACCCATGCTCTTCTCCCGAAGGCCAGTAATTGAACTACGTCTCTTCTCGTCCATAACAACCCTACTTGGGCGACTGGGCACCCTCCAGTCGCATGACTTTCATGCGACTGAACAGCTATGCGATTGGGCCAATGCGGATGAACACCCTAATCGTACGAATGGACTCCCTATCGTACGACTGAACAATATACGTATGGGCCTCTATGCGACTGAACCCTCAGCCCTGCGACTGAACCCTCAGCCGTGCGACTGAACAACCATGCGAATGGACCTATGCAACTGAACTCCCAGTCGCAGGACCTATCGTGCGACTGAATCCCCAGTCGTGCGACTGAGCCTCAGTCGTGCGACTGAGCCTCAGTCGTGCGATTGAACGTCAGTCGTTCCTCAGTCGGCCGATTGGCCCTTCAGTCGCCTAGCCCTAGCTGGGCAGCGATTGCAGTTCATCCCGAACTGCAGTCGCGACTCATGACCTCCAAATCCTTCCAAACTCGTTTTAAGCCCAAACTAACCCTCCTAAACCTTAGGGAATCATACTATGACGACATTCAAGCACATACACGTCCGAAATCGTGCTCTAAACACACTATACACATACACATTCATACATACACGGTTAAACACCCAAAAACTCAAAATATAGTTTTCAGATGTGTTCCAGCCCTAAAATCATTCAAAAACGTGTAAAAGAGGGGTCTTAGAACTCACTTTAGTAGCCTCCTCGGTTAGAGCTTTGATTTGACTCACTACACGTTGATTTTCGCTCACGAACCCGCTTGGACCGAACTGTCTCCTTCTTCTCGCTGATGTTGGCGAGTCTGGGAAAGAGTTAGGGCTGCCCGCTCCCTTAAATACTATTGTCCAGTCGCCGAGTTCTCCATGCGATTGGACCTTCAGTCGTCCAAGCTCTATGCGACTGAACACTTTAATCGTACGATTGACCTCCAGTCGTGCGATTGAGCTTCAATCGCATGTCTTCCATACGATTGGACGCTCCAGTCGCATAACACTCCAAATTGAAATTTCCGGGTGTTACAACCCCCAAACACCCAAAATAATCGATTTAAACTCAATTAAACATCCCCGACCATATCACGTGTAAGATTCGAACTCATGTCCCAGAAACAATTTAAAATTAGAAATCGAGTAGTGCGATCGATCCAACCAAACCCACTTCGGCCGAGATCCAGGCTGCGATCGCACTAGGACTTATAATAATCAAATTATTTGAACACCCACGAACTTTTAATCGTATATAATCTTCCTTTGAGCTCAATTCCTACTGAAACACTCAAAAATTTCACATTCGAACACCACCAAAGCCGCGACCTGTTCTTGATGTCCCTTGCATCAAATTGAATTCAAATCAGGAAATTTCACACATCATTACACTCGGTTTCATATGGGCAACGAAAGCCCTATGTTTAATTTCATTAACAGGATCGAATTGGGGATCGATTTGGCTCAAATCGAACTAGGGCTCATAGGTGATTTTGGGGCTTTTGTTAATTTGGTTTTTAACTTTTGTTAATTTGGTTTTTAAGAATTAAAAACCAAGACATAACGTGGTTGTATGCCTTGTTCTACCGGTTCCAAGCTTCCATTTCATCCAAGAGGTCCCGGGTTCGACCCCGGGCACCCTCTTTTATTTTTTTTAAAGCCTTTTAAGCTTTTTAAAATTATAAAAAATTCCTAAAAATTATAAAATCATTTTTATAAACTATGTTTATTTTTAAATCATCAAACTCATTTTCTGCAATTTTTCTTTAAATTTAAATATTTATAAAACAATAAACATAAAACAATATAAACAATATAACTTATTTTTAAATATTTATAAACTATTATTTCTTTTAATCAAACATAAAGCGTTTCAAATTGTTCAAAAACTAACAAATTTATTTTTCAAATTAATTATTCTTTCGACCAATAATTATTTACTTATAATAATTATTATTTTCATTCTTTAATATTTCAAACTTTAACATTATAGGTTGATAATTTATAAAGTCACTAAAAGTCGACGTAGATCATTCCAAATCATTTTTATCTCTTTTAGTCACTTAAATAATTAAAAATTTAATTAATTATCATATAATTAATTAATAAAATTAATTATTTATTCATCCTGCATTTTAACAATCAATCAAATGGTCAAGTGTATTGGTAGATTTATTTCTATATAATTACTTGAAATGAATTTATTATAATTCAAGACATTCAAACTAAATAAAATTAGTTTATTTAAACTACCATTCAAAACCAATGGAAATCCTAATACATTCCCAAATTCTCAAATCACTATTATTCTAATTCGAGGCACCGTTCCTTAGGTTAATCATAAGGAAATCGTTGGTGTCTAATCTATCACATCCAGATTCTAATCTCATCAATCATGTGAGTATTCATATCCCCTTTTTATATCATTTCGTATTTGGGGGAAATCATGTGGTACAATATTCAATCATGATATTCTATTGTTATTTCATTCTAATTCAATTCAAGACAGGTTATGTTATTACTTGCAACTATGGAACATATTATGATAGACTGGACGACAGTAATAACCCTAATGCAGTCAATCAATCAATCCTGGTATCAATGGTAGATCTACTGTTTTGGATAACCCACCCCATATGAATAGTCGAGTGGTGATTGTGCCAGAGGCAAATAGTCAATCAATGGTGTATGTGTGCAAGTCTATTATATGCAAGTGTCAAGTCAAGGGGTTTATATTATGTCGGTTTATCTATATGCTTCGCTATTGCAATATAAGTCTTAACGTTACCTTGTGAATTGGATTATTCTCAATCAAACAATCAATCTATATGTATATTCAAAACTGTGTTTACTCACCGGCTAATTTTTAGCTGACTCGTAACTTTTCACATGATTTCAGGTTAAGCAAGTTAGTGGACTTCTACATGCTCATTTAAGTCCCGGACTTAGTCAAAATAAAATACAATTACTATTTGTGACTTCAATTGTTGTATTTGTATATGTTAAACTTCTGCTATCTTGTAATATGGTTTTAATATTAGCTTCACTATTAGACAACCATGTGTTATGAACAATCAATCATTCCCTCGTCCGCTCCGATGATTCCGCCGTCGGTCGGGGTGTGACACAAAACCCAATTTTCTACATTCACAAATGAAACTACTTTGTTAGCAATAGATCAAACCAACAAAATTACCCATCAAAACCCAATCATCTACATTCACAAATGAAACTACTTTGTTAGCAATAGATAAAACCAACAAAATTACCCATCAAAGCCCAATCATCTACATTCATAAATGAAACTACTTTGTTAGCAATAGATCAAACCAACAAAATTACCCATCAAAGCCCAATCATCTACATTCACAAATGAAACTACTTTGTTAGTAATAGATCAAACCAACAAAATTACACATCAAAGCCCAATCATCTACATTCACAAATGAACTACTTTGTTAGCAATAGATCAAACCAACAAAATTACCATCAAAACCCAATCATCTACATTCACAAATGAAACTACTTTTTTAGCAATAGATCAAACCAACAAAATTACCCATCAAACCCCAATCGTCTACATTCACAAATGAAACTACTTTGTTAGTTTAACAACTCGACAAAAGAAATCAGGTCAACGTCAAACCTTAATCTATCAAAATTAAATATATATAAATATATTATATATATATAATAAATAAATCAATAATATATTAAGTCGGTAGACTAGTTTGACTCGTTAGGGTTCGATCCATTTTCCTTAAAGAAGAAATGTCCTTGCTAAATTTGGAATTTACAAACACAGTACATTGCACCCATGAGAGTCAATGACCAGTATTTGATTAATGTTAACGCAAACCCGACAACGGATAAACCGACTGAGACAAAACGTTAATAATAATATTAATAATAATAATAATATTAATAATAATAGTAATAATAATAAATCCCAATTAATAAATAGATAAAATAATAATAATATATTATTATTGGAATATAATGATGAGAATAGATATTTTGTCAGCCAAAAGATGTTCATTGGGAACACACACATGCAACTATTTAAAAAAAAAAAAAAAAAAAAAACAAACTCCTAGAAAACCCACTAATACTCAAACCTCTTCATCTCCACACCTCATTGTCTCTCTTCTTCTCCCTCCACCAACCACTGCTACCACCGGACCACCACCCTCCCGCCGGACACCAGTCGCCGCCACTGCCAAGGGACGGCAGTGGCATCACCGCCACCTGCGGCTGCTAGTTCCACCCCCTTCTCTCTTCTCCCTTGCCCTCTCGGTTAACACCACAACCCAACACTACCATCGCCTCCACCCCACCCGAACCATACCTCCGCCGGCTGTCACCCGAAACCCCACCCCCATCGCGACACCACCATTCACCACCGAAACACACCACCGTCGCCTGTTAATCACCATCGCCGACCACCACCGAAAACCATCACCGTCCGCCGACCACCACCGAAACCATCACCGTCCGACGCCACCACCGCGACCACCGTACACCACCGCAACCATCAATCATCACCGCACCATCAACACCCTCGCCATCACCCTAAACCCCCCCTTGCAACACTATCTTCACTCGTTCGGGTCTAATCAGAGGATTTTCGAGTTAAAGTTGTATTTAAGACTTAAGGTGAAACTGGGTCTTAAAGAATCGTGAGCTAACGCTAGAAACCTTTGGTTTAGTCTTGAGGTATAATTATTTTGGGTTAAATAATCTATATATGTTCATGCATGGAAGATCAAGACTAAAAATCTTGATTTTTGGTTCACCCACTTGATGATTTTGAGAAAATAAGGTTATGGATGGAAATGGAATTGAATGTAACGTTTAAGAAGGGAAATTTTACTACTAGAAGTAGATATTGATGAAAAATTGGTATATTTTGATGATGAAGTTATAAGAAGATAGTGATTGGATTTGTGAATTTGGTATAGTTTTAGGACTAAAGTGTATGATTATAGATTATAAGAACATGTTAGTAAGATATAAAAATATGGACTAGTGACATGTAAATATATTGAATGTTAAATCATGTATGGATTTGATTAGGGTTATAAGTATGTGCATGAATGTATGTATGTGACATGTATGCATGCATGCAAGATAATATAAGGCTTAGTGGATTATGGTATTCTTAGAAACTTAATAGTAGGAAATATTGGGATGATTATTGTTGATGATAATAAAATTCTCCATTTTACAAAATTATTAAATTATAGAAAATAGGTAAAATCATGTCAAAATAAATGTACTTTAGATCCGTGAGTTGAAAATGGATGACTAGATAAAGTAGGATAGCTTATACGCCAACGGATTAAAAATCATATTCATTTTTTTTTTCTAAAATAAATGAAGCTTTACGAGAAATTGATCAAAACATTTTTATATATAAAACAAGTCGGGTGAACATTACTTCATTAAACTATGAATTACCTCGTATTGACAAATACGGTTATACATTTAGGGTTTGTTTGATCGGAAGAATTACATATTGGCTTATTGGTTTTCTGATCATACTCAAGGTGAGTACTTCGGCCCCGTTTTTAAATACTGTTTTATTTAAAATATTTTGGGGGAAAAGCATGATAAAGATATGAGTTATCTTTTATATATATATCCCAATGATTGAGAAAATGAATATATATTAATTAATGGTATAAGTTGGGTAAGTAATATGCGTACATATTACTGGACCCCTAAATCCCCCCATAATCATTAACCTCGGGGAGGCCACAGACTTATATGGGTAGATCTATCGGGTTAGAAGGGCCCGCTCTCACGACCAGTCGCTCTGGTCGGGAATGTGAGGGAGTATATATGTTTGGACTGTTGTGGGGCAACGACGTGTTTCTTGGTTTGATTATGGACTTATAGCCGAATTTATCATAGGACCTAGCTAGTCTATGATACATATATATTAATTTCTCTGTCATCATAATGAAATTGGAAAATAAACTATTTTTCCTTTAAATACTGAAAACCCGAATACTCACCAACTTTTGTTGACCTAGTATTTTCTCATGCTTTTCAGGTCAGTAAGAAACCTTAATTGGGAATGATGCGTAGGGATTTCGGGAAGGTCAAACGGCGTTGGGAGTCGATGATGAAACGTGGGACCTAAATATCTAAGTGTAGATCTTTTTGATGGAAAAGACTTTATTCGAAACTTGTCTTAACTTTAAGTATGTATTGTGAAAAAGTTTAAGGATTTCGTAACAATAATTATGTTTCTTATAATAACCGTTTGACTATAGTCGTTGGTAAAATTCCAACTTCAGTTATTGCCCTTCCACGTGTACATCCGTGGTATGACTCGGTTCTCGGGGTGTGACAGAAGTTGGTATCAGAGCCAATGGTTATAGGGAAACTAGAAAATTTCTCAAAAAGAAAAACTAGACTATAACCGGAAATAATGGGTCCCCGAAACAATCCCGTCATTCCCAAACACGATTAGAGGATGCTACTTAGAATTACTTAAGATTAACTGATTTGAGACGTTAGTATTATGAGTAGATTAATAGCACATATATATACTTAAATTTTATGTAGATGGCCGGTCCGATCGATGGAAACGACATTTTGGACATCAGCAGTGACTCCGAGGATTCTCCTCAACAAGGACCACCTAAGTCCTGGTACCAGCGCATCCGACCACATTTTGCCACCGGGATGCAACCAGGAATGGAAAATTCGGGAAACGGTTGGATATCTGAGTCTGACGATGAGGACCCCACACCTGTAGTCACCCTTGAGCCCATTACCGAGGAGCCAGAAGGCATGGCCCCGGAAGGTGAGACCCCCACAGATGTGACCCCAGCGGCCCCTATTCCTCTCGCACAGTGCCCGCCAAAGATCAGGATGGTGTATGAGCGGAGGGAGCGCAGAGAGAAGAGAAAGACGATGGATGATGATGCACCACCAAGGATCAGGTTGGTGTATGAACGAAAGAAACGCAGGGAGACGAGAAAGGTGAATGATGGTGCCGGTATGAAGAGTACATCTATGCCCAAACGGGCCAGACTGCTAGATGAACAGTGGGGACGGATCATGGAAACTAGGAGAGGATGGGCATCAAGAGATGGGATTCCTTCCACCTTTGAGGTGGGAGAATCGACTTCCGCACCACGTGGAACTACTATGGAGAACGGACCCGTCGAACATATGATGATCACTCTGGTAGCACAATGTGCTCGACTCGAGAAGGAATTGCTAACTGTCAGAAAGAAGATGAGTATCCGGGATGAGGTGAGCCAAGCTTTGGATGGGAGATTGATGACGATTGAAGAGAGAGACTACTGGATGAAAGTGCTCTGAGCCAGATGCACTTCCGTATAGCAGATTTGGAGAGTAGTCTCGCAGAGACTAGGGATCGACTGACCCAGGCGGAACAGAGAGCAGATGTGGCCGAATCAGCATTGGTGACGGTACAACAATACGCGATGGTGATGGGAGAGCAGACAGAGACCGCATTGGCTATGGCTACATTATGTCTGATGATGGCGTCATATCTGATGCATATTGGCAGTTCAGCTCCATTCCAGTGATTATGATGTTGTTAGGAACCGGATGTTTAAGTATTTTGAACTATGATTTTGCCACGAAACTTGATCGTGTGAATGGATATGTTTAATGTATGAAATTGGGTTTCCTTTAAAATTCTGATGATTATGGTTTTGATTATTATTATTATTATGATGCTAGATATATATTGTTATACTATAAAAGAAATATTGTAGATACTTTTGAGTTACTAGGAATTATATCGATACATGAAAGTCAAGTCATCTTTAAGACCTTTATCTGTTTTGCATGACAGTAATAAGATATGCCACCTAGAACACGGAATACATCGTCAGGTGGAAACGCCAACCTACTACGACCGCGGAAGAGTTAGCTCAGCTGATAGCACAACATGTTCAAACGGCTCTGGAGCAACATGAAGCCAATGCAACCATAGGCTCGGGCAGAGCACGTGGAGGAGCAATAGCAACCAAGGGAACGGAACGGGAAATGGATCAAACATCGGATCTGGCAGTGGTGTTGGAATAGGGGGTAATAATGGTTCTGGATCGGATGGGCATCCTGGAAATTTGATGAATGGTCAGATAGCGGGGTGTTCATATAAGACATTCCAAGGGTGCAAACCCAAGAGTTTTTACCGGCGCAGAAGGACCGCTGGACATTATTCGGTGGATTGAAAGGATGGAAACGGTCATAGCTATAAGTAACTGTGCGGACAATCAAAAAGTGAAGTATGCAACTTGTTCGTTTCAAGATGCGGCGCTATCCTGGTGGAATTCTCAACGACAAATTTTGGGAGACGCAAATGCTTATGAACTCTCCTGGGAACAGTTAAAGGAGATGCTACTTCGTGAGTACTGCCCGCGAAATGAACTGCAGAAAATCGAGACGGAATTCTGGAATCACACAATGGAGGGTGCTGACATACGAACCTACACGTCTAGGTTCAACGATCTTGCTAGATTGGTACCTCGAATGGTAACGCCAGAGTACGTCCGGATTGAAAGATATATTTGGGGATTATCGCCACAAATCCGAAGCAGTGTTACAGCATCCAACCCTACTACCATACAAAGTGCCATAACCATTGCTCATACTCTAACCGATGATGCAGTACGTAGTGGAACGTTGGGTAAGGGGGAGAAGTGGAAAAGAGAATTGTGGAATTGGAAAGGAGGATATCGGACGGTAAGAGGAAATGGAATGGAAATCCCAATGATTGGAGGAACAACAAAAAGAGCTTTAAGCCAGGACCTGGGAGGGCGTATACTGCTACTTCAAGCGACTCCAATGGAAAGCGAGGACCACCAGGAAGATGTAACAAGTGTGGGTACTCACATAATGGTGAATGTCGAATTTGCTCGCGCTGCAAGAAGTTTGGTCATCTAAGTCAGAATTGCAGAACCAAACCCATCGAGAAGACACAAAAGAACAGTCCGGTTTGTTTTGGATGTGGGCATACAGGACATTTCAAGAGAGATTGTCCTAATCTAGGTGAAACCAAGGCAAGGGGACGAGCATTTGAGATGAATGTAAAGGAGGCACGTCAGGAGCCGTCAGTTGTTAATGGTATGTTCCTCATTAATAACCATTATGCATCTGTACTATTTGACACTGGTGCTGATTTAAGTTTTGTGTCAAAAGAATTTGAACCATTACTAGGAAGAAAGCCTTACAGGTTAGATAAGAAATATATAATCGAATTAGCCAATGGGAAGAAAATAGAATCTGATTATGTGATCAAGAACTGTACCATTCAACTTAACGACCACCCATTTAGCATCGATTTGCTACCTGTCACATTGGGAAGCTTTGATGTAGTGGTAGGAATGGACTGGCTTTCTCGAAACCATGCTGAAATCGTTTGCTCCGAGAAACTTATTCGATTACGATGAGCAGCAGTAAAATTCTGATAGTACAAGGCGACAAAGGGAAGCCCTTCTCAAAAGTCATTAATGCTATGAGGGCATATGAATATATAAACAAAGGATACCAGGCTTTCCTAGTAAAGGCCACTGGCGTAAACAAGGAAGAACGAAGAATCGAAGATATTCCAGTGGTGAGGGAGTACCCGGAGGTGTTTCCTGAGGATTTAACAGGGTTACCTCCGCAGCGACAGATTGAATTTCGAATAGAGTTGGTGCCTGGAGCAGCCCTCATTGCCCGATCGCCGTACCGGTTAGCGCCCTCAGAGATGCAAGAGTTGTCAAAACAATTGCAAGAATTGTTAGATAAAGGATTCATCCGACCAAGCTTTTCTCCGTGGGGAGCACCGGTATTATTTGTCAAGAAGAAGGATGGGTCGTTTAGAATGTGTATCGATTATCGAGAATTGAATAAACTCACAATAAAGAATCGATACCCATTACCAAGAATAGATGATCTGTTCGACCAGTTACAAGGATCCAGTTACTACTCCAAGATTGATCTACGATCCGGTTACCATCAGTTGTTGATAGCAGAAGAGGACGTTCCAAAAACAGCCTTCAGAACACGATACGGCCACTATGAGTTTCTGGTGATGCCGTTTGGTCTAACCAATGCTCCGGCAATGTTCATGGACCTCATGAACAGAGTCTGTAAGCCGTATTTAGACAAGTTTGTAATAGTTTTTATCGATGACATCCTGGTTTACTCAAAATCCCGGAAAGATCATGAGCATCATTTACAACTTGTTTTGGAAATGCTAAAGAAAGAAAAACTGTATGCGAAATTTTCAAAATGTGAATTCTGGCTACGAGAAGTTCACTTTCTTGGGCATATTATAAACAAGGAAGGTATTCAGGTGGACCCTACAAAGGTTGAAGCAATAAAGAATTGGGAAGCACCCAAGTCACCAACAGAAGTACGACAATTCCTAGGGTTAGCTGGCTACTATCGTAGATTCATCGAGAATTTTTCAAAGGTAGCACAACCACTAACCCTACTGACTCGTAAAGATCGAAGATACGAGTGGAGCGCTGACCAGGAAGAAGCTTTTCAAGTGCTAAAGCAAAAACTGTGTAGTGCACCGATTCTATCACTCCCTGATGGAACCGACGGATTTGTCGTATACTGCGATGCTTCGCGTTTAGGTCTGGGATGCGTGTTGATGCAAAGAGACAAAGTCATCGCTTACGCATCAAGGCAACTAAAAACGCATGAAAAGAATTACACAACCCATGACCTTGAATTAGGGGCAGTGATTTTCGCGCTGAAAATCTGGAGACACTACCTCTATGGAACAAAGTGCGTAGTATACACAGATCATAAAAGCTTACAGCATATTTTCGACCAAAAAGAGCTGAACATGAGACAGCGACGATGGGTCGAGTTATTGAATGATTACGACTGTGACATTAGATATCACCCAGGCAAGGCCAACGTGGTTGCAGACGCTCTCAGCAGGAAAGAAAGAGAAAAGCCTTTGCGTGTAAGAGCTTTAGAGTTAACCATATACTCTGATCTCTTAACTCGGATACGTGATGCACAGATGGAAGCAATGAAAGACGACAATCTGGTGAATGAGAATCTGAAAGGATTGATCAAAGAATTAACACCTAACTCCGATAACCTGATGAGGTTTGCAAAAAGAGTATGGATTCCAAAGTGCGGGGATTTGCGCCAAGTAATTCTTGACGAAGCACATAAATCAAGATACTCAATCCACCCCGGATCAGACAAGATGTACCATGATGTAAAAGAATTTATTGGTGGCCCAACATGAAAGGTGATATAGCTGCATACGTAAGTAAATGTATGACATGCTCCAAAGTAAAGGCTGAACACCAAAGGCCATCTGGACTCTTACAACAGCCTGCAATCCCAACATGGAAATGGGAGTGTATCGCCATGGACTTTGTAATGAAATTACCCAAAACATTAAACGGTCACGATGCAATTTGGGTAATAATTGATCGTTTAACAAAATCGGCACACTTCTTGCCTATCAAAGAGACGTATGGCATGCAAAGATTGGCCAATCTGTACATCAAAGAGGTGGTATCTCGCCACGGAGTACCCATATCAATTATTTCTGACAGAGATAGTCGATTTACCTCGAGGTTTTGGCAAACCTTGCACGAGGCCATGGGCACTCGTTTAGACATGAGTACCGCCTACCATCCCCAAACGGACGGTCAAAGCGAGAGGACCATCCAGACATTGGAAGATTTGTTGAGAGCATGTGTAATAGACTTTGGTGGGAATTGGGACACCCACTTGCCATTGGTTGAGTTTTCATATAACAATAGCTACCACACCAGTATCAAAGCGGCTCCATTTGAGGCTTTATACGGGAGAAAATGTCGTTCTCCCCTCTGTTGGGCAGAAATTGGTGAAAGACAATTAACCGGACCCGAAATTATTCAAGAAACAACTGACAAAATTGGGCAAATCAGAAGAAGACTAGAAGCGGCGAGAAGTAGACAAAAGAGCTATGCGGATAATCGGAGAAAGCCGTTAGAATTTCAAATTGGTGATAGAGTATTTTTAAAAGTATCACCATGGAAAGGCATAGTAAGATTTGGTAAACGAGGAAAACTCAATCCCCGATTTATTGGACCGTTCGAGATCACCGAACGTATTGGACCAGTCGCATATCGTCTTAACTTACCGTGTGAACTCGGAAATGTTCATAATGTGTTCCATGTATCCAATCTTAAGAAATGCATGTCAGATGAATCGCTAATTATTCCACCAGAAGAAGTTTACATTGACGACAAACTCCAGTTCATCGAAGAACCAATTGAGATTATGGATCGGAAGATTCAGAAACTCAGACGAAAGCAAATTAGACTAGTCAAAGTAAGATGGAACTCGAAGAGAGGACCTGAATTCACATGGGAGCGAGAAGATCAGATGCAACAAAAGTATCCCCATCTCTTTAAGGCACAACCTATCAAAGACTCGGCAGCATAAATTTCGGGACGAAATTTCTTGAACAAGGGGAGACTTTAACAACTCGACAAAAGAAAATCAGGTCAACGTCAAACCTTAATCTATCAAAATTAAATATATATAAATATATATATATATATATAATAAATAAATAAATAATTATATTAAGTCGGTAGACTAGTTTGACTCGTTAGGGTTCGATTGATTTTCCTTAAAGAAGAAATGTCTTGCTAAATTTGGAATTTACAAACACAGTACATTGCACCCATGAGAGTCAATGACCAGTATTTGATTAATGTTAACGCAAAACCGACAACGGATAAACCGACTGAGACAAAACGTTTAATAATATATTAATAATAATAATATTAATAATAATAGTAATAATAATAAATCTCAATTAATAATAGATAAAATAATAATAATATATTATTATGGAATATAATGATGAGAATAGATATTTTGTCAGCCAAAAGATGTTCATTGGGAACACACACATGCAACTATTTAAAAAAAAAAAAAAAACAAACTCCTAGAAAACCCACTAATACTCAAACCTCTTCATCTCCACCCTCATTTCTCTCTTCTTCTCCCTTCCACCAACCACTGCTACCACCGGACCACCACCCTCCCGCCGGACACCAGTCGCCGCCACTGCCAAGGGACGGCAGTGGCATCACCGCCACCTGTGGCTGCTAGTTCCACCCCTTCTCTCCTTCTCCCTTGCCCTCTCGGTTAACACCACAACCCAACACTACCATCGCCTCCACCCCACCCGAACCATCACCTCCGCCGGCTGTCACCCGAAACCCCCACCCCCATCGCGACACCACCATTCACCACCGAAACACACCACCGTCGCCTGTTAATCACCATCGCCGACCACCACCGAAACCATCACCGTCCGCCGACCACCACCGAAACCATCACCGTCCGACGCCACCACCGCGACCACCGTACACCACCGCAACCATCAATCATCACCCGCACCATCAACACCCGTCGCCATCACCCTAAACCCCCCCCATTGCAACACTATCTTCACTCGTTCGGGTCTAATCAAGAGGATTTTCGAGTTAAAGTTGTATTTAAGACTTGAAGGTGAAACTGGGTCTTAAAGAATCGTGAGCTAACGCTAGAAACCTTTGGTTTAGTCTTGAGGTATAATTATTTTGGGTTAAATAATCTATATATGTTCATGCATGGAAGATCAAGACTAAAAATCTTGATTTTTTGGTTCACCCACTTGATGATTTTGAGAAAATAAGGTTATGGATGGAAATGGAATTGAATGTAACGTTTAAGAAGGGAAATTTTACTACTAGAAGTAGATATTGATGAAAAATTGGTATATTTTGATGATGAAGTTATAAGAAGATAGTGATTGGATTTGTGAATTTGGTATAGTTTTAGGACTAAAGTGTATGATTATAGATTATAAGAACATGTTAGTAAGATATAAAAATATGGACTAGTGACAATGTAAAATATATTGAATGTTAAATCATGTATGGATTTGAGTTAGGGTTATAAGTATGTGCATGAATGTATGTATGTGACATGTATGCATGCATGCAAGATAATATAAGGCTTAGTGGATTTATGGTATCCTTAGAAACTTAATAGTAGGAAATATTGGGATGATTATTGTTGATGATAATAAAATTCTCCATTTTACAAAATTATTAAATTATAGAAAAATAGGTAAAATCATGTCAAAAATAAATGTACTTTAGATCCGTGAGTTGAAAATGGATGACTAGATAAAGTAGGATTAGCTTATACGCCAACGGATTAAAATCATATTCATTTTTTTTTCTAAAATAAATGAAGCTTTACGAGAAATTGATCAAAACATTTTTATATATAAAACAAGTCGGGTGAACATTACTTCATTAAACATGAATTACCTCGTATTGACAAATACATGTATATACATTTAGGGTTTGTTTGATCGGAAGAATTACATATTGGCTTATTGGTTTTCTGATCATACTCAAGGTGAGTACTTCGGCCCCGTTTTTAAATACTGTTTTATTTAAAATATTTTGGGGGAAAAGCATGATAAAGATATGAGTTATCTTTTATATATATATATCCCAATGATTGAGAAAATAAATATATATTAATTAATGGTATAAGTTGGGTAAGTAATATGCGTACATATTACTGGACCCCTAAATCCCCCCATAATCATTAACCTCGGGGAGGCCACAAACTTATATGGGTAGATCTATCGGGTTAGAAGGGCCCGCTCTCACGACCAGTCGCTCTGGTCGGGAATGTGAGGGAGTATATATGTTTGGACTGTTGTGGGGCAACGACGTGTTTCTTGGTTTGATTATGGACTTATAGCCGAATTTATCATAGGACCTAGCTAGTCTATGATACATATATATTAATTTCTCTGTCATCATAATGAAATTGGAAAATAAACTATTTTTCCTTTAAATACTGAAAACCCGAATACTCACCAACTTTTGTTGACCTAGTATTTTCTCATGCTTTTCAGGTCAGTAAGAAACCTTAATTGGGAATGATGCGTAGGGATTTCGGGAAGGTCAAACGGCGTTGGAGACGATGATGAAACGTGGGACCTAAATATCTAAGTGTAGATCTTTTTGATGGAAAAGACTTTATTCGAAACTTGTCTTAACTTTAAGTATGTATTGTGAAAAAGTTTAAGGATTTCGTAACAATAATTATGTTTCTTATAATAACCGTTTGACTATAGTCGTTGGTAAAATTCCAACTTCAGTTATTGCCCTTCCACGTGTACATCCGTGGTATGAATCGGTTCTCGGGGTGTGACAGTTAGTAATAGATCAAACCAACAAAATTACACATCAAAGCCCAATCATCTACATTCACAAATGAAACTACTTTGTTAGCAATAGATCAAACCAACAAAATTACCCATCAAAACCCAATCATCTACATTCACAAATGAAACTACTTTTTTAGCAATAGATCAAACCAACAAAATTACCCATCAAACCCAATCGTCTACATTCACAAATGAAACTACTTTGTTAGCAATAGATCAAACCAACAAAATTACTCATCAAACCCAATCATCTACATTCACAAATGAAACTACTTTGTTAGCAATAGATCAAACCAACAAAATTACACATCAAAGCCCAACCATCTACATTCACAAATGAAACTACTTTGTTAGCAATAGGTCAAACCAACAAAATTACCCATCAAACCCAATCATCTACATTCACAAATGAAACTACTTTTTTAGCAATAGATCAAACCAACAAAATTACCCATCAAACCCCAATCGTCTACATTCACAAATGAAACTACTTTGTTAGTAATAGATCAAACCAACAAAATTACACATCAAAGCCCAATCATCTACATTCACAAATGAAACTACTTTGTTAGCAATAGATCAAACCAACAAAATTACCCATCAAAACCCAATCATCTACTTTCACAAATGAAACTACTTTGTTAGCAATAGATCAAACCAACAAAATTACCCATCAAAACCCAATCATCTACTTAGCAATAGATCAAACCAACAAAATTACCCATCAAAACCCAATCATCTTCATTCACAAATGAAACTACTTTGTTAGCAATAGAGCAAACTAACAAAATTAAACATCAAAACCCAATCATCAAAACCTAATCATCTAACAAAACATTATCAAGCATCAAAATTGAGAAATTATTACACGTACCTGTATTCTGTATTCGAGGAGGGGGGTTGCGGTTGTCGGTTGTCGGTTTAGAAGATGCGCCGGTGGGTGTCGCGCGAGGGGGTGTCTGGCCGGGGGGGGGGGTGTGCGCTCGCCGGTGGGGGTGTCGCCGGTGGGGGTGTCGCCGGTGGGGGTGTCGCCGCTGCGGGGTTGTGGATGGGTTGTAGGTTGTTTCTTCAATAAGAGAGGCGGAAGAGTAGAAAGAGGAGCTGTGGGTGATTGGGTCAGCTAATTCATTTTTTAGGTCTGGATCAACCATAAGCCTCTCGATCAGATATGTAAAAATAGAAATCAAACGGGCTGAGTCAGCCGTTCAGCCCGGTTAGCCCATATCAAACACCCATAGTCTTCTTATTCGTTCGTCCTTACTCCTTCGTCGTTCTTTGTTGGCAACGAACTTGACACAATTGAAGCCTCACATCTGCTGTCTCCACCGTTGTGCCGCCCTACGAACGCCACCATCTTTCACATCGCTTTCGATTCGCATAATCAGGTAACCATCGGATCACTCATGACCTTATACAACACGATTATGTGCTTAAATTCACTTGAATCGTTGACATATCTTTTTATTGAATTTCTTTATCTTTTCCCACACGTGCTCTAGGCATCTTGAGTGGTTAATTGTATTCCTAAAACTTGATACAAGATGCTGTTTTGATCGATAAACTTCTCATTTGATTAGTTACTCACAAAAACTAGAACTGATATTAGTACTGTTAGTAGGATTTTGGGCTTCAACTTTCTACCTGGATTAGATGAGATGGATGTAGAAATGAGGTAGTTTGAACCTGAAGCTGTTCTGATTTCTAAAGAGCAGCACATTAAACACAGCAAATCAAACAACAGAAAACTACAAATTTCAACAGCAAAATCAATACATAACAAGTGAAACAGAAATCAATACATCGGCGAAATATGTTATGCAAAATATAAAAAGAAAAGAACACGAAGAGAACAAGAAAAAAGCAGTCATTTCAACAGAAATTATATGCTAGTTAAGTAGTAGTCCAACAGAAGCAGAAGGAAACTATATAAAACTTACTAATACTTCCAGTGAACAAGATGAAACGTGACAGCTACTTTAATTGAACAAAAACACTAAGCAGTGATTTCAACGGAATTTATTAAGGAAAATAAGCTGGGATTCCATTGAACAAAAAACTAATCACTAGCCGGGGTTAAACTCTTTAGCTTAATAAAGTTTAATTTAATAGAACAAGATGGTAAAAAGTTTGAAAACTAAGTAGTTCTCAGATGACTCAAACAAACAACATTGGATATGTGAGCATCAAGTTCAAAGGCTTTACTTGCTCTCATCTGCTCTCTTATATGTTACACAGAATTATTTTGTTAAACTAATAACTTTAAGCAACATATGAACAGAAAATGTGAAAGCCTTTACTTACTCTCTATACATTTTAATGATTTAATCCAACAGAAAAACTAACTACGCAGCAGTGAACGCTTGAACAGGGATGTGAACAATTGTTGAATTACTAAACAGTGGTAAAAAATTAAGCATTTAACAACATAAATAATAATGAAATTACTAACCTGGGAAGATTTGTTACAATCGTGTGAAATCTGAATTACTAATCCCTGTAATTCTGATTAGCACAGGTGGTAAAAAGAAACTGTTGCATTTCTGGTTTGTTTGTCTGAACTTCTGATTTGCACTGTGTGAAGTGAAATTCGTGAAAAGTGCGAAATTTATATGAAGAGCTAATTCTGAATTGTGAGGGAGAAATAAGGAATGTGAGGGGAGAGATATAGATAAGTCAGTCGTGTTCTAACGGTAAAAGTTCAGAACGGTCATTTAATTCCAGGTTCATCAGTTCATGTATATTCAAATAATTCAATAATGATAAAAAAATTGTTTGTTCACTGTGGATTCAACTGTGTTCTAATTTGCAAAATCGTTGGTCATTTGGTTCAATTTGCAAAACCACAAGTCAATTCTAGAAGGCACCTCACCACCTCACCACCTCACCACCTCACCACCATATGTGTTATATTTGTTCTGTTTATTCGCTTGTTGTGCAATTTGCTCAGGCACACTTTTGTGTTCTTTCGTGTGCTTAGGTTACTAGGTCCTTTTGAATGTATTGGGTATGTAATATTTTCAGAATTTAGATGATGAACCCTTATCTTTAAGATTATGAATCATGCTTTGATCTGTCTGTAATAATGATATTTGAACCGTCTAGGTTTGGCTATTACAAAATTTATGTCACTTGAGGTTTTTTAGTAAGACAAGCAATTTGTAGTATATTCATAATAATCATAAGTTGCCTTATTGGGCTGTTGTGCTATCCTCCTGCCCATCCATATTAATCTTTTTGGTCTGGTAACAATAAATCTCCCCTGTATTGTCCTGCTGATCTTTTGAAATTATCATTTCCAGCTCATAAAGAAGATGACACTAGTAAAGGAGTTGGTGAAAGCTTTGCATTTTACTTGGACCCTTTCATTTTGGAGAATGTTTTTTTTCTGGACATCCCCCCTTATAATTTCGTATATAAAGCTGTGCACTCAAAGAATTTTCACCCAGAAGAAGTCTACGTACCCCCGTTGTGCTGTTTCACCATTGCCTCCAACGACATCATCATCAACACCATGCAAGAAATTTGACAGACGTCTACCAATTTGCATCATCACTGGTGTAAGCATTTATTTATTTATTTATTTTTGTAATTACAATTAATATACTTAGTTTGGTTATAACCAATGGATGGAGAAATACGAGAAAACAACCTTCCTGCAATTCAATTCCCTAGTGAAATCAACTACCTGTCTAAGTGCACTAGCTGACTTCTCTATTGCATAACGCTTCTCACCTGACTTCATAATCACAGCTAAGCTGCCTGCTGTGATCAAAACGTACTATTATATTGTACTCTCCAAACTGGGCAGAGATCAACCTGAGTGTTCTTCTGTTCTGTTACATCCATTGGATGTGGCTATATTGACCCATTTGCTTGTTATGGGTTGATTTGGGCTGTATCCCGTATCAAACAAGTCTAATAAAAACTGTTGCTCAAAGAAGGGCAAGTGAAATGGTTTTGAAAGTCACCCAAAGTCTGTTATTTTAAAGCATGTAACCTCCTAAATTTCTTATTGGAAGGTTTGCATTATTTTTGCTTTAATATTTGCTTCTGTAATCATAGTTCACACATTACTTTTTAGGGGCAATTGCATATATCCCCCTCTAAACTTGTAAAATTACATATTTCCTCAAATTATGCTTAAAGAGCATTGTACTTATGCATCGAAAACTTGTGTTTTGGGGTAACATGTAATTTTAGGGGTGGAAAGAGGGATATATGTAATTCTCCCTACTTTTTATTGCTATATTTTTCAAAATGGGCAATAAATTGTTTGCTGGCTAATCCAACACGAACCTACTTTGACCTGCTACCCAACACACTTCATTCACCCATGTTTTAATGTGTACGAGTCACTAATTGCAGGCAACATCTGGCTTGGGTGCTGCAGCCGCTCTGGCTCTCTCAAAGGAAGGCTTCTATGTTGTTCTTGGTGTGCTATCTTTCTCATAATATATAACTAACTGCTTCGTATTCAGCTTTACTCAAAGTAAGGATAACAGATGGGATCTGTTTGCAACAACCAAAACTATTACTTGCATGTACTGTTTCTGCAAAAGTTCTAAAGTTTTGAGACAATTTAAAATATTAGAACTATTTGATATCAGTATGGATTTAGTGGTCATTATTTACCTTTCTTAGAAATAAAGAAATAAAAATGTTAGCAACCAAGTCTCACTCCCTACTTCATTCTTTGGCAACCAGCAGAGATGTATAACTATAACTGATGTTTCATTACATACCTGCAGCTGGACGATCTTCCCATAAGTTATCAAAGGTATATTGTATGGAGCTTTTATTGCTCGTTTTTCTCAAATATGTTCGTTTCTTTAACTTCTTTTTAACAGGTTATTTCCGACATCAGAAGACAGAACAAAGATGCACATCTAGAAGGTTTTGAACTTGACCTAGCGTCTTTCTCATCAATAATGAGGTTCAAAAAATCTCTTGAAAAGTGGCTTTTCGACTCAGATATGCATCCTTCAGTACAGCTCCTTATTAATAATGCTGGGATACTGGCAACAATGAGTGGACTCACTACTGAAAGTCATGAGAGGTAAATGATCTTCTATCTTTTTAACACTTACAGAGTTTGTTCACTTACTTTTTTGGGTAACTCTTATAAATATACGCTGAAAGCCCATTAAAATTTTATTATTATAAGATTTGTGTTCATATAATCTATTGTTACCGACAGGATGATGGGAACTAATTACATTGGGGCATTCTCTCTTACAAAAGTTCTACTCCCACTTCTAAAGAACAGTCCAGTACCTTCTCGTATTGTTAATGTCACATCCTTTACACATAGGAATGGTGAGTTTATTCAAATATTTGAAGCCTGTTTTGTTATTAAAGTTTTGAGATGGTATACATGTTTTCTAAAATATGCCTATAAACTTTCTTATCATTTTAATGATCTCCAGTTTCTAGCTTTCGGCCAGATAAGGAAACTGTTTCTGGAAAGAGATTTACAGAATTTAAAAACTACCCTTGTGCAGAGATCTATGAGTACTCCAAATGTATAAGGAAATTTGAACATCTTAAAAGTCGGTTTAATAACCACTAATTACTCATTTACATCTTTACCGTTTGTTTTTCCTTTAGTATGTTTATTACTCTTCTCATATGAGCTCCATCGACAACTTCACCTCACAGAAGCATCTCAAACAATCTCAGTAATGTATGTACTTATTCCTTCTTTTTTCGTTTCTATCAGCGTACACCTAATGGATTCAAATTAATTTTAGTTTGCAAACTTTGTCTTATTTATAAACTTTTGTTGCATTTATGTCTGGAAAAATGAAGGGCCGTGGACCCAGGAGCAGTGAAAACCGAAATCATGCGAGAAGTACCATGGTTTATTTCACAGGCTGCTTTTATTTCCCTAAGGTGTTTGGGCCTTCTGCAATCACCTAAGGCTGGTGTCTCTTCGATGCTTGATGCCGCCCTTGCCCCGCCAGTAAGTCCTTTGGTCTATTTTCTCTTCTTAGGTCGTTTTATGTATTATTCCTAAACAATCAAATTGGTTACACACCATCATAGGTGCATTTAAACACCATATCCTGAACTTCACTATTTACAACCGCATAGTCACTCAAAACACACGTTCACACATCCCCTAAGATCGTGTTTGCTTTTCATTGGTTCATGTTAGAGACAAAACCAAGAGGTAAAACACACATAAACGCGAACACACCACATAAGAAGTTGATGATTAATGGGAATTTTATTGAGTGCAGGAAACATCAGGGTTATACTTTTTTGGCGGGGACAGTAGGACTGTTGATTCTTCTTCACTATCTTACAATGTCAATCTTTCAAGAGAACTTTGGGCTACATCTTGTGATATATTCCAAGATTCTCTGCAGATTTACAACAGAGTTTCTGTTTGTAGTGAGAAGGTTGATTGATAAACAAAGACAGGTAATTCCTTCTGTATTTAGAAAAAGAAAACTTGTTATTATCATGTGTTTTTATGGTTGCCTTACTTGCATGTAATTGTTAACGGTATCTGTTCATAATCCCCTGAAGTTATTTGAGTCGTTCCAACCAAATCTGTCGGTTCGGCTAGTTTGAGATTTAATGGTTTGACGGTTTAGCAGTCCAACTAACGGTTTCAAATAAATGAATACTTAGTTATACTCATTTGGGTGCAAACATGTGCAACTCAAGTTTTTTCTTTTTTCTTTTTACAACGACTAATTCACATGCTAATTCTACATATTTTTCTATTATGAGACTTAAATCTTTAATTGCTTGAAGATAAACACATTTTCTACACATTTTAGTATTGTTAGGCTACAAGCTTTTTTGGGACATTTAATTCAAGTCAACAAGAAATTCGACAGTAGTCCTATGGTTCACAACAACATACTGTTTTTAATATTTCAAACATACTGATACGACATGTTTACTTATATTTAGATTTTAATATATATTTTATTTTAAAACCCGCTTTCTTATTTTAATGTTCATAATCACATCAACCATATACCATTGTGACAAAGAAATACACATGTAGGTGCAGTTTTTATTTTTTAGATGTAAAATATTGGCAGTCTATGGATCATATCTGCAGACATCTGTAAAACGGACCATATCTGTAGACATTGGTAAAAGAAAAGGTGGGCCAAATCTCTGTAGTCTGTAAGAAGAAAACTGTTTGGTTTTTAACTTCCGCAACCTTTTAAAATAAACTGAAATTTAAATAAACCAAACTTTAAATAGTTCTTCAACATTATCTTCAGCGTTTTGTAATCAACAATCATTCAACCAAAGATCACCTAACTAAAACAAATTTAACCACTAAACAAAGTCGATCATTCATCATCCTCAAACAACAAATGCATCATGATTATATTCAAAATTTTCAATTATTGCAGATCACTGTTGATCAGGTTTAAACAGAATCAAACATAGCTTAACCTCCTGAAACACGAAATTTCAGCAGCAACAACAACGTGATGAAGACCCTCCGTCAACGGATTCGGTTCTCAGCCGATTGAGAACTTCGTCCGCCGTATCTTCGCCACATGCTCCTCCGCCGACGTCATTACAGATCAATTAGAGAACATGATGCACACAATTCGTATTCGTTTGTACGTATAACCAACAACATTTCAATTAGTTCACAGTGATGAAGATAATCGATCAATGGGGTGTGCGACGGCTGTGCGCGAGGTTTAGGGTTCGTGAATGTGGGTTCGCGAGGGTTGGGGTGCAAGGTTGTAGTCGGCGGAATGGACGGTGGCCGCGGTGAAGAGGGCGATGGTGGGGGGTTTGGGAGGTGGCTGGAAGATTAGAAGGGTTTCACAAAGGTTTGAGAAGATAATGAGTTTGAAAAAATGTTTGAGTTATATTTTTATGTCTGTATTAATAAGACATATGTAGATGTTTTTAATAAAATCTCTTTGAGAAAACAAATAGTGTACAGACACTCACGTCTGTGCGTGATATGTGTAATACAGATAGAACATGCTTCACAAATTTTTTTTAAAAAACAAACACTACCCTAAAGAATTAAAGAAGTCTCCCAGTCAAACTTCAATAGAGCATGTATAACTTTTGCTCATTTTCTGTTTGAAAAATACTAGTTATAGCCTATATGTGTTAACTTTTTCTAAGACTTTAAATTTGGTTTAAAGCCATTGTTTTTTTAAAGTATAGGTCTCGGAGTCAATTTTTAAAGTGGACGATGACAAAGTAAACAAACTACTTCACTTATATATATATATATATATATATATATATATATATATATATATATATATATACACACACACACATATATATATATATACATATATATATATATATATAGAGAGAGAGAGAGAGAGAGATAGAGAGAGAGAGAGAGAGATAGATAGAGACAGAGAGAGATAGAGAGAGAGGGGTTCCACTAAAAAATATATTTTGCCTAAGAAGGCTAAAAAGAAATAAGGTTGTGACATATGATAAAACTAGAAAATATGATTAAAGGGTATTTTGGTCTATTAACTATTTAATCTAATTCCTTTTTTCCTTTTAAAAATATAGCACATTTCTTTTACACACTTTGTTCACTCAAAAATTCTATAAAAAATTAACCTCAAAATACAACCAAAGACTAAATGTCTCTCGTTGTCGTAAACTTCATAATTACATACAACAACTAATCGGTGATTAGAGATGTTAACTTGAGCGGTGGGTATTAACGTAAATAGTGAACATTAAAATAGCAAAGAAAGTGTTATTTCTATTTGTTTGATATTTTAACATAATAAACCACAGAAACAACACGTGAGACTTGTTGTTTTGACGTAAAACAACATAGGACATGCTACGTAAAACCGCACAAAACTGTGCTATTCAACAAAACAGCACAAAACTGTGTTGTTTGACGTAAAACAGCACAAAACTGTGATGTTTTTATGAAATACAACACATTTTTATGTTGTTTTGATAAAAACCAGCACAAAACTGTGCACAAAACTGTGTTGTTTGATGCAAAACAACACAAACTGTGCTGTTTTACGAAATACAGCACGACTTTATGCTGTTTTACGAAATACAGCACGACTTTGTGCTGTTTTACGAAATACAGCACGACATTGTGCTGTTTTACGAAATACAGCACGACTTTGTGCTGTTTTACGAAATACAGCACGACTTTGTGCTGTTTTACGAAATACAGCACGACTTTGTGCTGTTTTACGAAATACAGCACGACTTTGTGCTGTTTTACGAAATACAGCACCACTTTGTGCTGTTTTACGAAATACAGCACAACTTTGTGCTGTTTTACTAAATACAACACAAAGTTGTGTTGTTTTACGAAATACAGCACAACTTTGTGCTGTTTTACGAAATACAACATATTTTGTGCTGTTTTACGAAATACAACATATTTTGTACTGTTTTATAAAATACAACATATTTTTGTGCTGTTTTATGAAATCTAGCACAAAAACGTTAAAATGCAACAAAATTCATATAATTTGTTTTTTTATAAAAAAATATAACAATACTATACTCAATTCAAAGAGGAAAAAAACGCTTGATTTTATGTTACAATTTGTTTTAAAAAATAATCTACCATAAAAAAGATATAAACGTTTAAAAAATTAAGGAAAACTCAAAAAAGTCAACAAAAGTGATTACATACTCAAAATATCCTTCCACCTTTTTTATTAATAACATTATCATCTTAGTCATTAATTAAGAAATGAAAAACTAGGATCATTTCTTAGACTTATTAGGTAAAGTATATTTTTAATGGAACCTCACATCCTCTCTCTCTCTATATCTATAGTATCTAATAAAGTAAGATTTTTTTGCCACTTGTCATTCTTTTAACCCATTATTTTGTCACTTGTTATTTTTCTAGACATCCACACTATTAGTTTTCCCTCCAAAAGGATATTAAAAGGATATTATAGTAATTTAAATGCTCATACAAATTTCTTTCTCTTATTAAAATGAATTTTATTAATTGCTATATTTCTCTTTCTTATCTAGATTTTTTTAAATCAAACTATCTTTTTTTAAAAATCATTTTATTAAAGAAATTATAAATCATATCTTTTAATTAAACTATAAATAATAATAAACTAAACTTTTATATAATATGAAATTTTCTAAAACACTAAACATTTTTTAAACAAAATATTTTAAATCATTTTGCTTTAAAAAAACTATATACATCTGAAATTTTTTATAAACTGTCTTACTAAAACAACAATAATAATTACAAACCAGAGTTTTAAAAAATAAGATTTTTATTAAAAATTATTCTTTAATATCTTAAACGTATGTTTAAAAATGAATATGTTTATATAATGTGGTCAAAAATAGTATAATTATTTTGTTGAACTATTACGTATATATAATTTTAATTATATTTTATATTAAAATATTATACTGTAACTCTTCTTGTTTATTATTAACTATAATCCGTTTAATTAATGGGTTTTTAGAATACCTATCTATCTATAGAAAAACTAAAATAAACGTCAAACAATTGTGAGCGTCATTATACTTACTTTATCATTTCTCTATATTATTAATAAATAATATTGAATACTAAGAATATTACTCATACCATTTTTAAATTTAAAAAATATATACTTTAATTAATTAAAAACCTATTTTTATTAAAAAACACTTTTTTAAAAACAAAAATTTTATAAAATACTAAATACAACAAACTTTAAAAAATCATTTTTCTTAAAACAAAATATTTAAATTCACAACTTTTTTATATAAAAATCATAATTTTTGATAAAACAAAAGTTTAAGAAAAATACATAATTATTTATTTACTTAAAATAGGTATTTGTCCGTAATTATAATCATATTTTATCTTCAAGTGTGATTTTATAATGCATAAATCTTTGTTACTAATTATTTAGTAGTTTATTTATTCAATCCGTGTAATACACGGGGACTAAACTAGTATATATATATATATATATATATATTAGCTTGAGTAAACCCATGTATCACACGGGTGGGTTGAATAAATAAAATATTAAATAGAATAAAAATTATTAATTATAAAACGATAGACTAAGCTGTGTTATGATTGAAATTATGTATGAGTAATAACTATAAGTAGTAAAACAATAATATGAGTTTTTTAATTTTTTTAATTTTTTAAAGATAAGATAAACATTTTGTTTAAAAAATTTTCCATTTTTAAAAATTTCCTTACTATAACTCCTTATTTTAATTATTTTTGTTTTATAAAAAATTTTCTTTAAAAAAATCAATTTTAAAGTATTACATAAAAATAGTTTTAGTTTTTATAAAAAATCTTTTTATAAAAACTATCTCTATAGAAATAACATTAATAAAAAATTCTCTTTCTTAATCTATTAAAAAACTAATTATAATGTAAAAATAAATAGATAATATTATTAGAAGATTTCTTTCTTCTTCTTAATTAATGCAAGTAAATAAGATGAATGGTAATAAAATGATATTTATAAAATAGAATAAAAATTACTTCAAAAAATATGATTTTAATTAAATTAATTAACGGCCTATCTCCTACACGTTTGGTCTTTGTTCATACAAGTTACCTCTCGTACGTGAGGCCATGAGATGACATTATGTATATTTTGATTTTGGACTTATTAATTTTGAATTAGATTAAAATGTGTAAAATGTCACCCTCATGTTTAGGTGCCTACTTGTTTATATAAAAAAATGTTATTATATTATTATTATTCACCACTAGTAGTATAAGTTGATTTGAATATCACTTGGGTTGTAGCTCAGTGGTAAGAGACAAGGTAGGTTCAATCATTTTAGAGGCTTTAACTGAAATGAAATTTTAAAACGTTTCTTTAAAATAATTTTTGAAATATTTTTTGAATTTCAAGTAGAAAGCACAAATTTAAAATGTACACAATAATATACAAATATTATTATTATTTTTTTAAATTGAGGACCCGAGAAAATGGGTGCTTAAATAGATTGATTCATTTCACTCAGTCTTAAGTCACAATTGGTAGAAAAAAAATCTGTTTTAAACTAAACTCAGGTTCAAACCTTATAATTATAAGTAGTTTATGATGTAGCCTAGAAGTAATAATAAGTGCCACGCAGGTTTATAAATATATAAACAAATTTATAATACATAAATTTCGAAGAGAAAAATGGAAGTGCATGTTTCTAGATTTGTAAAAACTCAATCTCTATAGTGAAAAGTCTAAGACTATATGTTATACTCTTGTAGCGGAGTGGATGTGGCTAAGATGACAGCCACTCACAGGCATGGCACACCGTCCGTCCCCTAGGCCTAGGATGAGATGGTAACCACTCACGTTGTGCTGATTGAGTTTCATCCAGGCTTGGAGCGTGGAGCATTACACATGCTCTAAACATGTATAAATAAAAAATAAAACATCAAAATCATGTTTATTAGACTTATTCTTTGTTCGTTAATATACCTTAGTCTATGTATAAATATTTAGTTTTTCAAAGTAAAACAAAAGTTAAAAATAAAAGCCCACCCGAGAGGGGTGGGGGACTGAAGAAGAAAATACAACAGAAGCTAGTATGGTCATTTTCACTTTATAGTATATCCCTCATCCCTATGACCCCCTCTCTGATCTATGTTTAATGCCAACCATTCTTTCTGCCACAAAATTAATTTTTGGTACCACACTACCCCTTCCTTCCTTTAATATATACTTATGGGTTCTAAGATGATAGCTAGCATTTCAATGAACTAAAACCATAAAAAAGAAAACAAAGAAGGATCTCACAAATCTATTTTTTTCATACTCTTAAACTATGTCAGTTCATAATCTATCACATTAGAGCTGAGTCATGACCTTTTTTAAAGTATCTTTTAACTCTTATTACTACCTTGTTAATCCAGGTGATATAAGTTAAGATATGGGTCCCGATAAACACCCTCCTAATATAAATCAACACCACCAGACTTTTATCTGAGTTGTATAGCTCTATACACATCTTATAGTAGGTCGTATAGCCTTATATGGGCGCGTATAACCCCTGTGATAACCCCCTAAATTTTTCTCCATCTTCAGTGTTGAATTTTACTATATGCGTTGTATAAGCCTATGTGAATATGTGGGGCGTATAGAGGGTCATATAGGGTTATCCGTTATATGACGCGTATAACCCCTCTTACAGGCCCCTGAATTTTTTCATTGTATTCAGTTTTGAATTTTACTATACGCACCGTATAGCCCTATAAAAAAGTATAGAGCTAGGGTTGTATAGGGTTATATGAGGTACATAGCCCTCTCTAACAACCCACTAGATTTTTCTCGCTTACAGCGTTGTCGTCCCTATAAGCCTCGTATAGCCTTGTATGCCTACGTTTTGTAAGGGTGAGCGACCCTTAACATATACCGAGAGAATTAATAAAGGACATTTAATCAAGTGAATGGGCCTTTGGAACCCACAGACTGTTAAAGCAAAAGGCTGCAGAAAAACATAACACATGAAAATGAAATTGTACAAAATGCAAATAGGTCAAAACATAGGGGGGACACATGAGTTGTGGTCAGTCAGAGAGGAGTCAATCATCAAGCAATGGATTACAAAATCATTGACTGTTTTCCATCTTCCATCGATTTACTCACACACACTCTCCGGTGTATTTCCACACACAAACCAAGAAATCATGCTCTGCAGACTATGACATGACCAGAATGCAAACTGTATGTGCACATGACCATACATCAAATCCATATGCATTGCATGCCATGCATGTGCCCATGTTTGTTTATATATATGTTTATGTAAAAACTTTCAAGAGAGTAGTTTCTTGGCCGGACAAAATTACAACTAACATCTACTTGTTTTATACCTAAAATGGGGATGGCAAATTTGTCGCAATTTGTGACAAATTTGTGACAAACTTGAATTTTTAAATTTAAAAATCAATTTGTTTTAATAATATTATTAATAATAAGATAAACATATTATTTTAAAACTTTTCTTGTAATATTCGGAATATTGAAGTTAAATTATTTTGTTTTTATGATATTAATTAATAATTAGTAGTAATGAAATTATAAAAAATATTTATTTTTCTAGCAGTATTATTTTGTATTTTATTTGAATTATATATATGTGTATTCATATGTATGTGATTCATGTGTGCACATGTATGCATGTAAATTAGGGATCATTATGCTTTCATTTAAACAATAAGATCAAAAAAGATCAAATGTAGAACAACGAGCGTTAATGATGACCAATATATGAAATAAAAGCCAAGATTGTTTAGTTATCAACATTTAGGAACACTTAAGTGGGTTAGTTTAGTATTAGTCAATGATTGTTAACATTAATTAGCCGATTAGGGATGACTAGTTGACTCTACAAGTGTATGTGCATATGTGGATTTATAATGTATACATATATAACATGTGAATTTATGTATGTATATATATGTATATTATTGTATGTGTTTATGGATGCGTATCATTATGCATGTGTGTATACATGTATGCTCATATATATACACACTACAAGATAACATGTGTCTTTATTGAGTATCTCCATATCATTATGTATCGGCGTTTACGTATGCGTTCAACCTATAAAATTTGAAGAAATAAGAGTTTGTCATGTATAGTAAAGACGACAAAAAAGTTAGAGCGGAAAACACTACGTTTAGTACTCAAAAAACAAAAAAAATCATATACTTGTTGGAAAATTGTCGCAACAATACAACAACTTTGTGACAAAATTTCTCTTTTGTCACAAATTTGTTGCAAATTTTGGCAAACTCCAACACATTTGCAACAACATTTATTTTAAAAAAACCTTAAATGAATAAACCCCTAAAAAGCCCTAAACACAAAACACTCATCCCCTTCCCATCGACACCCACATCTCCCCATCGACACCCACATCTCCCCATCGACCGGACACCACCATCATCACCGGACCACCGTCTTCACCGGACCGCCGTCTTCACCGGACCGTCGGCTCCTCTTCTTCACCCAGCAGTCGCGCACCACCATCATCACAGGATCGCCGTCAACACCCGGTCTTCACGCAGCAGTCGCGCACCACCATCATCACCGTACCGCCGGCAACACCCGGTCTTCACCCAGCAGTCGACCCTCCAGCCGCTGCCCTATAAAAGCCCAAATCCTAGCCCGCACGCCCCTCTCTCCAACCCTAGCCCGCACGCCCAAACCGTAAGTTCTCTGCACCACCAAGTAAGATTTTCACGATTCTTAAAACCAAGCATTTGACGGTTTCTTATTTCATTGTGTTAGTTATTTCCTTGCAGATATTAATCTGTTAATTGAGTCAATAGCTCTTGAATTTCTCATATTTCAGTGTGCTAAGAGAGCTGTGTAGTTTTTAACCTGCTTATTAAACATATCATGGGAAGTTTAGTTAGAAACAATCACATCAAACAAGGTGGGTTGGATAACCTGTATAACACAATGCTATACGATTTAAAACAATATTGAAGTAGAGAACCATATAAAGAACTGCTGTAACTTAGGACTAGTAATGAGTAATGAAAACTCGAAGCAAGTATAATTGGTTTATGATCAATTGTGAACATTCGGAAAGAGATTCAACTCCGAGCAGCCATCGAAATCTACTAGAGCAACCTGTTGGTGCATATTCTTTCTTGTTCTTTTACTTGTACTCCTTACGGTTACGGTTCGCTTACGGTTTTGTTCAACACGGGTCAAAAACGTTACGGTCGAGCGAGTGCGTTCTACCCGAGTTCATGGGTGGTTCCTGCGTGTTCTATCTGCTGTGAATATGAGCGCGTGGCTTTAGTGTGCATGTGTTTTGGTTCCTGCATGATTGTTTGGATTAGAGGTATGCATGTATGTATGGATATGTGGTGTATATCTATGATTGTAGTGTGTTTAGCTTTAGGTTGTTCAACCATATATGTTTCTGCATATATATATGTATATATATGCAGGGTGTGTATTATGTTTTATTTGAGTGTGTGAATTGCTAAAATGGATAAACATGTGTTGTATGTGTGTGCATAAAGTGTTCTAGCAATGAATTGCTAAAATGGATAAACATGTGTTGTATGTGTATGCATGTTTCAGGATGTTTACCTGAAACACAGGAGTTATTTTAAATCACATGTTGGTGGGATTTTAGCAGGGATTGGGATTTACAAGTTTGTATTCTATTATATAGAAAAGTTACAATCAACAGTTGAAAGTCAGAAGTTAGATTTTGAACCGAAAGAGGGTCAACTAGATTTTGATATTATGGAGTTCATTCCCTTTTTTAAAGACATGAAAATTTATTAATTAAGAGACATGTTAATTTGTCGATACTTATCATATTATGGAGTTCATTCCCTTTTTTAAGGCATGCAAATTATATTAAAAGAAGTCCTTGAATTGTAAACTTATGTACCATATTCACTGAACTAGAAAGGTTCAAGAATAAACACCTGAATATTTAAATGCAATGAGAAAGTTAGAGATGAGCTTATCTAGATCTGAATTTTAAGGAAAAGAAAACTACAATAGAATCATATTTTAGGTATGTTTGTTTGTTTGAAGTGCTGAAGTTGAATTCTGATTAGTAGATAACTGAACTGATTTCAAGATATAGTTTTAATTAGTTGTTTTTTATGTTATCTAGTGTTTTTTCTTATGTTCTGTTGTTACTGGGATGATTATGTGTTAGTTCATTTTTAGTTTCTAACCATTATGGTTTTTTAGTTATAGATCTCTAAGCATGTCGTTTAATCGAGAATGGATGTATACGATGAGAACCACTAGTAATGGTGTTTTCAATCCTGCATTTCAACAAATTGTTACTTATTTCTTGGATTTTGCATACGCTAATGCAACTAATATTAGAAGCACGACTATCGAAGGGATGGAGGTCTTTGTAATTAGATGTCCGTGTGCAAAATGCAAAAATCGTTATTACGAGACGAGAGACTCTATTGAGTATCACCTATACGACAAAGGATTCATGAAGAATTATTTGATATGGATGGGGTATATCGACGTATGGAGGAATCTGAGGGATATAATAGATCTCAATCTATAGGACATGAGGACTTTGATGATGAGCAAGACACAAACACGCCTTCTCGCCCTTCTCATGGTGGCTCGAATACAGATTATGCGACCCAACATACCTCTCAAAGGCTTCCTATTAGACGGGTTGGAAAGAAGTATGTATGTTTAAAACTAAAATTTATATTATTAATTTATTCTATAAATATATTTATTTGTTTATATAATATTGTAGGTTTGCTAATGGTAAGGCTCATAGGGCGATTACAAAAATACTGGAACAACATCTTGAGGGGCCTTGGCCACGTTACTCGCTTGTCCCTAAAGAAGTAAAAAATAGTATGTTTGAGAAATACAAGGTAACATATAAAAATTAGTTTTTCTGCTATTTGTTAATAAGCTTGAAGAATAATCATCAAACATTAACTTTTAAGGAAATTTGTGGATGGGATCAAGCTGACAACTTTGCCATTAAAGAAGGATTCAATAACGCGGCATCCGATCTATATCGAGGCATCATTTATAGATCAAAAGCAGAATCTAGAGATTTAGCAAAGAAAGCCGGTCATTTTATACCACCTAATAAATTTAACTACACCATCATGCGTGATTTTCCACCACGATTATGGCACAATGACTTATGGGTTCCGTTATGTGAGGTAAGTGAGTTAAGACATTATTGTTCTTTTGTTATAATTTATTTTAGTTGTATTATCATAATTATATTTTTACTATTGTAGTATTTTAACACTTCTGAGTTTGCTAAAGCATCAGAAAGAGGGAGTAAGAATAGGAATAGTGCTGATAGCTCGGGTGTTACGTCCAGGCACACTGGCGGATCCATCGGATATGACGAGCATCGTCTTCGCTTAGTAATCTAATTATATTTAGAAAGTATAGTAATTGTGTGCTTTTACTATTAATATATATGTTACACTTTATGTTTTATATTGTAGGAAAAGAAATTAGGTCGGCCTGTTACAATGAGTGAATTGTTTCTAGAAACACATCTAGATAAAGAGTCAAAAAAGCTATATCGGGCCGGACAATTTGATGAGAATCCAGAAGGGATGCAGTTTTGCACCGCTCGATCAAGTGAAATATATGTTAGTTATCTTTATTATTGTTATATCATTGTCATATAAATTTTTATTGTTTTAACAATCTGTTTGTCAAATTGTAGGACACGTATTGTAGAAAGATGATCGAGAAACATGGTATTGACAAAAATCAACATCCATTGGGTGATGTTGATTGTTGGCGTGATAGTACGGGAGAGGGCAGAGAGTTATATGGGATAGGATCATCAGATCCTTATTTCGTCGTGACCGGGACCCCGTCTACATCTCTCACGTCCAGCCTAACACAAGCTGCACTCCAACAATCACAGGAGGAGGTAATTTACTTAAAACAACCTTTTACTATTATATTTAGTCATGAATATGTGCTAGGTTCTCATATATTACCATATTGTTAAGATGTTTTAGGTTATAGATGTTGATATATGATTTTTATCATTTATATTTAATAAAATTTATTTAGATTTTTATTTGTATCACCCGTAAACATAATTTTATTTCATGGTATAATGAACTATGGTTATATGTTGTTCACACATGTATATATGTGTGTTAGGCTAACCTAATTTATATTTGTATGCACATGTAGTTCCGACAACAAATGCGGAATGAAATGCAACAACAGGTTGATGAGATCAGAAGAAACATGCGTGAGAAGATGCAGCAACAAATGCGAGCGGAGATGCAACAACAAATGGCCTCTTTTTTGAAAGAATTTAGTAAAAATTCAGACAAAAAATTCAGACAATCATTCACCATAATGTAGTTTAGTTTAGTTAGTTAAATTATCGTATTGTTCTTGGATTATGTAAACAATATTTTGTTTGGATTGGTGTAATTGGAGTTAGATTGTGGTTGAATGGTTATTTGAATTGTATTAAGTTCCAAACAGGTTAAAAAATCTGGAATATTTTAATTTAAAATTAAATTTTCAGTTCAAAGGAAAGTTGTCGCAAGTCTGTTGCAAAAGGACAAAACAGATATTGTTGCAACTTTGTCGCAAATGTTTGTCGCAAATTTGTTGCAAACACTTGTCACAAATTTGTTGCAAAACATTGTCACAAACTTGTTGCAAACAATTGTCGCAAATTTGTTGCAAAAGTTTGACGCAAAGTTGTCGCAAAAATTTGTCAGAAGATTGTTGGTACTCTGCCGCAAAATACTTGTCGTAAACCTGTCGTAAAAGCTGTCAGAAAGTTGTCGCAAAATTTTTGCAACAAGGGTTTTTGCGACAAAAACGATTTTGACGCAAACTTATCGCAAAACATGTTTTGTGACAAATTTGCAACAATCTCGTTTGTCGCAAAAAGCAGAGTTTTCTAGTAGTGCATTTAAAAAATGTAACACTTTATTTATTAAACAAATTTTCAAATAATTGAGATTAGTCTGTAAAACATGTCGCACGTGGTTAATACGTTTTACTTAGACTATATATAGTGATTGTTTAGATAAAAAATTATTTAACTAAAGCTCCTTTAAGACAAATGTAGTAGTTAACTAATGTTTGAAGCCTCTATTAATGCAATAACTTAATAAATATTATGTCTGGCACCCATTAAGGGCTTAAAGCCCTATGAAATTAGAACCATTTTTAATTAGTTTGTAATGGTATTTGTATCCCAACTTGTGTACATATTATTATACTAGGTTAGATCCCATGTATTACATGGGTAAAATAAATAAACATATTAAAATTATTAGTTTTATAAATATTTTATTTTTTAGATGTTATTAGTCATTGGTAAAACAAAAATATAATGAATATTTAAAAAGTTATAACATGAAATGAAATTAGAAATTATTACTCTATATAGAAAGTTAAAATATGTCTGAAATCATATAATTTTATATGTATTAATAAATATTTTAAAATAAGGATATTTATATTTTAAATGTTTAATACTTTAGTTTGCTTATTTAAAATAATTATAATTTGATATGAGAGAGACAACAAACATAAATAAAGATATATTTATTTTAACATATTTTAGTTAAAAAGGAAAGTCAAATTGATTTTTTATAAATTTTTGCATTTATTATGAGAGAGAGGCGGGGAAACAATTTTTGAAATATGCTATAATGGTGACACATGTCATTTAATATGCTAGAATGATGACACATGTCTTAAATAAACCTTTTTTTATTATATGTTATAGATTTGTAGCCCTACCCACTACGAATAGTCTTACAAAAATCATGTTTAATAAAACTATCTTGAGCTGAGGAGTTGACACGGGGTTTTTATGTAAATTAAATGTAAGATGACGTGTAAATAACAGAACCAATATATAAAACATGAATATTAATTAAAAGATATATATTTGGCTAATATAGTTTATTAAAGATTCTAGTAGCTCTTGGTTTAGGAGCTTATTTCTTAAAACAGAAGCTTATATTGTAATATGGATTACTTAGGGTAGAGCTTTGATCAATGATATATAGCTGTGGAAAAACATTGTGTTTTCCTTGCATATATAATAATGAAATTTTTGAAGGATTTATGAAAGACGTGTAGGAGATTATGGAGGAAATAACAAGTATTTAAAGGGTTTTAAAAAACAAAACTTATTGGTCAAATTCAACAACGATTATTGAAGTTAAACTATTTATTCTATCAGTTTTACCGAAAAAGTATATAAATTGATTATTTGTTTAAACAGGGAGATAAAATACATGTTAAAGAAATGTTTTTATGCACGTTTATTTATTTGAGGGTATGTTTGTTGTTTTATGTGACTTTTGATACGTCTTGTATGCTTCAAATATCGTTAATTAACTTTATTTCTAAATGGTTCAGCTTTCGTCAATTTTTGGTAGTGTCCACATGCATATGTATGCATGCATGCATCAGGTATGCATGTGTGCGTATATATGTATGTATGTATGAAAAGATGTATAAAAAATTGCTTCCCCCGTGAATATAGGCTTAAAATGCGTTGATGCAAAACAGAATATTACTTAATATTATTTGGCTAGCTAAATGCTTATTGTTTTGTTATGGCATATTTTTGTCTCATGTTACAAGCAAATATGGGGTCCATATATACTGGACATATCACTCTCTCTCAAACACAATGTATTTATTTAAATATAGATGGTTTAAAACTTAAATCCTGCGATTAACAAATTAGTTTAATTTAAAAGTATATTATAAGCCCTTAAAAATAATATTGAAATAAATCTTCCTTTTTTGTAGAAAATGTAATATTGATTCCTTACAAATTATAAATAAAGGTGGGTATTTAAGAATAAATTTAACATGACGTACTATTTCTTTATGAATAATTATCATCGAAGCAAGATCCAACTTTCATCTCTTTATATACAAATTTTGGTTTGGGAAGATTTTTTGACCAAGAAATAAAATTGATATAATTAGAGATTATTTTTAACGTGTAATTTGTGTCCTTATGTATTGAATTCAAAATTGATTTCACGTTTACTTTAAATGAATTTATATATAGTTTTGGGTGGTACTTTTGTCGCCTAATATTGCTTTATTTGAACAAACATAATTTCTACCTAAAGATATTCAATAACTACTAGTAGGGCACCCGCGCAATGCGGCGACGACAACAATTTAATATTCCCGTATTTGTTTTTTTAGCTTATCAACCCTCTAGTGACTCTGGAGGTGAAACCGCTTTTTCTCAAACCGGTTCGGGTTCTAAACCACTGAGCAATTTCATATAGCCACCACCGCAATCAAGCTTCTGCTCGTGCTTAACAGAGAATTTGAAAACTAAAGTTTTATCCTTGTTGCTGAATTTGGGGAACTCAGCTGAAATTGCATAAAACCTGTAGTGTGAACACAATTATTAAAACAAATGTATCAATATACAACATCACGATCTAAAACGACATCATTCTGTAATGGTAGACCAAATACATGTACAAAATCAAACTTTGACAACCATGATATATAGCCCAAGAAAAAAACACCAAAGATAAAGTGGAAGTACAGACCTAACACAATTCAAAGCCAATTCAAGTCATATACATTAGAAAAAAATATGTATATATACAGATACAATCCACAAAATTGATGTAATTTAAACCTCAAACTAACCAAAAAACTTATTTTGGCAGCTTAATTACCAGCTCCCATTTCAAGTACGTTTATATATTGACCCGATGAGCCTCATTATGATCATTGCTTGCTCGTTGACCCAATTGATGGATGTGTGGCTTCAATAGAAAGTTTGTAGTAGGTTATAGTGCATAACGAAACAAATAAACACATAGTATAGATAGATAAATGAAAACGAGAATAATCTTAGTACCTGGTTACGCTCATAAAGCATGTGATTTTTGGTAAAATATTTATGTGTATCCCGTCCCTTAGCAAGCATATCTTGGTCAATTGGACTTATAATTCCAATCACCCTAGCAAGCAAAGTAGCTAGCGAATAATTCTGGAAAAGAACCTATACGAAAACACAAAATTTTTAATCACCATCATAATCACAATAATCACCATCATAATCACATATTTTCAAACATTTGAAACTGAATATTGCAAACAGGAAATGCAATCATATGCACATCCAAATATTCCCATAACCCAAAGCTAAAACCTAAATAGATTTAATGAAAGAAAGAAAATTGTTGTTAACATGTTTGAAATATATGTGACTTTTGACTCGTTTGATCCATTACAAATAAAACCGTTTCTGCATTTTAAATACAAGTGATTTTAACCCGTTTTTGCTATCCCATATTTCAATTCACACATTTGTTACATTATAATAGCTTTTATACGGGTCAAAACATGTTCGGGTCAAACAAGTCGGTCCTCTTTGTGTGATTCCTAGAAGCACTTTTGGCCTTTTAAATTTCTGAAAATAATCAATTTTTCTAAAAAAACATTGTTAAAAGGTTATATGCATCTTAAACATGAGTGACTTTCGACCCGTTTCATTATAGCCAAAGTTTTCCTTGTTCATTTGATCCATTAGAAATATAATATCACACATGATATATAATCATGAAAGCAAGTATTAAAGTTCAGTTAAATACCTCATTTACACCATGAGCAGCACGAACAAATCTTCTTAAGAGATTTGTGTGAAATTACATGGTTGCCCTTCTCATATCACTTCCCCAAATATGAAGACCTGGAATGACCTTAAGCAAGATCCTTTGCATATGCTTCAGGTGTAGCCAAGCCATTGCTTTCTGATGAGAAAATGAATACGCCATGGCCCTTTGTCTACGCATAGTAGCTTCAGAATTGCTCAGAAGCTTTGCTTCTATCTCTTCTTTAGACTGCACGCTATCGTTCCATTCATCTCCATTCTGTTAAAAAATAGACAAAAAAACACATACATGCAAGATCGGTTAAAACGGATTTGGGTTTTTTTTCATAGTGTTGAAACAGGTTGGCTTGATCTGTCAGTTTTTGTCCATTTTTTGCTAGATGATTTGTTTCAAATTGATTTAAGCAGACCTTTTTGCTACACCAGTAATCTATTTCTTTTAAATAAAGTATACTATAGCTTCTATGCATTAGCACGTTTGGATGAGTTTCAACATGTTTGACCCGTTTACTTTCAAACTAATTATATATTTACATCTACCGCTTAACATGCTAAAGATAGAACATAACTACATTTAAACCATTTATAACTAAATGGGTCAAAATCGACACTTCTAATCAGCATTCTCTATGATTGATGCACTCGCTTCTACAGGATGTTCATCCACAAACCCTTTCTTCTCTGACTTCTATGGTTAAAACAACAAATTATTGTAAACTAATGAGCTGATTATCGACAAGCTGTGAAATAGCAGCGGATCATAAACAAACCTGAGTTTTCTTTTCTTTGGAGATTGGACTCAATGTCTTCTTAATTGAAGAAAACCAACTTCCTTTCCTCCCCATTACTGAATCATTCCCCAATTAGACTGTTTTTCAACATAAATTCACCATCTTTTTGGTTTTGATAACAATATATGACCTTTTGTCACACCCCGACCGACGGCAGAATCATCGGAGCGGACGAGGGAATGATTGATTGTTCATAACTTATGATTGTCTAATAGTGAAAATAATATTAAAATCAGATTACAGGATAGCATGAATTTAGCAGATACAAATACAACAGTTAAATTCACAAATAATAATTGTCTTTTGTTTTGACTAAGTTCAGGTCTTATATGATCAAGTAGAAGTCCACTAGCTTGCTTAACCTGAAATCATGTGAGAAAATAAAGTCAGCTAACGAATTAGCTGGTGACTAGTCATAGTTTTGAGTATACATATAGATTGATTGATTGATTGAGAATAATCCAATAAACAAGGTAACGTTAAAACTTATATTGCAATAGTAAAGCATATAGATAAACCGACACAATAACAACCCTTTGACTTGACACTTGCACATAATAGACTCCACACATACACCATAGATTAACTCCTGCCTCTGGCACAAGCACCACTCGTAAGCCATATGGGGTGGGTTATCCAAACCAGTAGATCTACATTGTTGCCAGGATTGATTGATTGATTGAATTAGGGTTTTACTGTCGTCCAGTTTATCACAGTATGTTCACATAATTGCAAGTAATAACATAACCTGTCTTGAATTGAATTTAGAATGAAATAACAATAGAATATCATGATTGAATATATTGTATCACATGATTTCCCCCAAATAAAAAATGATATAAAAAGGGGATATGAATACTCACTTGATTGATGAGATTGAATTTTGAACGTGATAGATTTGACACCAGCGATTTCCTTATGATTAACCTAAGGAATGGTGCCTCGAATTAGAATAATGGTGATTTGAGAATTGGGAATGTGTTAGGGTTTCCATTTGGTTTTGAATGGTAGTTTAAATTAAATAATTTATTTAGTTAAAAATGTTTTGAAATAAAATGAATTTATTGAAAATGATTATGTTTTGTATTTATTAAAAATGTATGTATCAGTATTCGTATCTGTTTGATTTATCGTTAACGTGTGGAAAATAAACAAATAATTAATTTTATTAATTAATTTTGTCAATTAATTAAAGTATTTAATTATTTAAATGGCTAAAAGAAATGAAAAATGTTTTTGGAATGATTTAAATATAAAACATTTATATTTAATCGTGATTTAAATACTAATAAATATTATTTGAATAAATTAAAGGTAACACTGTGTCGAATAATAATTTAAATAAATTAAATTATTAAAAGTCCACTTTCGTATAAATAATTTTTGTATTATTTGTAATTTTATTTATTAAAACATTTAATATAAATGGATAAAATATTAAAATAAATTTCAGAAAAATAGTTAAGTTGTTTAAAACAATTTTAATGTTTATTAAAACATTTTTATAATTTTTGGGTATTTTTCTGGAATTTTTAAAAGCTTAAAAAGGGGTTTAAAAAAATATTGAGGTGGCCGGGTTTCGAACCTGCGACCTCAGGTGTGGGATAGGGCATGGGAACCGGTGAACCAAGGCTGTGAGCCGCGAAAGGAATCTGTTTCGAATTGTTTTAAACACAAGTTTAAATCAAACCTCCAATTCCCAAAACCCATTCGAGCCCTAGGTTCGAATCCTCCCAAATTGAACACGAATTCGTTCTCGGTAGCTTCTGCAATCATGGGGATTTTGTTCCCCATGATAAACCGAATGTGTATGTGTGTGTAATTAATTGTATGATGATCAAATTAAGTTTTTACCCAGTGAAGAACAGTCGCGGCACAGTGGTGATCGACGGGTGAGCAAAACGCGATGAAAATCCAATTAGTTTCGTAGGTAGCTTCGGATAATGATCGAGATTAAAAGCCCGTTGCCAATTTTGACCAAAATCGATCGGAGATGGGCTTTTAGCTAAGTTGCAGGTCGACGGGTATGGAGGAGTTCGAAGGGGTTGCTCGTGTGATTTTTCAAGTGGAATCAATGGTAGGATAGATTAGGAATATGTATAACATCGTCCACGTTCGATTAATTGAATTATTATTGTTGTTTGGTGGGTTTATGAGCTGGATTAGAATCCAAGAATAAAGTGAGATTTAGAGCCGTTAGTGGACTGATTCAACGCGTGTTTTTGTTGGATTCCAGTTCGAATTGGATCCAAGGATTGACTCGGTCAAGATGTGGGGTTCGAAATCGAGTGTCTTGGTCGTTTTGTGCTTCGCCGGAGAGTTGGCCGGAGTTTGACCAGCGGCGAAGGTGGTTCGACGGGGATGGTTTGGGATTTAAAAAAAAATTACACATTGACCCCCTGAGGTTTGAAAGGTTTATTTTTTTATGTTTTAAGTTTCTAATTTGAGTTTCAGAAATGACATTTAGGCCCCTGGACTTTATTATTTATTATTGATATATATATATATATATTATTATTATTATTATTATTATTATCATTATTATAATTATTATTATAATTGTTGTAATTATCAACATTCTAACAAAAATTAATATATATATATATATATATATATATATATATATATATATATATTACTGAAATACGTGATGTTACAGTCTCCCCTGCTTTAGGAAATTTCGTTCCGAAATTTGTTCACGAGGAGGCTGAAACGAAAAGATGAGAATACTGGGATTTCATTTGGTCCTCACGTTCCCAGATGAACTCTGGGCCACGTTTAGATTCCCAGCGGACTTTTGACAATAGGTATCCGACTATGCTTGAATGTTTGACTTCCCGATCCATAATTTCCACAGGTTTCTCAATAAAGTGCATAGATTCAACAATCTGAACTTCGTCGAGTGGAATGTGGAGATTTTTATCGGCAAGACATTTCTTGAGATTTGAAACATGAAACGTTGGTTGTATATTGCTGAGCTCTTGGGGTAGTTCAAGCTTGTAGGCTACTTTCCCAATTCGCTCGTGTACTTTGAATGAACCCACATAACGAGGTGCTAGTTTCCCTTTCTTTCCAAAGCGAATCACTTCCTTCCAAGGTGATACCTTAAGAAGTACGAGATCACCGACATTGTATTCCATGGGTTTACGTCTTTTATCAGCATTAAGCTTTTGACGATTTCTAGCAGTGAGCAAACTATCACGGATCTTATAAATATTTTTCGGTTGTTTCTTGTATCAATTCCGGACCAGTAATTTGTGATTCACCAACTTCAGACCATACAAGGCCTCAAATGGTGCCATCTGTTGGTCTGGTAACTGTTATTGTAAGAGAATTCAATCAACGGAAGATGAGAATCCCACGATCCACTGAAATCAATGACACAAGCCCGGAGCATATCCTTGAGGGTTTGTATCGTTCTTTCAGTCTGACCGTCAGTTCACGGATGATAGGCTGTGTCAAGATTCAGTTGAGTTTCGAGAGATGATTGGAGACTTTTCCAGAAACGAGAGATGAAGCAACCATCACGATCAGAGATAATATCTTTACTTGACAATAGATTGTTTAGGAAGACTATCATCACGTAATCAGGTGTTGATGATATCTCAAAATGTAAGTTGATAAGTAAGGAATAAATGGTTTGATGTAGCTAGATCGAGTCAAAACATGAGAATAAAGGAAAGAAGTCGTTTTAAGAATTTAAATACTCCAAACTTGGAATCAAAATCAACTTAAAGCGATCGGGTCTCTTTTCAAGTTCAGAGATCATGCTTTGGCTTGATAGGTCGAAACACTAACGTTATTTCACCCTTCAAGTTAATACATGCGTCTCGTCACTTGATTACAACCATGGTAAATTGATGATCAAGGAATGAGAATAGTCCTTAAGGTATGGTTTTCACCCCTAACTTGATGGTGTACTCTCAAGGTATGACCACTAGCTTACCAATCCAAAAAGTTTGATCCCAACTCATTGTTGAGGATCCATAAAATAAGACGAGGTAACTCATCATTAAGGTGAGGGGTTCACTCCTATCTTAACGATGAATTTTTACAAAACAAAATATAACAGGATAAACTTCTTTATCAAAATCCAGAATTCACTCCTACTTTGATGAGGTCGTTTATTTGAGAAATTGCAATCCATAAGAATGATATTATCATCAAGGTATGAATTTCACACGTATCTTGATGATTGAGCTTGATATTAACAAGAAAACAATCGAAGATTGACATTTGTCACCAAAGTACGGGTTTCAATCCTATTTTAGTGAGATCATGTCATTTGTGAAATGCAAGTTCCAAAGTGAATAGTTGAAGTCAGTCCTCGAGATAAGGAAATCACCCTAATCCAGAGGATGAAATTTCATAAAACACATCATTGGAAACCATTTATTAAAACGAATAAAGAATCATCACCAAAGTAAGGGAATCACCCCTGTTTTGATGAGTTAGAATTATTTAGGAGATATGAGTTTCCTTAGTCATAGGTTGACTTGCAAACTCTTGCATCTCCCGCGGTGCAAACGGTTCAAAGTTCGACTTAACAACGAAAGGAAAAATATTTCAATTAGAAATTTAGAAATTTTCAAATTACATCAATGTAACAAAGGAAATCACGATTACAAATCTTGAATTACATCATGAAGACGAAATCAAGGACAAGAATTATTCAACACCACATCATTAGTGGCTTGAGCTTGTTGGGTATTGATGTTGAAAGCACGTCCTTGAGCCGTAGGAACTAGGCTGATAAGTTGAAGGCATCGATTGCGAAAATGGTTGGGATCACCACATTGATAGCATGCACGTCCCTGGGTAATTGCAGGAGGATGTTGGTGAACTGGTGCATTGGTTGGAGCTTTAGCAGCACTCCTGCACACGTTGAATGTATGACCCAAACGACCACAGTTTGTGCATTGACGACACTGAATGTTAGCGGGATGGTGATAATTGCAGTTGTTACACTGCGGATAGGGTCCAGCGTATGGCTTTTTCATTAGCGGTTGATTGTTTACCGCTGGTTGACGAGTTGGAGGGACTTGATTAATTGGTACAGCAGGGGTAATCACAGCAAAGTTTTGAGAGTTAGCCTTCCTCTTCTTGTTATTGGAAAGCTCGGGTTGGTCGGTTTTGACGGTTTCGTTGGGAAGTTTATCGATATTCTTCTTCGAACCTTTCCTGGTTAAAGAACCAGCTTTCACATGATTATCGGTTAGCTGTGCAGCCAGCCTAATAGCATCTTCTAGTGTCGAAGGATTTCTTCCTAACACTGTATCCTGAATCTGCATGGGTAGACAACCAATGTATTTCTCGATGGCTCGGGAGGTAGGGGTAGTAAGGTGCGGTACCAAAAGGCTTAGTTCGTGAAATCGATTAGTGTATGCTAGGTTTTCGCCACTGTCTTGGGTTAACTCCCAGAATTCAGCTTCCAGTTTCCGGACTTCATTTCTTGGGCAGAACTCTTTAGTCATGAGCTCCTTAACTTCAGTCCATGTTAAGGCTAGAGCAGTTTCAGTTCCACGGGTTCGTTTCTCTCCGTTCCACCAAGTAAGTGTGCGTTTCTGGAGAACACTTGTGGCATACCGGACTTTTAGATTTTCAGGGCATTCGCTGTTAAGGAAAGTGTTCTCGATGCTTTCGAACCACTGTAGTAATCCAGTAGCTCCTTCAGTTCCACTGAACTTAGTGGGGTTGCAAGAACTGAAATGTTTATAAGTACAAGTTTGTCGAGGGTTTGGTGCAGTTGGGTTTTGAACAGCATTGTTGCCTTGGTTCAAATAGGTAAGTAAGTTGGGATGACCGCAATTACTTCACGTGCTACAATAGCAGAAATCTTACGGGCAGAGTTTCTAGACCGTGAACGGATTTGATGAGAAGACATTCTGGAATATCATTAAGATATTTTATGAGAATTGGATAATAGGAGTTATACCACATGAAAACGACAATCGGGAATTTGGCATAATAACAATGATATGTTCCGAGTGTAATCGTTTGATTCGTAAATCAAAGAGAATACGTTGACTAATCAAAGTGTTATGTCTAACACAACCTCATTGAAGACATGCGTACCTATAAGCAGATACTCATCCCGAGGGTTCCCAGATAAGGTAGACAGATCCATCGGTTGGTTTGGATTTATACGAATACCTTGCCTAGACAGAACACCCCGAGATACAGGCATCCCACTCTTCCAGCATTGCATGTTTCAAGTTGTGAGACACAGACTTTGACGAGATTTTGAAAACCATGAATAACAATCGAGTTTTGGAGTTTGAAATCACTTGAATTAGGCACACAATGCCTTAGAATATGATCTGAGAATTTGTATGTGCATTGATAGGAATCAAAGTTAAGAAGAATCACATAAGGCATATAATCACATAAACAAATATAAACATATAAGGCACATAAAATCCTATCTAAGCATGTAAAATACATGAGAGGACTCATGTGTAAGGGTTCTTAGTTATAGTCTAGGTCATTCCATTTCTAATAACCTAATTCCCTATAAGCATGGCTCTGATACCAATCTGTCACACCCCGACCGACGGCGGAATCATCGGAGCGGACGAGGGAATGATTGATTGTTCATAACTCATGATTGTCTAATAGTGAAAATAATATTAAAATCAGATTACAGGATAGCATGAATTTAGCAGATACAAATACAACAGTTAAAGTCACAAATAATAATTGTCTTTTGTTTTGACTAAGTTCAGGTCTTATATGATCAAGTAGAAGTCCACTAGCTTGCTTAACCTGAAATCATGTGAGAAAATAAAGTCAGCTAACGAATTAGCTGGTGAGTAGTCATAGTTTTGAGTATACATATAGATTGATTGATTGATTGAGAATAATCCAATTCACAAGGTAACGTTAAGACTTATATTGCAATAGTAAAGCATATAGATAAACCGACACAATAACATCCCCTTGACTTGACACTTGCACATAATAGACTCCACACATACACCATAGATTAACTCCTGCCTCTGGCACAATCACCACTCGTAAGCCATATGGGGTGGGTTATCCAAACCAGTAGATCTACATTGTTGCCAGGATTGATTGATTGATTGAATTAGGGTTTTACTGTCGTCCAGTTTATCACAGTATGTTCACATAATTGCAAGTAATAACATAACCTGTCTTGAATTGAATTTAGAATGAAATAACAATAGAATATCATGATTGAATATATTGTATCACATGATTTCCCCCAAATAAAAATGATATAAAAGGGGATATGAATACTCACTTGATTGATGAGATTGAATTTTGAACGTGATAGATTTGACACCAGCGATTTCCTTATGATTAACCTAAGGAATGGTGCCTCGAATTAGAATAATGGTGATTTGAGAATTGGGAATGTGTTAGGGTTTCCATTTGGTTTTCAATGGTAGTTTAAATTAAATAATTTATTTAGTTAAAAATGTTTTGAAATAAAATGAATTTATTGAAAATGATTATGTTTTGTATTTATTAAAAATGTATGTATCAGTATTCGTATCTGTTTGATTTATCGTTAACGTGTGGAAAATAAACAAATAATTAATTTTATTAATTAATTTTGTCAATTAATTAAAGTATTTAATTATTTAAATGGCTAAAAGAAATGAAAAATGTTTTTGGAATGATTTAAATATAAAACATTTATATTTAATCGTGATTTAAATACTAATAAATATTATTTGAATAAATTAAAGGTAACACTGTGTCGAATAATAATTTAAATAAATTAATTATTAAAAGTCCACTTTCGTATAAATAATTTTTGTATTATTTGTAATTTTATTTATTAAAACATTTAATATAAATGGATAAAATATTAAAATAAATTTCAGAAAAATAGTTAAGTTGTTTAAAACAATTTTAATGTTTATTAAAACATTTTTATAATTTTTGGGTATTTTTCTGGAATTTTTAAAAGCTTAAAAAGGGGTTTAAAAAAATATTGAGGTGGCCGGGTTTCGAACCCGCGACCTCAGGTGTGGGATAGGGCATGGGAACCGGTGAACCAAGGCTGTGAGCCGCGAAAGGAATCTGTTTCGAATTGTTTTAAACACAAGTTTAAATCAAACCTCCAATTCCCAAAACCCATTCGAGCCCTAGGTTCGAATCCTCCCAAATTGAACACGAATTCGTTCTCGGTAGCTTCTGCAATCATGGGGATTTTGTTCCCATGATAAACCGAATGTGTATGTGTGTGTAATTAATTGTATGATGATCAAATTAAGTTTTTACCCAGTGAAGAACAGTCGCGGCACAGTGGTGATCGACGGGTGAGCAAAACGCAATGAAAATCCAATTAGTTTCGTAGGTAGCTTCGAATAATGATCGAGATTAAAAGCCCGTTGCCAATTTTGACCAAAATCGATCGGAGATGGGCTTTTAGCTAAGTTGCAGGTCGACGGGTATGGAGGAGTTCGAAGGGGTTGCTCGTGTGATTTTTCAAGTGGAATCAATGCTAGGATAGATTAGGAATATGTATAACATCGTCCACGTTCGATTAATTTAATTATTATTGTTGTTTGGTGGGTTTATGAGCTGGATTAGAATCCGAGAATAAAGTGAGATTTAGAGCCGTTAGTGGACTGATTCAACGCGTGTTTTTGTTGGATTCCAGTTCGAATTGGATCCAAGGATTGACTCGGTCAAGATGTGGGGTTCGAAATCGAGTGTCTTGGTCGTTTTGTGCTTCGCCGGAGAGTTGGCCGGAGTTTGACCGGCGGCGAAGGTGGTTCGACGGGGATGGTTTGGGATTTAAAAAAAATTACACATTGACCCCCTGAGGTTTGAAAGGTTTATTATTTTATGTTTTAAGTTTCTAATTTGAGTTACAGAAATGACATTTATTTATTATTGATATATATATATATATATATATTATTATTATTATTATTATTATTATTATCATTATTATAATTATTATTATAATTGTTGTAATTATCAACATTCTAACAAAAATTAATATATATATATATATATATATTTTATATATTACTGAAATACGCGATGTTACAGTCTCCCTGCTTTAGGAAATTTCGTCCCGAAATTTGTTCACGAGGAGGCTGAAACGAAAAGATGAGAATACTGGGATTTCATTTGGTCCTCACGTTCCCAGATGAACTCTGGGCCACGTTTAGATTCCCAGCGGACTTTTGACAATAGGTATCCGACTATGCTTGAATGTTTGACTTCCCGATCCCTAATTTCCACAGGTTTCTCAATAAAGTGCATAGATTCAACAATCTGAACTTTGTCGAGTGGAATGTGGAGATTTTTATCGGCAAGACATTTCTTGAGATTTGAAACATGAAACGTTGGTTGTATATTGCTGAGCTCTTGGGGTAGTTCAAGCTTGTAGGCTACTTTCCCAATTCGCTCGTGTACTTTGAATGAACCCACGTAACGAGGTGCTAGTTTCCCTTTCTTTCCAAAGCGAATCACTCCCTTCCAAGGTGATGCCTTAAGAAGTACGAGATCACCGACATTGTATTCCATGGGTTTACGTCTTTTATCAGCATTAAGCTTTTGACGATTTCTAGCTGTGAGCAAACTATCACGGATCTTATAAATTTTGTCGGTTGTTTCTTGTATCAATTCCGGACCAGTAATTTGTGATTCACCAACTTCAGACCATACAAGGCCTCAAATGGTGCCATCTGTTGGTCTGGTAACTGTTATTGTAAGAGAATTCAATCAACGGAAGATGAGAATCCCACGATCCACTGAAATCAATGACACAAGCCCGGAGCATATCCTCGAGGGTTTGTATCGTTCTTTCAGTCTGACCGTCAGTTCACGGATGATAGGCTGTGTCAAGATTCAGTTGAGATTCGAGAGATGATTGGAGACTTTTCCAGAAACGAGAGATGAAGCGACCATCACGATCAGAGATAATATCTTTACTTGACAATAGATTGTTTAGGAAGACTATCATCACGTAATCAGGTGTTGATGATATCTCAAAATGTAAGTTGATAAGTAAGGAATAAATGGTTTGATGTAGCTAGATCGAGTCAAAACATGAGAATAAAGGAAAGAAGTCGTTTTAAGAATTTAAACACTCCAAACTTGGAATCAAAATCAACTTAAAGCGATCGGGTCTCTTTTCAAGTTCAGCGATCATGCTTTGGCTTGATAGGTCGAAACACTAACGTTATTTCACCCTTCAAGTTAATACATGCGTCTCGTCACTTGATTACAACCATGGTAAATTGATGATCAAGGAATGAGAATAGTCCTCAAGGTATGGTTTTCACCCCTAACTTGACGGTGTACTCTCAAGGTATGACCACTAGCTTACCAATCCAAAAAGTTTGATCCCAACTCATTGTTGAGGATCCATAAAATAAGACGAGGTAACTCATCATTAAGGAGAGGGGTTCACTCCTATCTTAACGATGAATTTTACAAAAAACAAAATATAACAGGATAAACTTCTTCATCAAAATCCAGAATTCACTCCTACTTTGATGAGGTCGTTTATTTGAGAAATTGCAATCCATAAGAATGATATTATCATCAAGGTATGAATTTCACGCGTATCTTGATGATTGAGCTTGATATTAACAAGAAAACAATCGAAGATTGACATTTGTCACCAAAGTACGGGTTTCAATCCTATTTTAGTGAGATCATGTCATTTGTGAAATGCAAGTTCCAAAGTGAATAGTTGAAGTCAGTCCTCAAGATAAGGAAATCACCCTAATCCAGAGGATGAAATTTCATAAAACACATCATTGGAAACCATTTATTGAAACGAATAAAGAATCATCACCAAAGTAAGGGAATCACCCCTGTTTTGATGAGTTAGAATTATTTAGGAGATATGAGTTTCCTTAGTCATAGGTTGACTTGCAAACTCTTGCATCTCCCGCGGTGCAAACGGTTCAAAGTTCGACTTAACAACGAAAGGAAAAATATTTCAATTAGAAATTTAGAAATTTTCAAATTACATCAATGTAACAAAGGAAATCACGATTACAAATCTTGAATTACATCATGAAGACGAAATCAAGGACAAGAATTATTCAACACCACATCATTAGTGGCTTGAGCTTGTTGGGTATTGATGTTGAAAGCACGTCCTTGAGCCGTAGGAACTAGGCTGATAAGTTGAAGGCATCGATTGCGAAAATGGTTGGGATCACCACATTGATAGCATGCACGTCCCTGGGTAATTGCAGGAGGATGTTGGTGAACTGGTGCATTGGTTGGAGCTTTAGCAGCACTCCTGCACACGTTGAATGTATGACCCAAACGACCATAGTTTGTGCATTGACGACACTGAATGTTAGCGGGATGGTGATAATTGCAGTTGTTACACTGCGGATAGGGTCCAGCGTATGGCTTTTTCATTAGCGGTTGATTGTTTACCGCTGGTTGACGAGTTGGAGGGACTTGATTAATTGGTACAGCAGGGGTAATCACAGCAAAGTTTTGAGAGTTAGCCTTCCTCTTCTTGTTATTGGAAAGCTCGGGTTGGTCGGTTTGACGGTTTCGTTGGGAAGTTTATCGATATTCTTCTTCGAACCTTTCCTGGTTAAAGAACCAGCTTTCACATGATTATCGGTTAGCTGTGCAGCCAGCCTAATAGCATCTTCTAGTGTCGAAGGATTTCTTCCTAACACTGTATCCTGAATCTGCATGGGTAGACAACCAATGTATTTCTCGATGGCTCGGGAGGTAGGGGTAGTAAGGTGCGGTACCAAAAGGCTTAGTTCGTGAAATCGATTAGTGTATGCTAGGTTTTCGCCACTGTCTTGGGTTAACTCCCAGAATTCAGCTTCCAGTTTCCGGACTTCATTTCTTGGGCAGAACTCTTTAGTCATGAGCTCCTTAACTTCAGTCCATGTTAAGGCTAGAGCAGTTTCAGTTCCACGGGTTCGTTTCTCTCCGTTCCACCAAGTAAGTGCGCGTTTCTGGAGAACACTTGTGGCATACCGGACTTTTAGATTTTCAGGGCATTCGCTGTTAAGGAAAGTGTTCTCGATGCTTTCGAACCACAGTAGTAATCCAGTAGCTCCTTCAGTTCCACTGAACTTAGTGGGGTTGCAAGAACTGAAATGTTTATAAGTACAAGTTTGTCGAGGGTTTGGTGCAGTTGGGTTTTGAACAGCATTGTTGCCTTGGTTCAAATAGGTAAGTAAGTTGGGATGACCGCAGTTACTTCACGTGCTACAATAGCAGAAATCTTACGGGCAGAGTTTCTAGACCGTGAACGGATTTGACGAGAAGACATTCTGGAATATCATTAAGATATTTTATGAGAATTGGATAATAGGAGTTATACCACATGAAAACGACAATCGGGAATTTGGCATAATAACAATGATATGTTCCGAGTGTAATCGTTTGATTCGTAAATCAAAGAGAATACGTTGACTAATCAAAGTGTTATGTCTAACACAACCTCATTGAAGACATGCGTACCTATAAGCAGATACTCATCCCGAGGGTTCCCAGATAAGGTAGACAGATCCATCGGTTGGTTTGGATTTAAACGAATACCTTGCCTAGACAGAACACCCCGAGATACAGGCATCCCACTCTTCCAGCATTGCATGTTTCAAGTTGTGAGACACAGACTTTGACGAGATTTTGAAAACCATGAATAACAATCGAGTTTTGGAGTTTGAAATCACTTGAATTAGGCACACAATGCCTTAGAATATGATCTGAGAATTTGTATGTGCATTGATAGGAATCAAAGTATAAGAAGAATCACATAAGGCATATATCACATAAACAAATATAAACATATAAGGCACATAAAATCCTATCTAAGCATGTAAAATACATGAGAGGACTCATGTGTAAGGGTCTTAGTTATAGTCTAGGTCATTCCATTTCTAATAACCTAATTCCCTATAACCATGGCTCTGATACCAATCTGTCACACCCCGACCGACGGCGGAATCATCGGAGCGGACGAGGGAATGGTTGATTGTTCATAACTCATGATTGTCTAATAGTGAAAATAATATTAAAATCAGATTACAGGATAGCATGAATTTAGCAGATACAAATACAACAGTTAAAGTCACAAATAATAATTGTCTTTTGTTTTGACTAAGTTCAGGTCTTATATGATCAAGTAGAAGTCCACTAGCTTGCTTAACCTGAAATCATGTGAGAAAATAAAGTCAGCTAACGAATTAGCTGGTGAGTAGTCATAGTTTTGAGTATACATATAGATTGATTGATTGATTGAGAATAATCCAATTCACAAGGTAACGTTAAGACTTATATTGCAATAGTAAAGCATATAGATAAACTGACACAATAAAACCCCTTGACTTGACACTTGCACATAATAGACTCCACACATACACCATAGATTAACTCCTGCCTCTGGCACAATCACCACTCGTAAGCCATATGGGGTGGGTTATCCAAACCAGTAGATCTACATTGTTGCCAGGATTGATTGATTGATTGAATTAGGGTTTTACTGTCGTCCAGTTTATCACAGTATGTCACATAATTGCAAGTAATAACATAACCTGTCTTGAATTGAATTTAGAATGAAATAACAATAGAATATCATGATTGAATATATTGTATCACATGATTTCCCCCAAATAAAAAATGATATAAAAAGGGGATATGAATACTCACTTGATTGATGAGATTGAATTTTGAACGTGATAGATTTGACACCAGCGATTTCCTTATGATTAACCTAAGGAATGGTGCCTCGAATTAGAATAATGGTGATTTGAGAATTGGGAATGTGTTAGGGTTTCCATTTGGTTTTTAATGGTAGTTTAAATTAAATAATTTATTTAGTTAAAATGTTTTGAAATAAAATGAATTTATTGAAAATGATTATGTTTTGTATTTATTAAAAATGTATGTATCAGTATTCGTATCTGTTTGATTTATCGTTAACGTGTGGAAAATAAACAAATAATTAATTTTATTAATTAATTTTGTCAATTAATTAAAGTATTTAATTATTTAAATGGCTAAAGAAATGAAAAATGTTTTTGGAATAATTTAAATATAAAACATTTATATTTAATCGTGATTTAAATACTAATAAATATTATTTGAATAAATTAAAGGTAACACTGTGTCGAATAATAATTTAAATAAATTAAATTATTAAAAGTCCACTTTCGTATAAATAATTTTTGTATTATTTGTAATTTTATTATTAAAACATTTAATATAAATGGATAAAATATTAAAATAAATTTCAGAAAAATAGTTAAGTTGTTTAAAACAATTTTAATGTTTATTAAAACTTTTTATAATTTTTGGGTATTTTTCTGGAATTTTTAAAAGCTTAAAAAGGGGTTTAAAAAAATATGAGGTGGCCGGGTTTCGAACCGCGACCTCAGGTGTGGGATAGGGCATGGGAACCGGTGAACCAAGGCTGTGAGCCGCGAAAGGAATCTGTTTCGAATTGTTTTAAACACAAGTTTAAATCAAACCTCCAATTCCAAAACCCATTCGAGCCCTAGGTTCGAATCCTCCCAAATTGAACACGAATTCGTTCTCGGTAGCTTCTGCAATCATGGGGATTTTGTTCCCTATGATAAACCGAATGTGTATGTGTGTGTAATTAATTGTATGATGATCAAATTAAGTTTTTACCCAGTGAAGAACAGTCGCGGCACAGTGGTGATCGACGGGTGAGCAAAACGCGATGAAAATCCAATTAGTTCGTAGGTAGCTTCGGAGAATGATCGAGATTAAAAGCCCGTTGCCATTTTGACCAAAATCGATCGGAGATGGGCTTTTAGCTAAGTTGCAGGTCGACGGGTATGGAGGAGTTCGAAGGGGTTGCTCGTGTGATTTTTCAAGTGGAATCAATGCTAGGATAGATTAGGAATATGTATAACATCGTCCACGTTCGATTAATTGAATTATTATTGTTGATTGGTGGGTTTATGAGCTGGATTAGAATCCGAGAATAAAGTGAGATTTAGAGCCGTTAGTGGACTGATTCAACGCGTGTTTTTGTTGGATTCCAGTTCGAATTGGATCCAAGGATTGACTCGGTCAAGATGTGGGGTTCGAAATCGAGTGTCTTGGTCGTTTTGTGCTTCGCCGGAGAGTTGGCCGGAGTTTGACCGGCGGCGAAGGTGGTTCGACGGGGATGGTTTGGGATTTAAAAAAAAAATTACACATTGACCCCTTGAGGTTTGAAAGGTTTATTATTTTATGTTTTAAGTTTCTAATTTGAGTTTCAGAAATGACATTTAGGCCCTGGACTTTATTATTTATTATTGATATATATATATATATATTATTATATTATTATTTATTATTATTATTATCATTATTATAATTATTATTATAATTGTTGTAATTATCAACATTCTAACAAAAAATTAATATATATATATATATTATATATATATATATTACTGAAATACGCGATGTTACACCTTTGACATTCAAAATCAAACTAACACTTCAAATCGAACAAAAACTCACCGGATCTAGAACAAAACTAAAAATTTCCTGGTATCAAATTAAGGTTTAAAAAAGTTCGATTAAGCAAATCAAACACAAAACAGATCTAAGAATAGCTAAATATAGAACAAGATTGAAATTCTACAATGCTTATAAACAAAAACGTGTAGCTACAAATAAAACAAATTGACACACAAAAAAATGTACTCACATAAAAATTTGAATCCGAATAGCTAAGAATAGCTTATCTCGGCCAGAAAAGTGATGAAGAAATTACGAAATTTCACGAGAATCACGCAGTGACAACCTCGACAAATTAAAAGCCGCAATGTAAAAGTCTACATGAAACAGAAACAAAAGCAGTCAATGCAAATATAAACCGCACAAAAGCTCACTAACCTAGAAAGCCGTTGACATCGTAAGCCTGGAAGGAGATCAAAACTGAGTTGGTTGATATTGACAATCTCCGATTGAGTTCCGGAGCAGAAGATGGAAGGGAACGGGAGAAGGGATGGGCAATAAAAATGAGTTGGTTATCTAAGATCTACTTTTTGAACAAGGGTTTGTTTGAATTTTGAAATTTGATTTTTCCTCCTCTCTTGTTGCTTCCTCTCTGCATGCTTTAGGTATTGTACATAATGCTTTAAGGGTTGTAAAACTCTTAATTTTAAGAGATTTTGGTCAAATGACCATTTTATCCTTCTCATTTGCTTATATATAGTATAGAGTTCAAATAATGGAAAAAACTTTATATACATTTATATGTTTATTTTTTATTTGAATTCAATACACTTTGTAATCTTTTGAATGATATTTAAAAAAATTATATTAGTAACAATTGATATGGTATTTCACGGGTTTGCTGCTCCAATTGGACATGTCACTCTCTCACACATATTCAATCTTTTTCCTGTATAAATATTCTCGTATGGAGTTAGTCTGTACTTGATTTTTTAGCAAGCAACATGACACACTATTAAATTTTGTCTTTTTAGTGATACGAAAGTAACTTAGCTATAATAAGCAGTTAGATGTTAGTTCAAACACCACGGGGTTGGTAGGCGAATCCTCTAGCAAGAATTTTACACACACATACACACATTGAAATACGCATGCCAAAACCATAAATCTGACGTCACGCTTCGAGATACTGTTGGATTATCATGATCACTTCGACGATATTAACCTCGCAAACACCTAGGATAATTTCTCTGAACCCCATGAGTACAAACAATGCTACCGAGCATTCCTAGAATGCCACGTCTATATTAATGCGCATTGTACAACAATACAATGTCATTACTAGTGAGCATTCGTAAATATTCGTCACCGTATAAAATAACAATAGCGTTGCAAAAATACTTAAGAGTTATGACAGTACTTATGTGATGTCCTAACAGACATAACTAAATATTCGTCGTATGTGTCGGGTGAGTTTTTGTTGCAAGTCGACAAATTACCGATATGCATTTTTGTATTGGCGTTAATGTCACACCCCAACCTTGACGGCGGAAACGTCGAGATGTGAGAGTTAAGATCGTTCACAGCCACATAACGCTATTATTAATTCAAATATTATTCATAAATTTCAAAGGTAACATTACAAACATAAGTCTCAATAAAGAAATAACAAACATGATAAGAAATATAACAAGCTCATTTATTTATTTAACTAGGTCCATTCCTATTTGTGAACAAGCTTCAAAAGTGTGGCGATCAAACTTGAGTATTTCCTGAAATATGTTAAAATAAAAAGGTCAACAATAATGTTGGTGAGATTTCCATAGTTTTCAACACATAAGTATATAAAACATGACAATTCATGTTGTAAATTAGAGAACAAAGTAACTAGAGATGTAAGACAGAATGCACAATCAAACCTTGACAAAGTTTTACAAGTCTTAAATGTTTATAAGTATATACGATTAGCTAAGTGTACTTGTATCAACCAAGCAGGTGTCAGGCCCATAGATCTATGACGTCGCCAGGCTAACAATAGTTAATGATTGTACATATATTACATTACATGGTAGCTACAAAGGTCAACTAACCATAACATACAAGTGAAATGCCGTAAGTTTACAAGAATCAAACGTTTACAAGTGCAATGATTATAACGTAACATGTTTCACCCCAAAGTGTGAAAATATGAAAAAGGGGTATAGAAATACTCATTTGATTAATAAGTATATTATTGATGATTAATATGAAATATAATAATCGTCGTTCCAGCATGACAGTCACAAGGCACCTAAATAGACATAATTACAAGGTTTAGGTTTATTGAAATGAGTTTAACGAATCAACGAGGACTAGGGTTCTAAGTCGAATTTGGGGCTTGTCAAATAATTATATTAAACAAATGGAATAAATTTATGTGTTCTTAAAAGAATATATATTTATATTTTATTCAAAGTTGTGAAAAGAACAATTATAATAATTAAAAAGGTTATATAAAGAGTTTTAATAAATTTTTATAACTAAAAATTTATTACTATATAAATAAAATTAATTGAAGAGGGATATTTGAACCAATAATAATTTACTAATTATTATTTTCAATCCATTTTATTAAAAATATTCAAACAAGCTTTGCTAAAATGTTTTATAAATAAAAACATTTTATTTAAACTTAGAAAAAATTATAGAAAATCTTTAGAAGCTTTTGAAAATATTTGGAATTTATAAAAATAATTTTATACATTTTAAAAATTTTCTGGAATTAGTTTTAGGCTAAAAAGCCTTTAAAAATAAAAACATGAGGGTGCCCGGGTTCGAACCCGGTACCTCATGCTTAGGAGCACAGTGTCTTAACCAGTGAACCAGGGCCGCGGCCTTGGTTCACTTTGGTTTCAAAACCTTTTAAACACATGTCGCAAACCACCCCAATTCGCATAAACCTAGATACGATTGATCCAATTTGAACATCAATGCGTTAATGTTAATGAACATAACCATAGGGCTTTTGATCCTTGTTTAAAACGAGAATTTTTATGTGCGTAACTTACATGATTAAGCTCATATCGATGAAGATTGTTGATAAGTTTAGTCATGGCCAAGATGAAATCGATTCAGGATTTAAACGTTGTTGATGTTCGAATTAACTTTGCAGATAGTTCTAAAGACGATGATAAGTGAAAGCCCTCTATCAATTATCACTGAGATTGACCAAAAGGTGATGCTCGACTACGTTGCAGGTCCGACGATGACGATGATCGATTTGAGGTGTTTAGATGTGTTTCAGACGGTTTTTCGTTTGATAGGAATGTAGTCTGGATTAAACCATTGATTATGCAGCGTTTAATTGGATTGTTATGGTGCTTTAATGGTCGAACGGCTCATTCGATTTGATGGTGTCGGTTTAAAAGATGTTTCAAGTAATAATTGATGATTAAACACAATTAAACCATGCGTTTAGGTTCGAATTATGTATACGAAGCAATTTGAACCGGTTTTGAGCTTCGAAATCAAACCATTTGGGCGTTTTTGGGTGGCGGAGGTCCGACGGACTTTAGCCGGAGATAGGACGGAGATCGGGGAGAGAGAAAACATGTTTGGGGAAAATTTTTGGAAATTACACATTTGGTCCCTACGATTTACATTTGTTCAATTTCTACCCAAAGTTTGGGTTTTAGTTTTAATATAAATTACACTTTAGTCCCTGAAATTATTAATGTTATCATTTTATGTAAAGTACTTGTTAATCCCAAGTTTTAACATAATATAGCTTATATTATTACAAGATTATTATATTGTCTTTATATATTAGTACTATTATTGTTATCATTATTATTTTATTTGGATTATTATTATATTATTATTCTTTTATCATTACTTATTATTATGATTGCTATTTGTTTATTATGTAAATAATTAACATTATTAACTTTCATTAAAGGATTAAAGCCAAATTAAAGAAAATAGACATAAGCAACACAAGAGTTTCATAATTGGCAACAAAGGTCCTTTACAAGATTAAACGACGTTAACTTTTAATTAACGTAAAAATACAAGATGTTACAGTCTCCTCAACTTAAAAGAATTTCGTCCCGAAATTAAGAATGAAACTTAAACGAACAGGAAACTTAAGATGAAAGATAAGTGTACTAACAGACTGTGATTGGCGTTTGATTACGGGTGAGATGCTTCACTTTGCGAATTATGGAATTTTAAGGGTTTTGACACGATGCATGCAGATTTGAACTCTGTCAGTGGAATGCGAAAGTTATCATTTACAAAGTAACTCTTTGAGATTTGACACATGAAACGTTGGGCAACGATGATGAGTTCGTGAGGTATATTAGACTTATAAAACATCTAAAATGAAGTTATGTAATATAGTAACGTCTTAAAGCCATTGAAAAAGTCTCGTAATTGTATGAAAGTTGACCGACAGAATTTAAGAATTCCAAGTGTCACCATATAATACGACACCAGCTTAATGCATATCTTGTGAATACATATTGTTCATTTGGTCAAACCGTCAGATTAAGAATGATACGATAGGCTGAGATTTGAGTTGGGTTCCCAAGATGATTAGAGACATTGCTAATAACAGAAGGTGGATCGATCATCAAAATTAACGATCGATGTTTAACGACACACCACGTTGACCGACTATTTAAGGTAAGTACGAGTCAATTTCTCAACTCATTATCTCACTATGAAATGCGCGAAACTAGTCAATCGATCAATAATGCACCAAACGTCATTATGTCATCAAGAACTACGAGGCAATTTGAACATACACAAAGCTATGTCCACTTTTCCTTATGCCAAACCCCGAATACCAATCGCGGAAATTCAGGATCCGTTTTGTCCACATCGGAATGAATGTAATAACAAGTCTTGTGAGTCGCAATCAAGATAGAGGTTTAGAGATTTTCAAGATTAGGAGTTCAAAGATTATCCAAAATAATGGGAATTGAATTCTTAATTATGGGTAAAGAATGAACCAAAGATGTTGTTCATGATCGGATCAGAATTTAAATAATTTAGAATATCGACAATAAAGACAATCACAAATAGCTTCCCAAATACAGCTTGCACACGAGGTTCACCAAACCCATGAACATAACCGTACATGATATAACCAGAAAGGCATGACATCGATTTAGTACGAAGGATCGTTTAGGAGTGTTATCATCGTGCAATTAGGTGTTGATGATAACCCGAAGGAAAATGATACACAAGAAATAAAAGGTTCCATAAAGTTAGATCAAATGACAAATTGAAACGTAAAAGTGTGAGAGAAAGATCGATTTAAAATTTAAATGTTCCAGGCTTAGAACGAGGGCTACCCTAAAGTGACAACGACCTCTTTTGAGTTCAGGAATCATGCTTTAGCTTGACTGGTTAGAACACTATCGTCGATTAATCAGATAACGGATGGGAATAGTCACCAAGGTGGGAATAGTCACCAAGGTGTGGTCATCACTCCTAGCTTGGTAGTGTATTTCTCAAAGTATGACTCTTAACTATCAAACGAGTGTTTTATCCTAACTCATTGTTAAGGATCCACAAGAATAAAACGAGGTAACTTACCATTAAGGTAAGGATAATCACTCCTATCTTAACGGTGAAGTTTTATAAAAACAATATATAGTAAAATAAAAGGCTTCATCAAAGTATAGAATTCACTCCTACTTTGATGAGGTCATTTCATTTGAGGAAAATACCATCCATAAAATTTTAAACAGGTGAAATTATCATCAAGGTATGGGTTTCACACCTATCTTGATGATTGAATTTCATGATAACAAGAAAACGATCGAGAATTAACATTTGTCACCAAAGTACGGGATTCAATCCTATTTTGGTGAGGTCATTTCATTCATGAAATACGAGTTCAAGAGAAGAATGAGTGAAATCTATCCATGAGATAAGGAAATCACCCCGATCCAGGGGATAAGATTTCATAAAACATCTGATAGAGAGATTGAAAACCATCATCGAGGTACGAAATTCATGTCACACCCTCGCTTATAGCGGAAACACGAGGATGCGACGGACGGGATCGTCATAACACTTGGTATAATTACAGAGACATAATATATGCAAAATCCTCGTGTCATGACGTCGCTCGACGCAATAGTGACTTGTGTCGTGGTTAGTCAGTTCCACGACTATCATAGTCTTATTGATTCTATAATCCAAGATACACAGTGTTCAAATATGAAAACAAATGACAAACAATACTAATGCAAATCCATTGAAATCCTGAGGGTCTCTGCTGTAACATCCCGTAGTAATGAAAAGTTAAATTTTATAAACAATTGAGTTTAATACGATGTTATTCCAATTAAAACAAAAATTATTATAATAATAATAATAATAACATCATAATAATAATAATATTACTATTAATAATTATTAAGAAATAAACATTTAATAATAATAATAATATAATAATAATAATAAACCCAAAAGTTTTGGGGTTAAAATTGTAATATCTAAAACTTATTTTGGAAATTTTTGACATAAAATAACAACCTCTGAAACCACAAGGACCAAAGTTGTAATTTTTTAAAAACCCCTTTCTCCCCCCCCGTTTTTCCGATCGCCGCGGCCACTCTCGGCCGTGTTTCCGGCAACCCCCAAACGCCCAAATCCACTTGGTTTTAAACAAATCAAACGCTCCCGACCGCCCCACATGCGAGATTCGAACCTAACCCACTGTAATTTGAATAATCTAGTTCGGTCTACTACCAAACCTACCCATCCCGATTGTCGGCCGCTTTACAATTAACAAATCCCACTCAAGCGATATCAATAATCTAATTAAATCGATCTAATGGAACTTTATCGGCCTATAAATCGAATACAAACTCCAATTGCAAATAAACCATACAAACACACTGTTCGATCACCATCTTCATCTTCGACCTGCAACGTAGTCGATTATCATCTTCTGAGTGTTATTACTCAAAATTAATAGAGGGCTTTTGCTTATCATCGACTTTACAATCTATCTGCAAAGTTAATTCGATTAAGAACAACGTTTGCATCATGAATCAATACTCACTTTGTCGCGACTGTTCTTCATAGTGACCACCTTCAAATCAACTTTAAAATGGGTAATTGAACACACCTTATTGCTCGGTTTCATCTAAGGATTAAAAGCCCCATGTTTGCTTTCGCGATCAACAACAACTTTGGGGTTGATTTGGATCCACTCGAACCTAGGGTTCTTGAATTGGGGATTCAAGTGAAATCATGTTTAAATAAATTAAAAACCATTCTCTATCACGGCCACGGCCCTTTGGTTTACTGGTATGTGTGTGGGAGTGTGGGTAGGAGGTCCCGGGTTCGACCCTGGCGACCCCCATTTATTTTTTTAAAGCCTTATTTCAACTTTTAAAAATACAGAAAAATACCTAAAAATTATAAAAATTATTTTATAAACTCTATTTATTTTTAAAACCACCAAATTAATTTTCTAGAATTTATTTTAACATTAATTTATTTATTTTATTATTATCTTTTAAAAACAAATGATTTAATTAGTCTAATTTTTATAAAATGGACTTTAAATAATAATTTAAATTATTAATGGACATTATATTATTTTTAATTATGGATTAATCGTGATAAATATAGGAATTATATTTTCACAAATTATTTACAAATGTAGTTGTATGTTATTTCTTATAAATATGTTTTAAATAATAATATAGATTAAAATGGTATTATTAATCGAAATACTATTTGTAATTATCCTTAGATAATTATAAATTACATAATTGAATCACATCATTTTTATATTTAATATCATCCAAAATATTTAAATATACATATAAAATCCCTCTAATAGAATCAAAATGTAAATAATTATTTGGTAAACTTAACACTTATTAATAATTACTTATTAATACATATATAACCCTATCAAAATCTTGTAATATATATACATCTATTTGTGTGCGTGTCGCACGTCAAACCGAACCAACCCGAATCCGACTAAATGTATCTATTCGCGTTGAACACATTTTAAAGACTTAATTACAATTAATAATAGGTGTTGATCGTGCATTGCCTTATTCTTTGAAGCTCTTGTTCATTTCATTACATCAATTCAAGGTGAGTTTCGTGACCCCTTTTTATGCTTATACAAGTTTCAATGTTTTCAATCAATAGGGGAAAAAGTATACTCATCCGTTTTCAATGCTGTACATTATATATTTAATTTTCATACTTGGAATCAACATGATACTGTTTGCATACATACATGGTGTTATTCTATGGATTATTCTTACAACCATTAATTCCGGTGTTGGAACCAACGGATAGGTATTAGTAGTTGACGTGAGGTCGAAGTCTCAATCAAATTTAAAACCAAGTACTACTAATTAGCTAGCGGTAAGTGGGTATCGAACACAGGGAGTTTGTGGAATATGTGTTTATCTTATAGTCCTGCAAAATAACTACAATTGTTCTAAAATGACAATAAAGTAAATATCAAGAATTGGATTGTTTTGGTTTAAGAACTAATAACACTAAATATATTGCAAATCACAACGCACCTTTGATACAGATTAAGAACAAGTGATCACCCTAGATTTCAGGTTTTAATCCACACTTATGTTTATGCTTACTAGAAAGAACCACATAGACATAGTTCGTGCTTGAATAGTTGTTTGTGATAAAAGAGAACTAAGTACTCGGATTGTAAAATGCGAGGTTGTTACTCGATGATCAATTGACAATTATCCAACCTTAATCCCTCCCATGATATCTCGATTGCCCATGGCACCAAGAACGTATGGTTTGGGTTAACATCAAACAACAATCAACAACTTACAAACAAATATCCAAACACCATAATAACTCAAACAAACATTCAAAGTTATCATTCTAGAAATTCAAGCACAAACATAGTGTTTCAAAAGCAAACCTTACATCTAGGATGATCACCACAAGTTTAGCTAAGCATGACTTGAATCTTCATCCTCACACAATGATTCATGTTCATATGAATCAAAAACACAAATCAAATGTTGAGAAATGTTTGGAATCATGCAAGAACAGCCACTTTTGCCTCTTTTATGGAAAGAATTCGTCAGATCCAGCTTTCCAGCAAAAGGTACCACTCAAGCCATTTTATTATGGCAAGTTGCACTTTTTCGTCAGCAGCTACCGTAACTTACGGTAGCCACCGTAAGTTACGGTAGCCACAAAGTTGATACGGTGAAAATCCACTGCATTACGGTGGGATTTGTAAGTGTTTGGGGGCCACCGTAATTTACGGTGGCTACCGTAAATTACGGTAGACCCCCATTTTCTTGTTTTGTTCCTTCTTCCCATCCTATCTTGCTCCATACCGTCGTGGTCCGTCCAAAGCTGCGTTCTCTTCGTATTAAGCTCCATAATGTGCTTGAAACAAAAGCAACTGTAGTTATCTAATTCAAGATAATTACACGACCAAATATGAGAATATTACGCGTTTTAACGTCATAAAAGGGTTGTTCCTTGAACCACCGTCACATCCCCACACTTAACCGTTGCTTGTCCCAAGCAACATATCAAATCAATTTCAAATAAGCGATCAATGTAACCCAAGCATAAACATGTAATACTTTTACTAACCCTTTTTAACAACCAAAATGACACACCCCTCGCTATGTTAATCCTCTCGGCGACAAGTAAGCACTAGCGTCCGTGAGCTAGACACACAAAAGGCAAACGGTGGTTGCACAACTATAAACTTGTACCTAAATCAACCCTTCTCTTAACAATTGCCAAACATGAATGCATATCAAAGGGACTTCCAGGTTGTAACGTGGCTAGGTGTATGGGTAGGAAATGGAATATATATGAAGAAGCGAAAACTTAACCTGGTCTTTTATTACACAATAACATAAACAACTAACTACCAAACCTAACTACTATGCATAAGATACTCAACTTCAATCTTTTTTTTCTTCGTTTTTCTATTTTTTTCTTAGTTATTCTCTTTTTTTTTTTCTTTTCATTTTTCTCTCTTCTCTTTTTTTTTTTCAACACTTTTTCCAAAATTTTTATCTATATTTATTTATTAATTATTTATTTTTTTAATAACAATAAAACAAACACGAAATCTTCATGCAAATCTTCAACATAGCATTGAAGATGATTACAGTTACTAAACAACTAATAACACTATAAGACCAGGTCAAGTTAGGTAAATTTTGAAGTAACTAGCTAAGGGGTAACAAACGATAGGCTTTTAGGCACAACATTGGGCAACTAAATGTTCAAACCCCCGCCCTTCTCGCAACCAAGCTCATATATATAATTTATGAGTTCCAACCTCCTAAATCCCACACTCGCACACATCAAAGACGAGGCTACCTAAATGCCCTTATTCTTTTCACATTCACATTCAACTAAGGTCTCGAATCGTATTCAAGCACAAGTTCTAATGCACCCCCACCTGTTGCCACTCTCACAAAGAAATGTGTTATTTATCTACAAGTGTGGCTTCAACTCTCACCAAGAATAAGAATGATTAAAGGTTGCCGATGCATCATTCGGAGTTAATCCAAGGTGTTCAAATTCTCACAATGTTTTGCTTAAATTTTTTTTTAAAACTTCAAAAATTCCCCTCATCCCCACACTTGGGATACATTGTCCCCAATGTATGGTTTTGAAAGGAACAAAATAAACAAACAAAAGACTCAAAAAGTTGAAAATAATTTTTTTATGACACTAACACCTCTTTAATTCAACCCCGACACATAAACATTAACATATCATAAGCTCCACCCTACCACCCAACCGAACTACTCAAAAGAAAACAAGAAACAAACTATACAAGAGAAGATGCAACCTGAATAGCTTGACTTATGGTGGCCTTGTGGGATGTTTCAACTCTTGCCGGGAAACTTGACACACCTTCCCGCATCCCCACACTTGTGCAACAAGTGTGCTGCATCCAGTCTTCTTACCTTCACTATCCATCTCAGTTTGTTCAACCGTCTTCTCCACTTTCTTTTTCTTCGCTCTTCTCTTTCTCTTTCTCTTCTTTTCTTTGGTTGCAACCTCTTTCACTTCCTTTAACATGTCAACAGCAAAACATGCTTCCTTGATGGAAGGGTTAGTAATAATAGAAAACATATTTAAGTTCAAAACCTTCTCACCAAACTTCATGTTCACCATTCCTAGCTCACAATCTAGGACTGCCTGTGCAGTAGCTAGAAACGGCCTACCCAAGATGACTGAATGTGGTGCATTCTCAATAGAAGAAGTGTAATCCAGTACCAGAAAATCCATTGGGTAGTAGCAATCTCTCACCTTTACAATGACATCTGTTAGCATACCCCTGGGCCTAATGGGTGTTTGGTTAGGCAACATTATTAGGGTATCAATATATTTCAATGGACCAAAATCAAATTTGTCATATAAATACCCGGGGAGGATGCTAACACATGCTCCTAGATCTAAAAGTGCCCAATCAATTTTAAGGTCTCCTATATGAATTGGAATCAAGGGCACTCCTGGATCTGGGAGTTTTAGGGGTAATTTATCTAACAAAGGAACACTTACCTGAGATGTGAATTCCAAAGCATTAATGTGTACTTGTTGTGAGCTCTTGGAACTAGATTGATGATTAGGATTCACCACAGTATCACTTGGCAGCTCTCCTTTGTTCTTCTTCAAGTTTGCTACTTCTGTTGCGAGTTGGCCCATTTGGATGCTCAAAGATTGAATGGCCTTATCACGAATTTCATCCTTTGGGCCCGAGCATCATCCAACTGATTTCTCTTTTGCATCTCCTGTTGCATCATCATAAGAATATCTATAACTTCATTCCCGCTTGAAGTAACATGACCCGATGAACCACCTTGCTCATTACCTGATTGTTGGGATTGCCTTTGGAAACCTTGATTGTTTCCACCCCAGTAATTGCCTTGACTATTGAATTGTTGGCGAGGCTCATAGTTACCTTGGGTGTTTCCTTGAAAGTTCGGGTTGGATTGATTGGCCGGATTCCCATAACTGAAGTTGGGATGATTTCTCAAACCCGGATGATAGGTATTTGAATTCATGTTGTAATTTCTTCCACCAAACCCTTGACCTTGAATAGCATTCACTTCCTCCACTTGTTCAAAAGTTACCGTGCAAGAACCCACAGTATGCCCCAACTCATTGCAATTTGTACAAACATTATAAACTTGATTTGTAGCTTGTACATTACCATCATCCACCGCATGAACTGGAGCTCGTGTAATGACCGGTCGTGCTCGTCTTGATGATTGAGCCTTCCTCTTTGATGTAACCGCCATTTGTTCCAAAAATGCCCAATCGTCTTGCTCATAATTTGTACCAAATGTACCATTTGTGATAGACATTAAATCCCGAGCATCTTCAGAATAAAGCCCCTCGTGAAAAGCGTTCAACAACTCCCATAACTCAATTCCATGATGAGGACAATTCTTGATCATCATGTTAAACCGCTCAAACGCCTCATGGAGCATTCACCTTGTTGCTGTTGGAAGCTTCTCAAGCTTCTCCTAGCATCATTAGTCTTTTAAGCTGTGAAAAACTCTTCCAAAAACCTTTGTTGCATCTCAGCCCATGTGTAAATTGAAGCGGATGACAAAGTGTAGAACCACCTCTTTGCCTTATCCTCCAATGAAAACTGAAATAACACCAACTTGACATCATCCGTAGAAAATCCTTGACCACCAATTGTGTTACAAATTGAGTCATAAGCTTCCAAATGAAAATAGGGTTCTTCCGTTGCTAACCCTTTGTACTTTGGCAAACTTTGAAGTGAATTTGTTTGGACTTCAAACGTTCTCCCTTGATTGTTTTGAGGAATGACCACTGGTGAAGGATTATTTATGATGATTGGACGAAAGTGTGCCTCAATACCTCTAGCAGCGTCCCAATTATGCCTTCGTGGAACACCCAACCTAACCCTTGGTCGCTGAGGACCCATTGGTCTTTGAACTTGTGGTCCTGGAGGCATGAATTGCTGAAACGGTGGTTGAAAGATTGCTCCCCCATGTTGTGGAGGAATTTGCTCTTGAAACTGTGGCCCATGTGGCCTCACTTGGGGTTGTATTGTGGTGGTATAATTTGTTGCTGCACAACTTGTGGTTGTGGTCTCCCATATCCTTGCATAGCTTGTCCTTGACTATAAACATAATTTCCTTGATCAGCATCTCCTTCGTACGTGTACCCTTCTTCCTCATATCTCCTAAATTCATCACTATAACCACCATCAACACCAGCTCGTCCTACTCTCGATGTTTGTACAACTTGAGGTTGTTGGTCTTGTGTATCCGGTTGCATTTGAGAAGTAGAGGGAGTATGAAATATGGATGGGTTGGATTGATATGGTTATGGTGTTGGTACTGGTCTAGACGATGATGATTTACCGGTTGTTGGGAAGAAATATGAAAAGGGTGGAATGGGTGCTGATGGGTCAAAGCTAAAAGAATGTTTGGTTTGGGTACTTGTAGGTAATGGGGTATGGGTTGGTTTAGTCTCAGGGGGTAATGTAGGATTAGGTAAAGGCTCGGATGGTGTTGTTTGACCCGTAGTAGGAGGTGGTGAAAGCGGATCCATTGTGTTTTGTGATGTAACGGGTGATGTAGGTGCTATTGGTGAACTACTGATTTTGTTTTGTCGATGTAATACTCTATTTCTACGAGCTGCTCGTTCAATTTCTGGATCAAATACTAATGGTGATGATGTAACACCCGTATTTTTTTTAGCAAGAAATAAAAGAAAAAGGAGAAAAAGGGGAAGTCAACCCCAAGTTGGAGGACCAAAAGTGTAAAATGATAAGAAAATCTTATAAAGTTGGTAAAAAGGAGGCATGGTCGCCCATTACCTCCTGCACATTTCTTTGCATCGGTTTTTAGAGAGAGAAACAGCAGGAACTTCGATTCTTAGAGAGAGAAAGAAGAAGAAATCAGATTCAAGGTAAGAATTGATGTTTTTAAGTTGTGTTTGAGCTAAGAAACTGAGAAATGCATGTTCTTATGTGTATGTGTGTTCGGGTTTGTGTGTTTTAGACACATCTAGGCTTTCGAATCTTTTGGAAAAGCTCGAGCAGAAGAGTTTGAACTTGAAGAGCAGCTAAGGTGAGTTCTAGACCCCTTTTTACTGGTTTTTAAAATGTTTTGGGGCTGGAAAATACATGCAATTATGTTTTTATAAGATTTGGGTGATACCCGTATGAAATGAATGTATGTATGTATATGTTTATGTTAGATTCATGCCTAGAATCATGTGTATATGTTTAGAACTAGGAATTATGATGTTTGGGACTTGGATTATGGATTAGACACATGAATAGGTTGCAAATATGTCTGAAATTGGACTTAGAGTAAATAAGAACAAGCTGATGAGTCCACCAGTGGTCATACGACCAACAGTGTGGTCGTATGACCAGGATTTTTTCTAAGTGTTAAGGCCCAATAGGACTCATACGACCAACAGTGTGGTCGTATGACCAGGATAATTTTTCTAAGTGTTGAAATCAGTAGGCCTCATACGACCAATAGTGTGGTCGTATGACCAGGTGATGTATTTTTCTAAGTGATGATGAGTCTAACAGGACTCATACGACCAACAGTGGTCGTATGAATAAGTGATATTTTCTAAGTATGAGACCCACAGGACTCATACGACCAACAGTGGTCGTAAGACTATGATGGACTCATACGACCAACAGTGGTCGTATGATCCAAATATGTTCCCAAGTCCAGGGATGGTACGACCACCAGTGGTCATACGACCAACAGTGTGGTCGTATGACCAGTTGATAAATCTAAGTGTTAAGTGAACAGTCCAGCAGTGCTCATACGGCTAATAGTGCTCATACGGCCAGAGGGCTTATACGCCCAACAGGGCTAAAACGCCCAGAATACTTAGAATTTTTCAGAAATTTTCTGGAAATCCGAAGTTCGAGGTTTTGACCAGAGTTGACTAGGGTTAATGGATAATGATGTTTTATGCTTGTAATGATGATTATGGTTAACCCTGATTGTCACTAATATTATTATTAGTTTATTATTGTTAATAATATTATTAAAATATTGTTAAGTATGGCATGATGCTACGTATGATGATGAATATATGATGAGTATGTATGGTAAGTGCGTATGTTCCTTGTAATTATGTATGCTTATCTTTCTGAAACTTTACGAATAACGAGAATGAACTAATGAAGTATTATGTATAGTAAAGTGAAAGATAATGAAAGAGGAACATGATGACGAATGCATGTATTAACGAATGAACGAAAAGAAGAATGATGATGAATACATGCATTAATGAATGAACGAATTAGGTCTTGCAAGCATTGAATAACGCGATTGGTCCTTCTCTTTGATTGACCATGGTCATGGTACCTCTACCGCTTACCTCTAGTACCGTGGCATACGTTATGTTGTTCATATGTTGACTTCGGCCCGGTAGCTAATAACGATCGGGGTGTGGCATATGGTATTGGTACATTTCACCTTTCAATGCGCAAGTAACCGCGTGAGGTTCGACTAATCTTTAAGAGTGCACGTAGAGGTTCCAGTCTTGGGACTGACCTCCTGGGAGGTACATGGTGTATAGTAGTTACCCACATAGTGGGGGTGTAGTATGTCAGGTTACCCACATGGTGGGGGTGTAGTATGTCAGGTTACCCACATCGGTGGGGGTGTAGTTACCCACTTCGGTGGGGGTGATGTTACCCACTTCGGTGGGGGTGATGTTACCACTTCGGTGGGGGTGTAGTTACCCACTTCGGTGGGGTGATGTTACCCACTTCGGTGGGGGTGTAGTTACCCACTTCGGTGGGGGGTGATGTTACCCACTTCGGTGGGGGTGTAGTTACCCACTTCGGTGGGGGTGATGTTACCCACTTCGGTGGGGGTGATGATACCCATTTCGGTGGGGAGTTGTTACCCGAGTTATGTTTAACTTCGGGGGTGTGGCATGAGGCCAAATATATTCATGAGGTGAGCGACTTTGTGTTGCAACAGACTCGGATGGAGTTCAATCTCTGTGATTGACTCGTATGGGATCTTTGTCGCGTATTCCGGTACTGTGTCAGTCTTTGGACATGAGTCGGGGGTTTGTGAGCAGGCCCCGGCACAGCATCAGCTTTCGAGCATGAGTCGGGGATATTGCATGAGACAGGATCTAGTTGAATGAGTAGAGGATCGCATGCTCTGGTACTGTGTCAGTCTTCGGACATGAGTCGGGGGTTTGTGAGCAGGCCCCAGCACAGTATCAGTCTTCGGACATGAGTCGGGAGTAGTGCGAGAGAGTGAGATGAGATGAATGAGTAGAGGATCGCATGCTCCGGTACTGTGTCAGTCTTCGGACATGAGTCGGGAGTAGTGCGAGAGAGTGAGATGAGACGAATGAGGAACGGAACGCGTGCTTCGGTACTGTGTCAGTCTTCGGACATGAGTCGGGGGTTTGTGAGCAGGCCCCGACACAGTATCAGTCTACGGACATGAGTCGAGAGTACGGCGTGAGATGATGATTGAGAGAGATAAATGTGAAAGGCAGAAAGTATGAAATGAACGTAAGAATGAACGTAACGTACGGAAAGACGAATGTAACGAATGTATGAGTGAAAGTAAGAAACACATGAACGAAAGCTAATGAATGAATGATGAAGATAATAATAATATTATCTACGTGTATGTATGTTGTATGATTGTATGTATAAAGAACGGTTTTTGGATGGAAAGTAAAGTATGTTTTATTATAAAACTAGAACTCACTCAGCAACGCTGACGTTTTATGTATTTTCCAGTTGGCAGGTATGTTGCTGAGGATGGCATGAGGTGACTACTCAGTTGTTGAGGCTGGCATCCATATTTTGACATGTCAATGTATTTTGAAATGAAAAAGAATGTTGTAACGAAATAAATGACATGTTTTTGTTATAAATGAATGTTTTTAAATTCCGCTGCAAGTAAATATGTGTTCTAAAACATTTTATGTGCGATGAATGACCAACTGTGAGGTGCCCGGGAACGGGGCCTTACAAGTTGGTATCAGAGCCAAAGTTTAAGTGAATTGGGTAAAATTTTTCAGAATAAACCTTAACTTAAACTGAGAATGGGACGGAAAGGGAAGGGATGCCAAACTGAGTAGCTGCGTGCCATCAGGTATTTTCTTAAAGTTAACCAGCATTGTGTGCGCATGTTATGTGTTTATGTGTTACTGTTAGATTTAGATGCTAATATAGTCAGGACAGGTAATGCTCGGGGTGTGAAGAGTAGAGTAAGTGGCTAATTACAACTGATCACCGTAATTAGGGACTTAGTATACTTGACATGAACTGAGCTATTCCCTTGAATGACCGTGTTAATGTTTAAATCTTTCAGTGTAAGTTAGAGAATGGCCGGTGGTAGATCTTCTAAGACTTCCCGTGGTGGAGGTAGTGGCAGACGTGGTGTTGAACCACGAGTCACGAGAGCACGATCTAGAGTGGAACAGGTGGTCCACGAGGAGCCCGAAACACCTCAACCGGGAGGTGATGATGAGAGTGCTAACTTGAGAGCCTCGGTGAAAGAGGCAGTAGCTGAAGAAGTGCATCAGGTCATGCAGACGATCCTACCATCTGTAGTGACCAAGGTAGTAAAGGCTGTTAGAGACGGGGAAAGACAGGAAAGGGGTAGATCATCAGGCTCAAGGAAACGGCCCGAGACTGAAACGGTTTTCTTTGATGACGAAGAGGAAGAAGAGCCTGCGCCGGAGACGGCACGAGGCTGTGATTATGGGGCGTTTCGGCGATGCAAACCCCCAACTTTTGATGGTAATGGCACTGCTGCCGCGGCTCATCGTTGGGTCAGAGAGATGGAAGCGGTGCTGGAAATTAGTGAGTGCCGGGAAGATCAGAAAGTTAAGTTTGCCACTCATTCTTTCGTGGATTCAGCTTTGTGCTGGTGGGACAACATAGTCCAAGTTGAGGGTAGTCGGGCTATCGGAAGGATGAGATGGCCAGAGTTGAAGAGGTTAGTGATTGAGGAGTTCTGTCCTCACCGTGAGATGGACAAGGTAGAAAGGGAATTCCTGCAGTTAGAAGCGGGGACGATGACGCATCAACAGTACACCACAAAATTTAACGAGATGGCACGTCTGGTGCCGGATCAGGTGACTCCTCTATCCCGAAAGATAAAGCGGTATGTTCAGGGTTTGCCGGTGGATATCCGTAGGCACCTGATCGCTGCCCGACCAAGCACGTTCAGGTCGGCGGTAGATCTAGCGGGAAGGTTATACGACGAGCGGGAGGCGATGGCAATGAAGGGCGAGGTGGAGGAGCGAGCCTATGTTAAGAAAGGGAAGGGAAGGCGAGATAGTGATGGTGGAATGGTGGCCGAAGGTAAGATGATGAGGATCGATGATCGGGAGAGGATAAGAAGGAAGGATGAGGTATGTAAGAAGTGTGGTAGAGGTCACGAAGGGGAGTGCAAGTGGGGACTGAATGTTTGCTTTCAATGTGGAAAGGAAGGTCATAGGGCAAGGGATTGCCGTGTGGCTAAGTGCTACAACTACGGTGAGACTGGACATCTGAGCAGGGATTGTAAGAAGCCAAAGGCGGAAGGTTCGGGAGTGAAGAAGGCTGGAAGAGAAGGACGGAGGGCAAACGCAGCAACTACACGATGACGTGGGAGGAGGCTAGGGTGAACCCCGATGTTACGTCAGGTATGTTTCTAGTCAATTAACCTTTAGCCTTTGTGTAGTTTGATTATGGCTCTGGTTTCATTCCTACTGCCTTTTTGCGATAAGTTGCATGTTAGAAATAGAAAGAATCGATGTCATTCGACGTAGGAGCTACTATAGGTAAGTCTACTAGATTACCCAGTGCGCTAAGGGACCCCGCAATAGATTTGAGAGAGCGCTTGTTTTTGCTGTTAGACCATCCCTGATAGACGTAGGCGGATAGACGTACACCTCCGGGTGAATCGAAAAGTAACTTATGAGGCAAGCACCAAGTGCTGCAAAAGAAATGAATTGATTGGTGGTGCCCGATAAAAGTTCGGTGCCGATCTGCGACAATGGATTATGAGGAAGGCTTCACCAGGAAGGAGGGACGACGATCGGAAGAGAACGAAAACAAAAGGAGAAGGAACATCAAACAAGGGCTTGTGGTATTTCCATAAGCAGCAACTCTACACAAGTTGAAGGCGTGTTCTTCACGCACTAAAGCTGAAGGTTCTCAGTGATGCTCTGAAGCTCAATGATTATGACGCAAAGCCTTTGCTCAATATCTTGTGGTGTTTCTTTTGATTATAGTGACCATACTCTACATGGCATATTTGAGGCCGTAGTTCCTGGTCAAATGACCATTGATCAGTATGCATGGGTTGCCAATGCAGAATAGTCAAAGATAGACTAGAAATTGGATGTCGATAAATGATGTAGAGCGAATGAATTCCAGATGAGAGACTGGAAGAAGAGGTGAAACAGTATTGCTCACAAGGGTTTGAGGAATAACAGGTTTCGGGGACGAAACCTATATAAGGGGGGTGGACTTGTAACACCCGTATTTTTTTAGCAAGAAATAAAAGAAAAAGGAGAAAAAGGGGAAGTCAACCCCAAGTTGGAGGACCAAAAGTGTAAAATGATAAGAAAATCTTATAAAGTTGGTAAAAAGGAGGCATGGTCGCCCATTACCTCCTGCACATTTCTTTGCATCGGTTTTTAGAGAGAGAAACAGCAGGAACTTCGATTCTTAGAGAGAGAAAGAAGAAGAAATCAGATTCAAGGTAAGAATTGATGTTTTTAAGTTGTGTTTGAGCTAAGAAACTGAGAAATGCATGTTCTTATGTGTATGTGTGTTCGGGTTTGTGTGTTTTAGACACATCTAGGCTTTCGAATCTTTTGGAAAAGCTCGAGCAGAAGAGTTTGAACTTGAAGAGCAGCTAAGGTGAGTTCTAGACCCCTTTTTACTGGCTTTTAAAATGTTTTGGGGCTGGAAAATACATACAATTATGTTTTTATAAGATTTGGGTGATACCCGTATGAAATGAATGTATGTATGTATATGTTTATGTTAGATTCATGCCTAGAATCATGTGTATATGTTTAGAACTAGGCATTATGATGTTTGGGACTTGGATTATGGATTAGACACATGAATAGGTTGCAATATGTCTGAAATTGGACTTAGAGTAAATAAGAACAAGCTGATGAGTCCACCAGTGGTCATACGACCAACAGTGTGGTCGTATGACCAGGATTTTTTCTAAGTGTTAAGGCCCAATAGGACTCATACGACCAACAGTGTGGTCGTATGACCAGAATAATTTTTCTAAGTGTTGAAATCAGTAGGCCTCATACGACCAATAGTGTGGTCGTATGACCAGGTGATGTATTTTTCTAAGTGATGATGAGTCTAACAGGACTCATACGACCAACAGTGGTCGTATGAATAAGTGATATTTTCTAAGTATGAGACCCACAGGACTCATACGACCAACAGTGGTCGTAAGACTATGATGGACTCATACGACCAACAGTGGTCGTATGATCCAAATATGTTCCCAAGTCCAGGGATGGTACGACCACCAGTGGTCATACGACCAACAGTGTGGTCGTATGACCAGTTGATAAATCTAAGTGTTAAGTGAACAGTCCAGCAGTGCTCATACGGCTAATAGTGCTCATACGGCCAGAGGGCTTATACGCCTAACAAGGCTAAAACGCCCAGAATACTTAGAATTTTTCAGAAATTTTCTGGAAATCCGAAGTTCGAGGTTTTGACCAGAGTTGACTAGGGTTAATGGATAATGATGTTTTATGCTTGTAATGATGATTATGGTTAACCCTGATTGTCACTAATATTATTATTAGTGTATTATTGTTAATAATATTATTAAAATATTGTTAAGTATGGCATGATGCTACGTATGATGATGAATATATGATGAGGGTAAGTGCGTATGTTCCTTGTAATTGTGTATGCTTATCTTTCTGAAACTTTACGAATAACGAGAATGAACTAATGAAGTATTATGTATAGTAAAGTGAAAGATAATGAAAGAGGAACATGATGACGAATGCATGTATTAACGAATGAACGAAAAGAAGAATGATGATGAATACATGCATTAATGAATGAACGAATTAGGTCTTGCAAGCATTGAATAACGCGATTGGTCCTTCTCTTTGATTGACCATGGTCATGGTACCTCTACCGCTTACCTCTAGTACCGTGGCATACGTTATGTTGTTCATATGTTGACTTCGGCCCGGTAGCTAATAACGATCGGGGTGTGGCATATGGTATTGGTACATTTCACCTTTCAATGCGCAAGTAACCGCGTGAGGTTCGACTAATCTTTAAGAGTGCACGTAGAGGTTCCAGTCTTGGGACTGACCTCCTGGGAGGTACATGGTGTATAGTAGTTACCCACATAGTGGGGGTGTAGTATGTCAGGTTACCCACATGGTGGGGGTGTAGTATGTCAGGTTACCCACTTCGATGGGGGTGTAGTTACCCACTTCGGTGGGGGTGATGTTACCCACTTCGGTGGGGGTGATGTTACCCACTTCGGTGGGGGTGTAGTTACCCACTTCGGTGGGGGTGATGTTACCCACTTCGGTGGGGGTGTAGTTACCCACTTCGGTGGGGGTGATGTTACCCACTTCGGTGGGGGTGTAGTTACCCACTTCGGTGGGGGTGATGTTACCCACTTCGGTGGGGGTGATGATACCCATTTCGGTGGGGGAGTTGTTACCCGAGTTATGTTTAACTTCGGGGGTGTGGCATGAGGCCAAATATATTCATGAGGTGAGCGACTTTGTGTTGCAACAGACTCGGATGGAGTTCAATCTCTGTGATTGACTCGTATGGGATCTTTGTCGCGTATTCCGGTACTGTGTCAGTCTTCGGACATGAGTCGGGGGTTGTGAGCAGGCCCCGGCACAGCATCAGCTTTCGAGCATGAGTCGGGGATATTGCATGAGACAGGATCTAGTTGAATGAGTAGAGGATCGCATGCTCCGGTACTGTGTCAGTCTTCGGACATGAGTCGGGGGTTTGTGAGCAGGCCCCGGCACAATATCAGTCTTCGGACATGAGTCGGGAGTAGTGCGAGAGAGTGAGATGAGATGAATGAGTAGAGGATCGCATGCTCCGGTACTGTGTCAGTCTTCGGACATGAGTCGGGGGTTTGTGAGCAGGCCCCGGCACAGTATCAGTCTTCGGACATGAGTCGGGAGTAGTGCGAGAGAGTGAGATGAGACGAATGAGGAACGGAACGCGTGCTTCGGTACTGTGTCAGTCTTTGGACATGAGTCGGGGGTTTGTGAGCAGGCCCCGACACAGTATCAGTCTACGGACATGAGTCGAGAGTACGGCGTGAGATGATGATTGAGAGAGATAAATGTGAAAGGCAGAAAGTATGAAATGAACGTAAGAATGAACGTAACGTACGGAAAGACGAATGTAACGAATGTATGAGTGAAAGTAAGAAACACATGAACGAAAGCTAATGAATGAATGATGAAGATAATAATAATATTATCTACGTGTATGTATGTTGTATGATTGTATGTATAAAAGAACGGTTTTTGGATGGAAAGTAAAGTATGTTTTATTATAAAACTAGAACTCACTCAGCAACGCTGACGTTTTATGTATTTTCCAGTTGGCAGGTATGTTGCTGAGGATGGCATGAGGTGACTACTCAGTTGTTGAGGCTGGCATCCATATTTTGACATGTCAATGTATTTTGAAATGAAAAAGAATGTTGTAACGAAATAAATGACATGTTTTTGTTATAAATGAATGTTTTTAAATTCCGCTGCAAGTAAATATGTGTTCTAAAACATTTTATGTGCGATGAATGACCAACTGTGAGGTGCCCGGGAACGGGGCCTTACAGATGATGAGCTCGAGTTTCTGGTATGCATACACCTGAAACAAAACCTGCACACTACACACAACCAGCGTAACACCGAAATAACAAAACAAAACTAATAAGCAAACACACGTTGCGCACAACTCCCCGGCAATGGCGCCAAAATTTGACGTGAGGTCGAAGTCTCAATCAAATTTAAAACCAAGTACTACTAATTAGCTAGCGGTAAGTGGGTATCAAACACAGAGAGTTTGTGGAATATGTGTTTATCTTATTGTCCTGCAAAATAACTACAATTGTTCTAAAATGACAATAAAGTAAATATCAAGAATTGGATTGTTTTGGTTTAAGAACTAATAACACTAAATATATTGCAAATCACAACGCACCTTTGTAACAGATTAAGAACAAGTGATCACCCTAGATTTCAGGTTTTAATCCACACTTATGTTTATGCTTACTAGAAAGAACCACATAGACATGGTTCGTGATTGAATAGTTGTTTGTGATAAAAGAGAACTAAGTACTCGGATTGTAAAATGCGAGGTTGTTACTCGATGATCAATTGACAATTATCCAACCTTAATCCCTCCCATGATATCTCGATTGCCCATGGCACCAAGAACGTATGGTTTGGGTTAACATCAAACAACAATCAACAACTTACAAACAAATATCCAAACACCATAATAACTCAAACAAACATTCAAAGTTATCATTCTAGAAATTCAAGCACAAACATAGTGTTTCAAAAGCAAACCTTACATCTAGGATGATCACCACAAGTTTAGCTAAGCATGACTTGAATCTTCATCCTCACACAATGATTCATGTTCATATGAATCAAAAACACAAATCAAATGTTGAGAAATGTTTGGAATCATGCAAGAACAGCCACTTTTGCCTCTTTTATGGAAAGAATTCGTCAGATCCAGCTTTCTAGCAAAAGGTACCACTCAAGCCATTTTATTATGGCAAGTTGCACTTTTTCGTCAGCAGCTACCGTAACTTACGGTAGCCACCGTAAGTTACGGTAGCCACAAAGTTGATACGGTGAAAATCCACTGCATTACGGTGGGATTTGTAAGTGTTTGGGGGCCACCGTAATTTACGGTGGCTACCGTAAATTACGGTAGACCCCCATTTTCTTGTTTTGTTCCTTCTTCCCATCCTATCTTGCTCCATACCGTCGTGGTCCGTCCAAAGCTGCGTTCTCTTCGTATTAAGCTCCATAATGTGCTTGAAACAAAAGCAATTGTAGTTATCTAATTCAAGATAATTACACGACCAAATATGAGAATATTACACGTTTTAACGTCATAGAAGGGTTGTTCCTTGAACCACCCGTCAGTAGTACTACTGGGTTGACACCCCCGTCCATCGACGATTGGTTAACTTGTGAGTTACCAACACAGCTGCCAGCAATCAGGCCATGGGTGAATATATTCCGTCTAATTTATATGCATAACGTCATTAGGTTTGGTTGCCTAAACACATGTTATGTGGTTTTTGCTTGCAGTATGATTCCACATCAAAATTCTATACAGCATCAACTACATGTTTTCAATTTAAACCTGTGGAACTCACCAACATTATTGTTGATATTTTTGAGCATATCTTTTCAGGTGAACATAATCAAAGAGGATAACTAGAGCCGATGCCTTAGCAGAGACCCTCAGGAATCAATAGACTTGCATTAGTGTTGTCTTTCATTTGCCTTTGTATTTGAACAATGTGTATCTTGGATTATTGAATTAATAGACTATGATAGTCGTGGAACTGACTAACCACGACACAAGTCACCATTGTGTCGGGCAACGTCATGACACGAGGATTATTGCATATATTGTGTCTCTGTAAATTTACCAAGTGTTATGACGATCCCGTCAGTCGCATCCTCGTGTTTCCGCTATAAGCGGGGGTGTGACAGATTGGTATCAGAGCCTTGGTTATAGAGAATTAGGTGGAGAACTCGACCTAGACTATAACCTAAGAACCTTCATATAGAATGCATGCTAGGGATTGTGTGCATTTGATTTTACCTAAATGTCTTTCATGATTTGTGTGACACATAGACACCTGTATTCTGGATTTCCTAGAAAAATGCCTACGGGCTAAGGCAAGCATATCGTATAAATCTCATTGCGAGACCAGTTATGCTTACCTGGGGATTTCTGGGATGAGTGATAAACTATGGTCAATACACAAAACTATAAGGCAAATGGGTCAAGTATAATAAGTCTATGAACTTAATATACAGGTATGTTCCTACATACTTGATTTTATCCATATACACGTGTTATCTGAACATCCGAGGAAGACATTATTACTCTTAGTCTTTCTCCATGGGATACTTTGATACTAGAACTTTACGTTGTATGCGCACAACATCATATTATTAGGGAACTTCGGTGATCACGCGTAGCGTCGATCTCGGATATTGAATCCGACCCTATCATGGTTATGACTGAAATCTGAAAGTATGACGGATATGCAGTTATCATTAGACATAATGTGCTTATATGCTTACTTGCTATTACATGCTACTATTGGAATACTATTGGCTCATGGACAGGGGGACATCATATAATTTGTGCTTGTTGAATCTAAATAATACTATGATGTTAACTTGGGGTAAGTGAAGCTAAGGGTGATCATGCAAGGAAAATTACCATTACGGGTGCACACGTAATTGCAATTCACCATGCATGAGAAGTTTGGCTAACCTTACCATGAGGTAACGATTATGAGTATCATAAGTTTCTATTCTATACCCTAGGGTGCTAGGGTCATAATTCTAGTAAGACCTTGTTAAAGGCAATCAAACATTATCAACATTTACTCAAGTCCTGTCCTACTTAAAGCCTTCATGGTATTTCTAATCATATTGACCTTATGAGACATTCCTCCACTTAGCATTTCAGTAACTACTGATTAATTCTTAGAATGAAAGTGGATTATATGAATGTAGAGAAGTAATGATACTCTCTACACATACAATACGTTATTCTTTAGGATTATGCTAAGGATAAACGGATGTCACGTAACTGGTTTAGGCATCGTTCTAGGTATACCACAGATATGGTGGGAACGCTGCGGGAAACCCTATATATAAGCATCCTTGGTATACCAAGAATGTGCTTAAACTGGGCTACGTGATGATCCTGATTGACTGAGGCATGGATTGTTGGAACTGACTCTATGCTATGTTACCCCTTGTATGTTACTTGGTGGCCTTACATTACTATGTGCTATTACTTGATGCTATGTTATTTGTGAATGCTATTGATCTTGGATGCTCTCGGCGATGTGGTTCTTCTTTGTGGGTCTACTTTGTGGTCCTTCTTTGCCGAGCATCCATTACAACCATTAGTTCCGGTAATGGGACCTAAGGATTGGTTTGGTTGTAACCTATACGTATGCGCTTTGTGGATCTTGCTACGTCATATAAACTTATACGTATGCGCTTTGTGGATCTTGCTACGTCATATAAACTTATACGTATGCGCTTTGTGGATCTTGCTACGTCATATAAACTATACGTATGCGCTTTGTGGATCTTGCTACGTCACATTAAACTATTTACACTTTGGGAATGTTTTCTTTACAGCCATCAATTTCCGTGTGGAACCGATGTATAGGTTTGGCTGTAGCTATTTATAACTGGTAAAACCGCCTATACATAAGTGTAGTTGCGGTGGCTCTTATTAAACTTACATTATGTTATTCATTAGGATTATGCTAAGGAAAATTAGGAGGTTATGTAACCGGTTTAAGAATCATTCTATGTATATTGAGGGTGTGGTGGGAACGCTGCGGGGAACCCTATATATAAACATCACCGGTATACTAAGAATGTTCTTAAACTAGGCTACGTAATGATCTTGATGGGTCGAAGCATGGGTTATTGGAACTTGATGAGTGGAACCATATGTGATTCTTTTTATACTTTGATTCCTATCAAAGCACACACAAATCTTAAATCATAGTCAAGGCATTGTGTGTCTAAATCAAATATTTTTCAAAATGAGCTATGAATCGTTATTCTTGGTTTTCAAAACCCCGTCAAAGTCTGTGCCTCACCACTGAATACATGCAATGCTGGAAGAGTGGGATGAGTATCTGCTTATAGGTACGCATGTTTCCAACAAAGATGTGGTTGACTTAAAACTTTGGTTAGTCAACGTACTCGCTTTGATTTACGAATCAAACGATTACACACGGAACATCTCATTATTATTATGCCAAATTTCCGATTGTCGTTTTCATGTTGTATAGCTCATATTGCCCAATTCTCATAAAATATCTTAATGATATTTCAAAATGTCTACTCGTCAAAACCGATCCCGATCTGGAAACTCTGGCCGTAAGATTACTGCTATTGTAGCACGTGAGGTTGTTGCGGTCATACCAACCCTCCTAACTCATCTGAATCAAGGCGCGAACCCTGCTCAAATCTCTGTTTGTCCTAACCCTCCACGTGCTTGTACCTACAAGCATTTCAGTTCTTGCAACCCCACTAAGTTCAGTGGAACCGACGGAGCTACCGGATTACTACAGTGGTTCGAAAGCATCGAGAACACTTTCCTAAACACCGAATGGTCTTCAAAACTTTAAACTATTACTTACGGTTCTCAAATCCTCTTAAGAATGTGTCCTATAACTAAGAACATGCAATGCTGTAGGTGGAATTCCTACATCTCGGGATACTTTGATAATTGAATATTTTATAAGTGGTCACTCACCTCAATAATCGAATAAACTAATTATAACCTTGTTACCACTTATAAGTACGCGTGTCTTCAATAAGGTTATGGCTGACCTCATATCTTGAGAAGTCCATGTATTCCCTTCGATTGTGAATCGAATGTTCACATCTCGTTGTAATCATTCTCGTCCTTGATTTCGTCTTCCTGATTTAAATTATTCAAGATTTGAACACCATCATAACAAATTCTGCTATCTCGAACTTCGATCTTAAGCTTGTAAGCATGATTTTTCCTTTGTTACACTGATGTAACTTGAAATTTTCCAAATTCCTAATTGATATTAATTTCCTTTCATCGTTAAGTCAAACTTCATACTGCTTGCATCGTGGGAAATACAAGAGTTTGCAAGTCAACCTATGACTAAGAACACTCGTATCTCCTAAATGATTCTATCTCATCAAAGCAGGGGAGATTCCCTTACTTTGATGAATCTCTATTTCGATAAATGGTTTCCCATTTGTTAGTTTTGTGAAATTTCATCCTCTGGATTAGGGTGACTTCCTTATCTTGAGGATTGACTTCAATTATTCTCATTGGAACTTACATTTGACAAATGACATGATCTCACCAAAATATGATTGAAACCCGTATTTTGGTGACAAATGTCAACCTTCGATTGTTTTCTTGTTATTATCAAGATAGGCATGAATTCCATACCGTGATGACTAATCTCAATTCTTGATCTTCAACTTACCATGGTTGTAATCAAGTAACGAGAAACATGAAGTAACTTGAAGGGTGAACCAATGTTGGTGATTCGACCTATCAAGCCAAAGCATGATCTCTGAACCTAAAAGGAGACCCGATCGTATTAGGTTGATTTTGATTCCAAGCTTGGAGCACTTAAAATTCTTAAATCAATTCTCTCCCTTTATCCTCATATTTTGACCTAACTATATGGAAACATTTATTCCTTATCTATCGACTTTCATTTTGAGTTATCATCAAAAAGTGATTGTGCGATGGTAGCCTTCCTAAACAATCCCTCCGATGAAGATATTATCAACTTATGAACATGACTTTCTAGTCATATAAATGTTCTCAGCTGAACTTATGGTTTGTTGAACTGTGTATGTAAACTTACTTAGATATTGCTATCTTGCAAAACATGTTTACAAATACTTTTTCTATTGTTTGCGTCACTTCTTGATTCGATTTTGAATCCTTAACCTTGAAAATCATTAAAATTCTATCTTGGATTTGAACAACAAGACCCGTTATTATTCTCATTACGATGTGGATATAAAGGTTCATAAACCTTCGTAACTTGTAGACATGGGTATGGCCTAAAGGAAAAGACGTAACTTGGTATGTGTCCAAGTGTCTTACCTTCACATATGACAAGACCTAACCTTCGTGATCCTATGGATCTCCTGTTTAACCTTCCTTTCAACTAAAATGCTTCTTATCTTAGAGGTCATGATGACAATTGGTGCATTATAGACCGAGTGACTAAAAATTCAATTCGACCCATTATCTCACAACGTTGAGAAAATTACTTGTATCTGTTTCAAATGTTCGTATACCGTGGTATGACGATTAAAACATCAATCGTTATTTTGAATGATTGATTCATCTTCTATTTTAATAATATTCATAACCATTGTCGTGAACTCATTCCAAGATCTCCGCATAGCGTATTGTTCTTAGACCGATGGTTGGTCAAAGGAGAAATACATATTCACAAGATATGCGTTAAGGTCGTTTCCTATGTTAACGTTAGGATTCTTAAATTCTGACGGATAACCTTTCTCATCATTGTTGGTCTTATCTTGATTTCTAGACATCACCTTACCACGAAATTATATTCTGGAAGTTGTGATTTATAAGTCTAACATACCATGGTAACTCGTCATCATTTCCAATGTTTCCTATCAAAACGTCTCGTATTCCACTGGAAGAGTTCAAGTTGGCATATATTATGTCAAGAGACTTGAAGGATTCCCTAAAGTGGAACACCTCATCTATAATCAAACGTCTATCACTGTCCATTCGTACACTTACCCATTTAAACTCTCTTGTTCGTTTAAGTTTCATTCTTAATTTCGGGAGGAAATTTCCTAAAGCAGGGGAGACTGTAACATCCCGTAGTAATGAAAAGTTAAATTTTATAAACAATTGAGTTTAATACGATGTTAATTCCAATAATTACAAAAATTATAATAATAATAATAATAATAATAATAACATAATAATAATAATAATAATATTACTATTAATAATTATTAAGAAAATAAACATTAATAATATAATAATAATAATAATAATAATAATAATAATAATAATAATAAACCCAAAAAGTTTTGGGTTCAAATTGTAATATTTAAAACTTATTTTGGAAATTTTTGACATAAAATAACAACCTCCGAAACCACAGGGACCAAAGTTGTAATTTTTTAAAAACCCCTTCCCCCCCCCGTTTTCCCGATCGCCGCGGCCACTCTACGGCCGTTTTTCCGGTGACCCCCAAACGCCCAAATCCACTTGGTTTTAAACAAATCAAACGCTCCCGACCGCCCCACATGCGAGATTCGAACCTAACCCACTGTAATTTGAATAATCTAGTGCGATCTACTACCAAACCCACCCATCCCGATTGTTGGCCGCTTTACAATTAACAAATCCCACTCAAACGATATCAATAATCTAATTAAATCGATCTAATGGAACTTTATCGGCCTATAAATCGAATACAAACTCCAATTGCAAATAAACCATACACAAACACACTGTTCGATCACCATCTTCATCTTCGACCTGCAACGTAGTCGATTATCATCTTCTGAGTGTATTACTCAAAATTAATAGAGGGATTTTGCTTATCATCGACTTTACAATCTATCTGCAAAGTTAATTCGATTAAGAACAACGTTTGCATCATGAATCAATACTCACTTTGTCGCGACTGTTCTTCATAGTGACCACCTTCAAATCAACTTTAAAACAGGTAATTGAACACACCTTATTGCTCGGTTTCATCTAAGGATTAAAAGCCCCATGTTTGCTTTCGCGATCAACAACAACTTGGGTTGATTTGGATCCACTCGAACCTAGGGTTCTTGAATTGGGGATTCAAGTGAAATCATGTTTAAATAAATAAAAACCATTCTCTATCACGGCCACGGCCCTTTGGTTTACTGGTATGTGTGTGGGAGTGTGGGTAGGAGGTCCCGGGTTCGACCCTGGCGACCCCCATTTATTTTTTTAAAGCCTTATTTCAACTTTTAAAAATACAGAAAAATACCAAAAATTATAAAAATTATTTTATAAACTCTGTTTATTTTAAAACCACCAAATTAATTTTCTAGAATTATTTTAACATTAATTTATTTTTTATTATCTTTTAAAAACAAATAATTTAATTGTTGGGTTGTTAGAACACTAAAACATAGTTAACCTTTTAAACTTTCAGAAAACGCAGCGGATGTAAAGGATTATAACATGTTTATAATCTGAAAATTTTGTGTTCTAAATGTAGTTTTAAGATGAAAAACAAAACCCAAAACAATAGGATCTTTAATATGTGAATGGACAAGCTATATGACATGTAAAACTACATAAAATCACAGCTTCATTGAGCTGTGATATACCTTACTGCAGCAGCCCTAAATCGACCAAAAGAAGAGTTTGATGAAGATGGAGATGCCTAAAATGCAGCCAAGACTTCAAGGATAGAAGTCCTCAAGCTAGTATACCCCAAGCTCCTTGCAAACACACCTTCTTGTTAGGTAGAATACACCAAAATGCAGCTCAAAATCAGCTTTCATAACTCTTCAATGCTGCTGCCTGAAAACCCTATTTCAGCAGCTAAAAACCGTGGGTTTGGGAGAGAAGAAAGAGAGCTAAAATGATCTAGTTGCATGTATGAAAATCAACATCATGGAGTGCAAGAGAGTGCAAGATCCTCTCTTGTTTCTTGCTGAAAAAAACCTTTCATTTCAGCTTCAAGAAACCGTGGGATTGAGAGAGACAGGTGTCTTTCTTGTGTCTTGCATGTCATGAATAAATGGGAGGAATAAGAAGCTTGACTAGTAAAAGGAACAATTGCATGTGTTTTTCTCTTTCAAGAGAATAAGTTAGTGGAGTTGTGCATCAAGAGAATAAGTTAGTGGAGTTGTGCATGCTTAAGTGTTCTTATCAAGATCACTATCACATGCATGTGGGAGAGAGAGGGGGACGGCCACATGGCCTCTCTCTTTGATTTTTTATAAACTTTGACACTAACATACACATAATATGTCTACTAGTCCTCTTACTAGATATATACAACTAACCTTTTAATTGTATAATCCATACACTCCCATCATTAATTTGTAATGTTACCTAACTTACTTAAATAACATTACAACTAATATTATTGAACAAAATATCCTAATAAATTGTTCCATCTCATATGCAACTTATTTGGAAAACCCATTTTCTAAATTTGGTGTTAATATTTAATTGCATGATCATATTATCAATTAAATATTAATTGGTGTTGCTAAGCTTGTTATTGGGTATAACCCGACTTGGATCATAACGTACTAACCACATCAATATTTTATGTGTCTTGGGCACATAGAATCCTACAATCTCCCACTTGCCCAAGATACATAGAAGATTGATGCAAGCAGTAAATGACGCTTAACAACGGTTTACTACCCTTAATACGCATGATTTATGGCCATTCAATAACATCATCCCATTCAAGTACCCTACTTGATATGATTTAGGTGAATCAATCATCTATCCTTTTGTTACAGATGTCATGTTAAATCCAAGAACATAGAATGATCATTTCTTGTTGATTTAACTTAATCAGGCCTTAGACATCTAACTCTCAACGAATAAGAGGAACAAATCCATCTTGACTACATACGTTTCTCACAAACACCTCGTGTTATACCTGAACATACCCTTATGTACTGTTCACTATTTCAGGACAGTGAAGAATTAGCTCAAGGTATAATACTTAGTGAATATCAAAATCCAATATGTATCTCAGGTCGGAGGATACCAAATGATATTCGCCTTTACTCAAATTTACTTATGATCAATCGATAAGATTCCATGTAGTAAAATTGAGATGCGGGTTAGTCCAATATTTGTATCCCACAAATATCTATGAACCTTGGTAGCAACCCACTGCTCTATATTCATCCTCATGAATATCAACCAATCCAAGTTCATAATAGTCTTACCCTCACACTTGTTCCCACAAGTATGATCGACTACGGACATTTAGAGTAAATAATTTACTCATGGATTAAACATGCTAAATTGGAACATTAATTAAAACATTATAACCAAATAATTTTACTCAAACAATAAAGAGTTCCATATATTCAAATACAAAATTTGATCAAGTCTGACTAGAATATCGAAGTCCTAAGGCATAGGTATGACTTTCATGCTTTGCCCTTTCAAGGAGCTTCGTGAGTGGATCCGCAATATTTTGATCAAAGTGAACTTCGCGAATACATATCTTTTCCTTTTCAACTTCATCCCTTATGTAGTTGAATCTCCGCTCATTTTGCCTAATCTTTTGATGTGCACGGGGTTCCTTGATTTGAGCAATCACACCCTCGTTATCACAAAAGATTTCTAAGCGGTCTTGAATGGTAGGGACCATCCGTAGATCGACGATAAACCTTTTATTCATGTAGCTTCCAAGGCTGCTAATGAGGCGGCTATGTATTCCTATTTTGTAGTGGACAATGCTACCCTATTCATAATGGAGACATACCCGTTTGTGACCGAGTCAATTTGGAAACTCGCACCGTGTAACCCTTTACAACGAGTTCCTCTTTCTCAGATCCGTATATTAGAAACATATCCTTAGTCCTCCTAAGGTATTTCAATATACTTTTAACAGCCATCCAATGGCTATTACTTGGATTCTGCTGATATTTTCTTGTCATGCTTAACGCGCATGACACGTCCAGTCTTAGTGCATATCATTGCATATATGATGGATCCTATAGCAGACGCATATGGGATGTCCTTCATACAATTTTGCTCATCCTTTGAGCTTGGACATTGAGATGCACTCAATATTGTCCCTCTTTGAATAGGTACCATACCTTTCTTAGAGTTTTCCATCTTGAACCTTTTTCAAGATTTTATCAATATATGCACTTTGGTTTAGACCTATCAACCGCCTCGATCTATCCCTATAGACATTTATTCCCAAAATATAGGCGGCTTCACCGAGATCTTTCATGGAAAAACAATTTCCAAGCCAGGTTTTAACACCTTCCATGGTTGGAATGTCCTTTCCATATAGTAATATTCATCAACATACAATACTAAGATTGTGATTACACTCCCACTAGCCTTTTTATACACACAAGCCTTGTCGGTATCCAAGTTTTCATGCATATTTGTTTTCTTCTCGAAAACCCACTTGCATCCAACCGGTTTGGAGTTAAGTGGAGGGTCAACCAATTCCTAAACTTGGTTGTCATACATGGATTGCATCTCTACATTCATGGCTTCCAGCCATTTGTCACAATCCAAATTAGACATAGCATTATGGTATGTAGTTGGCTCATCGGAGTCAACCTTATATCATCCATCCATAAAATCCATATATTTCAGGTGAAATGCTAACTCTACCAGATCCATGAATGTTTTGTGTGTATTGATCAACCTCTTGATCATGATCAACAACCTCTTGTTGATTGCTAGTGTCAACCAAACGTGTATCGGCTTGTGGATCTTGATCCTCATCAAATTCCACTGTTCTATGCGTCATTCCTTCCATAAGGAACTTGGCTTCCAAGAACTCTGCCTTTTGAGAAATGAATACCTTTTGCTCTGTTGGATCAAAGAAGTAGTATCCTATACAGTCCTTTTGGATATCCAAAAATATACACTTAGTGGATTGACTTTCAAATTTGTTTTGGGTGTTAAGCTTAACATAAGCTTTACTACCTAATACCTTTTAAATACGATAGTGATGGAACTCTTTCCATGCCATATTTCAAAAGGCATCGAACCCACTTCTTGGTTTGGGCCATATTCAAAATACGAGCCGTGGAGAGTAGTGCGAAAACCCAAGATGATAAAGGTGGTAAGCTCATAGCCTTAATGAATTGAACCATATCCAAATAGGGTTCAGTTTCTCCTTTATCAGAAGAAGAACTTTGATTGTTATGTAGAGTTGATTTTCTACTTCATTCTTGAAGTTTTTGAACATTTCAAATTCTTCATGTTTATGTGCCATCAAGTACACATAAATAGCGACTATAATCGTCGGTTAAGGTAATGAAGTAAGTTTCACCATACCTTGTCATTCTCTTAAAAGGACCACATACATCCAAATGTATGACTCCTAATAAGTCTTTTGCCCTCTTATTAGTACCACTAAAGGGCGTGTTGGTCATCTACCTTGTAAACAAGATTCACACTTATCAAATGAACAATTTTCATTTGTTTTCAAAAGACCATTCTTTTAAAGTGTTTAAATCCGATTCTTGTTTATGTAACCAAGATGATAATGACAAGAATAAGAGTCACTTAAACCATTTTAAGTCTCTTAGTGCATGATGGGTATAATGTTTTATTATAGGACGAATCATCATGAACCAATTATCAACATCATTAGAAGGCATAGCCTTGAAATAATGTACATCATCCATATAAATATAAATACCATCATTTACTAACTTTAAATCATAATCATATTGTTTTAAAAGGGAAACTTAAATCATGTTCCTAGTCAAACTAGGAGCATATAACAAGTTTTGAAGAACAACTTCCAAACCTTTTGAAAGTTTCAAAACATAGTCTCCTTTCTTAAAGTGCTTATTTCTTTTGAACCCTTGCAACAGATTGCAATAGTGAGTTCCACATGTGTATCCAATTACCCATGTGCTTTGAGGAAATAACATTTAAGTTAATATGGATTATGAAAGTGTGTTTGAGGTTTGCCCAGCATCCCTCTTATTTCTCAACTCATTGAGATAGGTTGGATAATCCCTTTTCAAATGACCTATCACACCATACTCAAAGCATGGATCGTTTTTGGTTACCTTAGGCTTCATAAGCTTAGGTTTTGGAGGTTCCGCTTTGATCTTCCCTTCCCCTTTGCCTTTGATGTGCCCCTCTCCTTTGGCAACATTTGCCTTGGGATCGGGAATGGCCTTTCCATTGCCTCCCTTATTGATCTAGAGTATAGGTAGAACCTTTCTACCCATCCCTGCCTTAGCTGTTGAGCATTGCGCGAAACTCACCAATGCTCTTGTCCTATCCATTCATATTGTAATTCATTATGAATGTCTCAAACTTTTAGTTAGGCCATTAAGGAACAAATCCTGGCCAACTCCCTTGAGACAGGACAGCTAAGCCTCTTGAGGCGGCCTAAACATCATCGGGGTCGGGTTGGTTAGTAATAGGATCGTCAAGGACATTTGCCTTTGCTTTTGCTTGAGAACAATTCTCAAGTTTCGAGACCAGTCCATAAGGTTATTATGGTACAGACGATCCCTCTCTAAAATAGTTCTCAGTGATAGGGTATGGACGGTCGGGGTGGTAGCATTATTGTTTGCGGCCATTCTACAAATTTTACAAAGTTCTTTTTAGTATTTCTGAAAAATTTCATTTTAATTATTAATACCCTTTATGTCTCATAGACAATTAATAATTAAAATCTAGAATCCAACGTTACATTTAAATAATGGTTAGGTGACCTTTATCCCATTATTCAAATTAACAAGGTAGTCAACATTTGACAATTGCAACCTTTTGCAACTTCTAGCGGTATGGGATCGACTTTAAACATCATATACAAAGTCGGCATGTTAATCCCATCAACACCATTTGGAAACCATATTTTAGGTGATCCATTCAACATGGTTTGCAAATCAAGTTACCCTACTTGCACATACATGTGAGTTTACCAACACAAGTGGTTAGGTGACCTTTATCCCACCAATGTGGTATTCCCACCTTAAGTCATAACTTCCCTCAAAACGGTTAGGTGACCTTTATTCCCATTAAGAGTTTCCAAATGACTTAAGTGTTGTACAAAAGGACGGTGTTAAACTTGTTTGAAAAGGGATTTTTAGTTTTCATTGATTCTAGTTTGAAAACTCTATTTACCTTGTATTTGCATGCTTTCAAATACAAGGTATCCTATGGTTCATTTTTAATAAAACCCTTTTTATTAAATCATTAATCCTTTTAATAACCTCTTATTAATAACTTAATGATTAAGAACCATAAAATTCAGCTTGTTAAGTTTGTTAATTAGTTTGTTATGCATATCCAAATATCAAATAACAATCATACAACAAACAACCAAACAAGCACAAACATTAACAATTATATGTGCATAACCATAGCCCTTATGTTGACAACCTTGTTTGCCATCACAAGTGTTGTCATTTGGTCTTTCTAAGGGTCAAACTCATCATAAAAGTTCCAAGAACCTCCCACTAGAAACCGCATCCAAATGCTCCATGTTTCTTGTGTCTTCTCTTTGTGCTTCCAATGTGTATGTCTTCATATTACAAGATATAAAGTCCTAGTACAAGATATCTAGTAAAATGAAAATATACCTAATCTATTTATTACAACCCAATAATAAATAAATTACATTTGAAACAAAGCACAAATAACAAATAATACAACCCATTAAATGAATGAATACACCCATCACAAATATCCAAACAATCACAAGGTCAATGGCTAGGTTATGCACTAAAACATCCAATGATCAAATCATCAAAATATATTATGAAACCCCACTTAAAACCTTCAAATTTCAGCCAACATAAACTGAAATTTTGGTTTTAAATATTGTCCAAACAATCAACATATCAACATACATATCTTTCAAGGTTTAATCACAAGCATGTGTAATGTAACCTTGAAAGTTGGGGTTTCAACAAGACATAATATTCCAGCCCAAAACAGCCTATAACATGTCTAATAACATCTTTTAAAACCAATTTCAAAAGATAAAACAAGCAAGTCATTCACATAACCGCTCTTGATGCCATTGTTGGGTTTGTGTAGAACACTAAAACATAGTTTAACCTTTTAAACTTTCAGAAAACGCAGCGGATGTAAAGGATTATACATGTTTATAATCTGAAAATTTGTGTTCTAAATGTAGTTTAAGATGAAAAACAAAACCAAAACAATAGATCTTATATGTGAATGGACAAGCTATAGACATGTAAAACTACATAAAATCACAGCTTCATTGAGCTGTGATATACCTTACTGCAGCAGCCCTAAATCGACCAAAAGAAGAGTTTGATGAAGATGGAGATGCCCAAAATGCAGCCAAGACTTCAAGGATAGAAGTCCTCAAGCTAGTATACCCCAAGCTCCTTGCAAACACAACTTCTTGTTAGGTAGAATACACCAAATGCAGCTCAAAATCAGCTTTCATAACTCTTCAATGCTGCTGCCTGAAAACCCTATTTTCAGCAGCTAAACCGTGGTTTGGGAGAGAAGAAAGAGAGCTGAAATGATCTAGTTGCATGTATGAAAATCAACATCATGGAGTGCAAGAGAGTGCAAGATCCTCTCTGTTTCTTGCTGAAAAAAACCTTTCATTTCAGCTTCAAGAAACCGTGGATTGAGAGAGAGAGGTGTCTTTCTTGTGTCTTGCATGTCATGAATAAATGGGAGGAATAAGAAGCTTGACTAGTAAAAGGAACAATTGCATGTGTTTCTCTTTTCAAGAGAATAAGTTAGTGGAGTTGTGCATGCATAAGTGTTCTTATCAAGATCACTATCACATGCATGTGGGGAGAGAGAGGGGGACGGCCACATGGCCTCTCTCTTTGATTTTTTATAAACTTTGACACTAACATACACATATATATTGTCTACTAGTCCTCTTACTAGATATATACAACTAACCTTTTAATTGTATAATCCATACACTCACATCATTAATTTGTAATTTACCTAACTTACTTAAATACATTACAACTAATATTATTGAACAAATATCCTAATAAATTGTTCCATCTCATATGCAACTTATTTAGAAAACCCATTTCTAAATTTGGTGTTAATATTTAATTGCATGATCATATTATCAATTAAATATTAATTGGTGTTTGCTAAGCTTGTTATTGGGTATAACCCGACTTGGATTATAACGTACTAACCACATCAATATTTTATGTGTCTTGGGCACATAGAATCCTACATTAATTAGTCTAATTTTTATAAAATGGACTTAAATAATAATTTAAATTATTAAGGGACATTATATTATTTTTAATTATGGATTAATCATGATAATTGTAAGGCCCGGTTTCCGGAGACCTCACAGTTGGTCATTCACAGCATAAAACATACATATTATAAATTTAAGCAGCGGAATCAATTTGACAAAAACCCATTCATTCATTATAAACATTGTTGTTAAGCAATACATTCTAGTTCATGGGTCACAAAATGATTAGTCGAATGAACTACAAAACAACAGTATTGTCAAAACATAAATGGATGTCAGTCTTGCCGGCCAAATAGCCATCCCCGTGTGCCATCATCAGCAACCTGTTACCTGCCAACTGGAAAATACATAAAAGTCAGCGTTGCTGAGTGAGTTCTAGTTTTGTAATTAAAATACTTTACTTTTCATTTCAATTGTTCATTATTCATATGTGATCACACATCGTACGTACACGTAGTAATATCATTATTATCTTCATCATCGTTCATTAGTACTTTTATGATTATCCTTCCGAGTCTTTTGCGACACAGAGTCCTCACCTCGTTAGAAATCTTAATGATTGCCCTTTTTGTTCCTGTGAGTCTTTTGCGACACCGAGTCGCTCACCTCTATGGCAATCTCAAGGATTGCACTTATCCTGTGAGTCTTTTGCGACACCGAGTCGCTCACCTCTATGGCAATCTCAAGGACTGCACTTATCCTGTGAGTCTTTTGCGACACCGAGTCACTCACCTCTATGCCAATCTCAAAGATTGACCCTGTGTGCATCCTTCGGGGTAGCGAACCCGCATCACAGTTGAGCTAACACCTGCCAGGGTGTGCACCTCCATTCATTTGCTTGCAAGACTTTCGTTCATTCATTTACGTTCCACTTTTCTTTATCATTAATCTTTCACTTTATTAATGATAATACTTCCTATCTTGATCAGGATCATACCACGTAGAGTCATACATATTATTATTAATGAGCATATTAATAATAATAATAATAATAACATAATAATAACCCTAATCATAATATTAATTAAAATATTAAGAAAAGAGTCATAATGAAATCATATGCATTTAATAAATCCTTAGTCAATATTAGTCTAAAACCCTAGCTGTACAAACTTCCATGAAAGTTCTGCATTAAATTCTAAGTTTTGGGCGCATGAGTACTATTTGGATCATAAGGACTATTTGGGCGTTTGACCACTGTTGGGACTTTTTACCTTACACTTAGTAAATAATTCCAGGCACAAGAGCACTGTTTAGGCTCATTACCCTACACTTAGTTTTTCTAAGTCAGAATTCAGGCACATGAGCACTATTTAGACTCATTACCCTACACTTAGTTTTTCTAAGTCGGAATTCAGGCGCATGAGCACTGTTTAGACTCATTACCCTACACTTAGTTTTTCTAAGTCAGAATTTAGGCACATGAGCACTGTTTAGACTCATTACCCTACACTTAGCTTTCTAAGTCAGAATTCAGGCACATGAGCACTGTTTAGGCTCATGAGTCTTAGGCGTATTAGGTACTATTTGGGCACATGAGAACTATTGGACTCATGACCCTACTTAGAACATTTCTAAGGCAAATTTCTGGGCGTATGAGTACTATTCAGACTTATTACCCTGTACTTAGTTTTCTAAGTTCCAAATTTCAGACACATGAGCACTGTTTGGACTTATTATCCTTGTATAGGCGTATTAGCAGCCTGTTCATATATTTTGAGCTGTTCTCAGTCCCAAACATTTCATTACTTAGTTCTAGCATTCACATACCATTCTAAGCATGATCTTAACATAATCATAGCAACATAATTGCCCAAAACATACCCCACCCACATACACATGCACATAAACATACGGGTACATACCCAATCTCATACAATTTTCCAGTATAAAACAAGTACAAAGGGGATCTAGAAACTCACCTTGTTGTTCTTCAATTTCACACTCTTCACCTGAGCTTCTTCAAACGGTTCTAACACCTAAAACACACACACACGATACACCCGAACATACAAGTCACATTTATAAGAACATACACGGGTCTAGAATCATCCTAAGCATCAAAGATTCAAGAATTCTTACCAAAAACTTCGAACCTTCTTGTTCCTTCTTCAAAAACCGTATCTTGCTCTTCTCTCTCTCTAAAATGTCGAATGAGTGTGTTGTGCAGGGTCATAGGCGGCCATACTCCCTTTTACCAACTTTTTACCAACTTTGCACTCTTTTACACTTTTAACCCCCATCTTTGGGTTGTCATCATTCTCCCCCTTTCCCTTTTTCTTTTATTCTTTTATTTTATTTTTTATATAAGAATTACAGGTGTTACAAGTCCACCCCCTTACATAGGTTCGTCCCCGAAACTGTGTTATTCCTCAAACAGTTGAGGGTAATGCTGCCTCATTTCCTTTCCGTCTCCCACGTAGATTCTGATCCCTTTCTGTGCTTCCACTGTACACGCACAAGAGGAACCACTTTAGTCCTCAGCCTCTTCTTTTACGATCGATGATTGCCACTGGTTGCTCCACATAATGAGCCTTTCATCAACTTCAATGTCCTCCAGTGGTACAACCATGTCTCCATCAGCTAAGCACTTTCTCAGATGAGATACATGGAATGTGGGATGAATTCCACTTAACTCATCTGACAATTCAAGTCGTAGGCTTACCTCTCCTACTCGTGCGATAATTCGGAAAGGTCCTATATATCGGGCTTAGCTTACCTCGTTTCTTGAATCGGATGATCCCTTTCCAAGGTGAGACCTTTAACATGACTCGATCTCCAACCTTGAACTCTATTGGTCTTCGCCTCTTGTCAGCATACGACTTTTGTCTATCTTTCGCCGCCTTCATGAAGGCTTTGATCTTTTCCAATTTCTCAGTCGTAGTTTCGATCACCTCAATACCTCCTAACTCTTTCTGCCCAATGTCTCCCCAACACACAGGCGTCCTACATCTCCTACCGTATAGCATCTCGTAGGGTGGCATGCCAATACTGGCATGATAACTATTGTTGTACGAGAATTCTGATAATGGTAAGTGATCATCCCAACTTCCTCCAAAATCGATCACGCATGCTCGAAGCATGTCTCGAGTGTTTGGATCGTCCTCTCAGACTGACCGTCGTTTGTGGGTGATATGCTGTACTGATGTGTAGCCTCGTCCCATGCATCATGAAATCTCTTCCAAAACTTAGGGGTAAACCGGGTGTCGCGATCAAACAAAATAGACACCGGCACACCATGATGAGCTACGATTTCCTTGATAAACAAATCTGCCAATCTTTCGGACGAGTATGTTTCGCGGATCGGTAGGAAGTGAGCACTCTTCGTTAATCGGTCGACGATCACCCATATAGCGTCATACCCTTTCGGGGTACGTGGTAACTTCGTGATGAAATCCATGGTGACGTGCTCCCACTTCCACTCGGGTATATCCAACGGTTGGATCTTCCCGTAAGGTTTCTTGTGTTCTGCCTTTACTTGTAAACAAGTCAGGCACTTACCCACGTACTCCACCACGTCACGTTTCATGCCCGCGCCATCAATAATCCTTCTTCATATCATGATACATTTGGTAGCACCAGGATGAATGGAGTATCGAGTCTTATGGGCCTCATCCATGATCTTTCCACGTAGATCCCCGTATCGAGGAATCCACATCCGCCCGAATCGGGTCTTAACACCAAGAGTGTTCTCGCCCATTCCGTGACTAGACCTCTCATCCTTTCGTAGTTAAGACGACCTTCTTTCAAAGCCTCGTCTTGAAACTCCTTAACTTGTGTCATCACGTCGGAGGTCATGATTAACTGATAAGCCTTCACCCGAATCAGCTCGGGTCTCTCCTTCTAGCTAAGGGCAACTGCCACCACATTGGCCTTGCCCGGATGGTATTGGATTTCGCAATCATAGTTCTTTATGAGTTCCAACCATCGCCTCTGCCTCATGTTCAGGTCCTTTTGCTCGAAGAAGTACTTCAAGCTTTTATGGTCTGTGAAGATGGTGCACTTGGTCCCGTATAGATAGTGCCGCCAAATCTTCAATGCGAAAACCACCGCGCTAATTCCAGATCGTGTGTGGGATAGTTGACTTCGTGGGTCTTCAGTTGTCGAGACGCATAGGCTATTACTCTTTCGCGTTGCATCAATACGCAACCTAGCCCAGAATAAGATGCATCTGAGTAGACCACTAAGTCTTCATTTCCCTCGGGCAATGTCAAGACAGGAGCTTGTGTCAGTCTCGTCTTCAACTCCTCAAAGGCATTCTCCTGTTCTCGACCCACACGAACTTTATGTCCTTACGAGTCAATTTTGTCAAAGGCGAGGCTATCTTGGAAAAGTCTTGAATAAATCTTCTATAGTAGCCCGCCAATCCCAAGAAGCTGCGAATCTCGGATGGCGTTTTTGGTGACTTCCATTGCGTCACGGCCTCAACCTTTACTGGGTCCACCATTATTCCCTTGCATTTACCACGTGACCCAGAAATTGCACCTCGCGTAACCAAAAAGCACACTTGAAGAACTTAGCATACAGTTTCTCCTTCCTCAAGGTCTCCAACACCTCCCGAATATGGCCGGCATGCTCTTCTTCACTCCTGAATAAATCAGTATATCATCGATAAACACAATTACTGATTTATCCAACATTGGCCGGCACACTCGATTCATCAAATCCATAAAAGCAGCCGGCGCATTGGTCAAACCAAAAGACATAACGAGGAATTCGTAGTGACCGTAGCGCGTACGAAAAGCTGTTTTAGGGGTATCCTGTTCCTTCACTTTTAGCTGATGATAGCCCGATCAAAGATCTATTCGTGAAAACCAACTGGCGCCTTGAAACTGATCGAACAGATCGTCGATTCTCGGCAAGGGGTATCTGTTCTTCACCGTCAACTTATTCAGCTCACGGTAGTCGATGCACATCCTCATACTACCATCTTTCTTCTTTACGAACAGAACCGGAGCACCCCAAGGTGAGATACTCGGTCTGATGAAACCCTTATCAAGCAATTTTTGCAGTTGCTCCATTAACTCCTTCATTTCAGTCGGGGCCAGTCGATACGGTGCTTTAGCGACAGGTTGGGTACTGGTTATCAAGTCAATTTGGATTCGATTTCGTGATCCGGTGGCACACCCGATAGGTCCTCTGGAAACACATCGGGTAAGTCACACACAATCGGCACATCGGACAATTGTGGTGTTGACGTGTCCACATCCTTTACGTAGGCTAGATAAGCGCTACATCCACGTCTTATGCACTTTCCCGCCACCGCCATCGAGATTACTTTTGGAATCGTCATAACCCGATCGCCATATATTGTCACCGGACTTCCGTCAGGCGCCGTCAGTCTAATCATTTCTTACGACATATGATATTCGCTTCATGGGTTGCTAACCAATCCATCCCTAGTACTACATCAAATCCACCTAGGGGCATCACATGTAATTTAGCAGTAAACCTATGACCTTCTAACTCTATGGCACAGTCCTCTATCATATTTGTAACCCTAGTGGACTTACCAATAGCATTCTCTACGTCGAAGGGCTCATCAATGCACTTACTACTAAGGGGCAGTTTAGCACAGAAATTGGCAGAAATAAAACTCCTACTAGCACCAGAATCAAATAACACAGAAGCAAGAGTTTGATTTACTAGAATCGTACCTGACACAACATCGGGGTCCGTCCTAGCCTCCTCCCTGGTCATGGTGAAAGCTCTGGCACTTGCCTTCTGCCCTTTAGCCCCGGCCGTCTTCTTCGCCCCTGAACTCTCCACCTCGGCTTTCACAGTCTTTGCTCATATGGCCCGCCTCACCGCAGGTGTAACACCTGAGCTCCTTACAGTCTTTCAAGATGTGGCCCGGCTTCCCGCACTTGAAACACACGTTGAGCCCCATTCTGCACTCACCCGTATGCTCCTTCCCGCACTTGCACACCTTTTAGGCCCTGAGCTTGATGACCCCACCATACGGTCATCCCTCCTCATCTTCTTGTTGTTCGAGGTAAAACCACCACGCCCGAAACGTTTTCCATTCTAGTTTCGGTCACCACCGCCCGCCTTCTTCACCTCCGCATCTGCTATCTCCCTTTCATCATAGAGTCTCCCAGCCAAATCCACTGCCGACCTAAAAGTGCTTGGTCGGGCAGCAATCATGTGCCTAAGAATATCGGCTGGCAGCCCCTGAATGTACCGGTTAATCTTTCGAGACCGGTGTCACTTGATCCGGCACCAGCCTAGCCATCTCGTTGAATTTGATAGTGTACTGCTGGTGGGTCATGGTTCCTGCCTCGAGTTGTAGGAACTCCCTCTCAATCTTATCAAGTTCCCTGTGAGGACAGAATTTCTCAATTACCAGCTTCTTCAGCTCGTTCCATCGCATTTTCCCGATGGCCCTGGAACCTTCAGCTTGGACAATATTGTCCCACCAGCATAGTGCTGAGTCAGTAAAGAGTGGGTAGCAAACTTCACCTTCTGATCTTCCCGGCACTCGCTAATCTCGAGTACTGCTTCCATCTCCCTTACCCAACGGTGGGCGGCAAGCAGCATTGCCATTTCCATCAAAAGTCGGGGCTTGCACCTCTGGAATGCCCCGTAACTGCATCCCTTGGTCGTCACCCCTACTACATCATCTTCTTCTTCATCAGATACTACTATCTCAGGATCCGGTCGTTCCTCTCCTCCCTTGATTTCCTTCCCAGTCGACTCTCTCCTGTCCTCCTTCTCCTTTCTCTCCTCATTCCTCACGGCTCGAATAACATCGGTCACTACAGATGGCATAACTGCCTGCAGGACCTGGTGTACCTCATCAGCAATAGCCTCCCTAGCTGTGGCATTCAGGCTGGCATTCTCATTTCCTCAGTCCGGTCAGGAACCTCAGGGTTCTCATGGGCCGTCTCAGCAGCCTTGGCACTACTCCTGGTCATACGCGGTCTACCTCTACCTCTAGAAGCTTTGGTAGGTTTCTTCCCAGCCATTTCCTATGCACTATAAGATTCAAACACCAAACAGTCATTCAGGGTAATAACTTAGTTTATGTCAAGTATAGTAAGTTCTAATTACAGTGGCCAGTTGTGATTAGCCACTTACTTTACTCTCCACACCCAAGCACTTCCTATCCTGACTACATCAGCATCTAAATCTACTAAGAACACATAAATCACATAGCACACGCACATAATACTGATTAACTTTCAAGAAAAACAATACCTGATGGCACATGGCTACTCGGGCTGACATCCCTCTTCCTGTCCCATTTTCAGTTTAAGTTTAGGTTTATTTTGAAATTTACCCGTTTCACTTAAACTTTGGCTCTGATACCAACTTGAAAGACCCGGTTCCTGGAGACCTCACAGTTGGTCATTCACAGCATAAAACATACATATTATAAATTTAAGCAGCAGAATCAATTTGACAAAAACCCATTCATTCATTATAAACACTGTTGTTAAGCAATACATTCTAGTTCATGGGTCACAAAATGATTAGTCGAATGAATTACAAAACAACAGTATTGTCAAAACATAAATGGATGTCAGTCTTGCCCGCCAAATAGCCATCCCCGTGTGCCATCATCAGCAACCTGTTACCTGCCAACTGGAAAATACATAAAAGTTAGCGTTGCTGAGTGAGTTCTAGTTTTGTAATTAAAATACTTTACTTTTCATTTCAAACCGTTCATTATTCATATGTGATCACACATCGTACGTACACGTAGGTAATATCATTATTATCTCATCATCGTTCAATTAGTACTTTTATCATTATCCTTCCGAGTCTTTTGCGACACAGAGTCACTCACCTCGTTAGCAATCTTAATGATTGCCCTTTTTGTTCCTGTGAGTCTTTTGCGACACCGAGTCGCTCACCTCTATGGCAATCTCAAGGATTGCACTTATCCTGTGAGTCTTTTGCGACACCGAGTCGCTCACCTCTATGGCAATCTCAAGGACTGCACTTATCCTGTGAGTCTTTTGCGACACCGAGTCGCTCACCTCTATGCCAATCTCAAAGATTGACCCTGTGTGCATCCTTCGGGGTAGCGAACCCGCATCACAGTTGAGCTAACACCTGCCAGGTGTGTGCACCTCCATTCATTTGCTTGCAAGACTTTCGTTCATTCATTTACGTTCCACTTTTCTTTATCATTAATCTTTCACTTTATTAATGATAATACTTCCTGTCTTGATCAGGATCATACCACATAGAGTCATACAATATTATTATTAATGAGCATATAATAATAATAATAATAATAATAATAACATTAATAATAACCCTAATCATAATATTAATTAAAATTATTAAGAAAAGAGTCATAATGAAAATCATATGCATTTAATAAATCCTTAGTCAATATTAGTCTAAAACCCTAGCTGTACAAACTTCCACAAAATTCTGCATTAAATTCTAAGTTTTAGGCTCATGAGTACTATTTGGACTCATGAGGACTATTTGGGCGTTTGACCACTGTTGGGACTTTTTACCTTACACTTAGTAAATAATTCCAGGCACAAGAGCACTGTTTAGGCTCATTACCCTACACTTAGTTTTCTAAGTCAGAATTCAGACACATGAGCACTATTTAGACTCATTACCCTACACTTAGTTTTTCTAAGTCGGAATTCAGGCACATGAGCACTGTTTAGACTCATTACCCTACACTTAGTTTTTCTAAGTCAGAATTCAGGCACATGAGCACTGTTTAGACTCATTACCCTACACTTAGTTTTTCTAAGTCAGAATTCAGGCACATGAGCACTGTTTAGGCTCATGAGTCTTAGGCGTATTAGGTACTATTTGGGCACATGAGAACTATTTGGACTCATGACCCTACTTAGAATATTTCTAAGGCAAATTTCTGGGCGTATGAGTACTATTCAGACTTATTACCCTGTACTTAGTTTTCTAAGTTCCAAATTTCAGACACATGAGCACTGTTTGGACTTATTATCCTTGTATAGGCGTATTAGCAGCCTGTTCACATATTTTTGAGCTGTTCTCAGTCCCAAACATTTCATTACTTAGTTCTAGCATTCACAATACCATTCTAAGCATGATCTTAACATAATCATAGCAACATAATTGCCCAAAACATACCCCACCCACATACACATGCACATAAACATACGGGTACATACCCAATCTCATATAAACATACATACATGTATTTTCCAGCCCCAAAATCGTATAAAACAAGTAAAAGGGGATCTAGAAACTCACCTTTGTTGTTCTTCAATTTCACACTCTTCACCCGAGCTTCTTCAAACGGTTCTAACACCTAAAACACACACGCGCGATACCTCCCGAACACACAAGTCACATTTATAAGCACATACACGGGTCTAGAATCATCCTAAGCATCAAAGTTTCAAGAATTCTTACCAAAAACTTCAAACCTTCTTGTTCCTTCTTCAAAACCCGAATCTTGCTCTTTCTCTCTCTAAAAATGTCGAATGAGTGTGTGTGCAGGGTCATAGGCGGCTATACTCCCTTTTTACCAACTTTTTACCAACTTTGCACCCTTTTTACACTTTTAACCCCCCATCTTTGGGTTGACATTCATTTCTCCACATTTCCCTTTTTCTTTTATTCTTTTATTTTATTTTTTATAAGAATTACGGGTGTTACATAAATGTAGGAATTATATTTCACAAATTATTTACAAATGTAGTTGTATGTTATTTCTTATAAAATATTTTAAATAATAATATAGATTAAAATCTTATTATTAATCGAAATACTATTTGTAATTATCCTTAGATAATTATAAATTACATAATTGAATCACATCATTTTTATATTTAATATCATTCCAAATATTTAAATATACATATAAAATCCCTCTAATAGAATCAAAATGTAAATAATTATTTGGTAAACTTAACACTTATTAATAATTATTTATTAATACATATATAACCCTATCAAAATCTTGTAATATATACATCTATTTGTGTGCGTGTCGCACGTCAAACCGAACCAACCAGAATCCGACTAAATGTATCTATTCGCGTTGAACACATTTTAAAGACTTAATTACAATTAATAATAGGTGTTGATTGTGCATTGCCTTATTCTTTGAAGCTCTTGTTCATTTCATTACATCAATTCAAGTTGAGTTTCGTGGCACCTTTTTATGCTTATACAAGTTTTCAATGTTTTCAATCAATGGGAGAAAAGTATGCTCACCCGTTTTCAATGATGAACATCATATATTCAATTTTCATACTTGGAATAACGTGATACTGTTTTGCATACATACATGGTGTTATTCTATGGATTATTCTTACAACCATTAATTCCGGTGTTGGAACCAACGGATAGGTATTAGTAGTACTACTGGGTTGACACCCCCGTCCATCGATGTTGGACCAAAAGAACCAATGAGCAAGATCAGGAAAACCTCTAAGTCCCACATGACATCACAACAACTGCTGAAGACTCCCATCAGCTGTTCTGACAAAGTCTGAAGAATCAACAGCTGAAGTTCAAAGAACTGAAGTACAACAGCTGAAGATCCCAAAGTACTGAAGATAAGTACTGAAGTCTAAAGTACTGATAAACACAAGTACTGAAGACTTCAAGTACTGAAGACAAGTGCTGAAGATCAAAGTCTGAAGAACTGAAGAATTGATGAACAACTGCTGATGCACAAAGTCTGAAGACAACGACTGAAGACATTAGCTGATGACAACTACTGAAGTCATCAGCTGATGAATCATCTGAAGACCAAAGTCTGAAGACCAAAGTGCTGAAGTTTCAGAGTTTGTCACAACAGCTGAAGAAGTCTTCTTCAGTTGTTGTGATGGTTTTTTTCTTTTCAGTAGTTTTATGTTTTTCATTTCAGTAGTTTGTACAACAGCTGAAGAGTTTGTTCTTCAGCTGTTATAGTTCAGTAGTTGTAAACACTGAAGAGTTTGTTCTTCAGTCGTTGTAGCTTTACAGTAGTTTTCTTTTCAGTACTTGTAATAGGTAGAACACTTAGGAAATTTTGTAAGAAGATGGCAGCTGTTGTGACATCTTCAGTAGTTGTGTTCTATCAGTAGTTAGTTAAATAATTGTTTAATGTCAGTGGAATCTGACAACAGTATGGGTCATTTGCCTATAAAACGGGCAGTGACCTGAATGTATTCCACGCCGAAACATGTGAAATAAACGAATATTATTCCTTTTAAGACAGAATTATTCTCTCTCTCTACTTTTGGTTGGCATGCAATATTCTTTATGTTCTTGCTTTAATTGCTAATATTCATGCTAAATCCGCTGCGAATATAATCTAATTGATCAAACTAGAGGCTGAGATCCTAACAAATGGTATCAGAGCTGGTTAATCATTGATCGATTTCACTATTGATCATTTGAAACTGCTCTTTTGATCTCTAAGTTTGATCGAATTAGCAATTTGCAAGAATTAGCTGTAGAGAGAGAGATTCTGCTGTTTCTTGCTAAAAATTGAGGTTTTCTTGGTGGTTTTGAGCTATATTTGTTTTGTTTAAACTTGAGTTTGACTAATAACTGAGATGACTACACCAACAAACGATCCTCACAATACTGGTTCCTCAATCAAGCCACCGATGCTTGTGAGGAATGAGTACAACATATGGCAAAGACGTATGCTCCACCACTTGTCTGTCAACAGTGCTGGTTGTTGGAAGTCAGTGGTGCATGGACCATACAAGCCTATGGTGAGCGTCCCTGAATCTAATGAACAGGTTCCAAAGAAACCTGAACAATATTCGGACGAAGATCTAAAGCTGTTCGAGATTGATGCTAGAGCCCATGGAATTTTAGCCATGGCTATTCCAAATGAATTTACTCAGGGCTCTTGCATCATGAAACTGCTCATGACCTATGGGTTGCTCTAAAGGAACAATTTGGAGGAACTGATTCGGTCTTAGCAAACAATAGGGAAATCCTCGCCCAACAATATGAGACATTCTCATATAGAAAGGGTAGACTCTGACCCAGCAGTTTGAGCGGTTCTCTTGTTTGATTTCTGAGCTGAAGATGGTCAAACAAGAGTACTCCAACAACCAGATGAACAACAGGTTCCTTAGATCACTGCCTGAGAGATGGGACACTTATACCATTGTCCTACGCTCCAGTGCAAATCTGGAAACTCTATCTCTCACCCCAACTTCATGGGAAACTGCTCACTTTTGAGAGAGAGATAGAGCAAAAGAGAAAGTTGTCCACCTCTGGCAAGCTCGCTGATGACTTTGTTCAAGGAAATGCTGCCTTGATAAGTCAGGAGTCAGAATATGCTTCATCAGAAAGTTCTTATGATGAGCATATTGATTTCTCTACCAACTCAGAACAAGCTTTTGTTGGTGTTAGTAGTGGTTCAGGAGGCAGCGGTGATAACTGGTGCTTTTTGATGGATGATTTAAGGGCATTCCAGATGATCTGGAGGAGATGGATATTTTAGCCAAATGGCAATGATCAATATCAGATCTCAAAAGTTCTACAAAAGAACTGGTAGGAAATTCCCTGGTCTCTCTGGCAAAACCAAAGTTGGTTTTGACAAGAGCAAGTTGAGGTGTCACAAGTGCCAAAGGCTTGGACACTTTGCTAGAGAGTGTAGATCATCTGGATCTAACTCCTCTGCACCCTTTGTGACTTTTCCGAGCAATAGCTCACAGCACAGAGGGCAACCTTCCTCCAGTTCTGGTCATCCATCACAAGCACAGGCATCACCTGCTTATTTTGTGCCTCAGGGGTATATGCCATACTCATACCCCTGCTACTATGTGCCTCAGCCCAGTCAAACTCAAGCACCTTCGGCTCAACCACCACAGGCTCTTCTTGAGCCTCAATCTTCCCCATCTCATCATCAAACACAACCTCAACAACACAGCTTCTTCACCCCAGGAGTTGTTGACTGGAGTAGTCTACCAGATGATCTATCTGGTCAGGAACAACTACTCCAAGGTGCTGGTCAACATGGTGGTATAGTCCTTTTGGAAATCTTGCTCTGATGGCCCTTGAGTCTGCTGAGGTGTCATCATCTAATGCCTCATCACAGGTATCATCTGAGGCCAAAGCCAAGCTTTGTTCTGAATCATGCATAGCAGCATTTGCTTCTATTAGAGAAGCAAATGTAGCTTTAATAGATAAAAATCTTGAGCTAGAGCACACTATTTCCAAAAGAAAAGCTGATTTTGAGTTGTACTAAAAGAGAAAAATGATGAGATTTACAAGCTTAAATGCCAAATCAAAGATGGTAAAGCTAGGGAAGATGTACTTCTAGAGAAGTACAGAGACCTCAAGGAAACTCTTGCAAACACCCAAGTAGAGTGTGATCGATGGGTGCAATCATGCAAGGGTTTTGAAATGCTTCTTAAGAAGCAATCAGCTTCCAATGTGAAGTTTGGGATTAGTTATAACCACACTGCTCCTCCTACAGATTTCACTTCAAGAGCAGAAGTTGAATCTGATGGAGAGAGCAATAACCAATCCTTCTCATCATGTGACCTACTATCTTCTGATTCAGCATCATCAGAGATAGAAGTCAGCAACCAATCAGCAGATGCTACAAGAGCTGATGGATCAAATGCTGACTGTCACATGATCAAAAGGTTGATCAACTCAGGTGTTGTCTCTAGAAGTACCGAAAGTACTAGAGAGCAAGTGATAACACTTGAAGTTCAAACCTCAACTACTGCCAGCACTGAAGAGAAGAAAACTGACAGTAGAAAAGGTTTGAAGACAACTAAAGAAGAGGTCAGGAAAGCAGGTACTAAAGGGAAGAAAACTGCTAGTACTGGTAACAAACAGCTGAAGAACAAGTCTTCAGTAGTTGCATCTTCTTTGGTTGATGATCAACACAAGATGAAGAAGAAGCCATGTGAGATATGTGGCTTGTTCAATCATCTTACTGATGATTGCTGGTACAAAAGGGGTTCCAAACTCAAACAACAGGAGGAAATTAAAGAGCAAATAAAGAAAATGAAAAATGAGTTTGAAACCAAGTTTGTACTAGCAACATCAAAGCCTGAAATCCCTAAGCCCAAAGCTAAATCTAAAAGGAAAGTAGGGAATACTCAGGCAATAGCTGAGGTTGCTCAGAAAAAGATGGTACAACATAGGAATCCATCATCAGCAAACTCCAGTGTGTCTGAAGAGCTAAAAGCTTTATCACAAATTCAGACACAACTGGTGATGATGGTTCAACATCTAATGGGAAGAGTCAACCATTTAGATGCTCCTGTGTTGAAACCACAGAAAAGGAAGTCCAAGCCAAAGGGTTCCTCTTCTACACCATCTTCTTCACCTCAGGCTGTTACACATAACATACCTGTTAGTGCTGCACCTGTAGTTGAGAACAGACCCAAAACCAAACAGGTTTGGGTCTCTAAAACTAACTAACATGTGGTTATGATTGCAGGGTTCTTCAACATGCCAAAAGAGCATCTGGTATGTAGACAGTGGAGGATCTATGCACATGACAGGAAGCAGCTCCCTTCTTAATGACTACTCTCAAGGAAAGAAGGGATTTGTCTCCTTTGGCAATGATGCAAAGGGTTACATCATCGGAAAAGGCTTTGTTTCCAATGGGGAAATAAGGTTTGATGATGTTAACCATGTGGAGAATGTCAAATACAACCTCTTGAGTGTCAGTCAAATGTGTGATAAAGGCCATGTTGCCCTTTTTACAAGCCAGAACTGTCGAATTCTGTCATCCAAAGTTCTAAATTTGATTGACAAGGTGTTGGATGAATACACTCTCCTGAAGGCCAACAGGACAGGAAGAGTGTATGCCTTAGATCTTTCCAAAAAGATAGATCTAAAAGGCCATCCTTGCCTATTCTCCAAGGCATCTTCTCAAGAATCTACTCTATGGCATAGAAGGCTGGGGCATGTTAATTTCAAGAACATGAATCAGTTGATAAGCCATGGTTAGTAAGAGGATTGCCTTTGAAGGAGTTCAAGTGTGAAGACAACTGCACTGCTTGCTTAAAAGGAAAACAACACAAAGTTTCATTCCCTTCAATAGAAGAACCAAAGTCCACTGCCTACTTGCAGCTCCTGCACATGGATCTCTTTGGTCCTGTCAGAGTGATGAGCATGGCAAAGAAGAAATACTGCCTGGTAATTGTGGATGATTATTCCAGGTATGTATGGACTTTCTTCTTACACTTAAGGATGAAGCAGCCAAGACTATCATGAACTTTGTGTTATTTGTAGAAAAGCAGTATTCCCTACAGGTCAAGTGTGTGAGTAGTGACAATGGAACAGAATTTAGAAACCACACACTTGATGACTTCTACCTGTCCAAGGGAATTAAGAGGTAGTTTAGTATTCCTAGAACTCCTGAGCAGAATGGAGTGATGGAGAGAAAGAACAGGACTCTCATTGAAGCAGCAAGGTCAATGTTGGCTGACTCAGGTTTGCCACTGACCTTTTGGGCTGAAGCTGTCAATACAGCTTGCTATGTACAAAATAGAACTTTAGTAAATAAGAGGTTGATGAAGACTCCTTATGAAATTCTTCATCATCTGGCTCCTCTAATTTCATTCTTTAGAGCCTTTGGGTGTCCATGTTTTATTCTCAACACTAGCAACCCACTCCAGAAATTTGCTAGTAAGGTGGATGCAGGGTATTTTGTTGGTTATTCATCAACTTGCAAGGCATACAGAGTCTTCAACTGTAGGACAAAAGTGGTTGAAGAAACTCTGCATGTTAAGTTCAATGAATCTCCAAAGGACAAGATTCCACAAAACCCTGTGGAGTTGTTTGATCTGGACATACTGCAATATGTTCCTTATCAGCCTCCAGCTGTTGAGCCTGTCAACAGTTCTCCACCTGGTGGTACTGATGATGATGTAGTCAGTACTCACCTCTTCAGGTTTAGTGACAACCTGCCTGAGTTCACTAAACCTGATGCTCCTGTAGCTTCAGCAGCCCCATCCACAACAAATGCTGATGAGATTTCTGCATGCTCTACTTCTTTTGAGCTGCCATCTCCTACATGGTTTCAAGAATCTCCATCACCATTTGTTGCTGCTGAAAGTCCTACAAACACTTGCACTGACATTATAGTCTATCAAGAGCTGAGGAATCACCCCACATCTCAAATCATTGGTGATATCAATGCTGGAGTTTCAACCAGGAGTCAATTGTCCAATTTCTGCTTCTATGCTCTCTTCATCAGTCAGCAAGAGCCAAAGAACTATCATGTTGCTTTAAGAGACAATGGATGGGTTGAAGCAATGCAGCTTGAGCTTCTTCAGTTCAAGAAACAGCAAGTGTGGGAGCTTGTTCCTTTACCCCAAGGGAAGTGTGCAATAGGCACCAAATGGGTATTCAGGAACAAAACAGATGATAAGGGCCAAATTGTCAAGAACAAGCCCAGGCTGGTTGTCCAAGGATTTGCACAAGAGGAAGGCATCGATTATGATGAGACCTTTGCTCCTGTGGCAAGACTGGAAGCAATCAGACTGTTCTTAGCTTATGCTGCCTTTCACAGTCTTAAGGTTTATCAAATGGATGTCAAAAGTGCCTTCTTATATGGAAAAATAAAAGAAGAAGTTTATGTGTGTCAACCACCAGGCTTTGAGGACAACAAACATCCTGATTGGGTGTACAAGCTTGATAAGGCTCTTTATGGGCTGAAGCAAGCTCCTAGAGCTTGGTATGAGACACTCTCAACTTTTCTTTTAGAGAATAAGTTCACTAGAGGCACCATTGATAAAACCTTATTCATCAAGACTGTGGGACAACATAAGCTCCTTGTTCAAATTTATATAGATGACATCATCTTTGCATCCTCTGATCTAAAGTTGTGTGAGGAATTTACAATACTCATGAAGCAAAAGTTTGAAATGAGTGCTATGGGGGAATTACAGTTCTTTCTAGGTTTGCAAATCAAACAAAGGGATGATGGAATTTTCATCCATCAGTCCAAATACACCAAAGAGTTGTTGAATAAGTTTGATTTACAAACCTGTAAGCCCTGTTCTACTCCCATGAGCAGCATCACACAACTAGATGTAGATCAGAAAGGTAAAGCGGTTGATGAAACCCTTTACAGATGTATGATTGGGTCCTTGATGTACCTTACAGCTTCTAGACCAGACATCATGTTTGCAACATGTGTTTGTGCTAGATTTCAGGCTGCACCTAAAGAATCCCATTTGATTGCAGTCAAAAGGATCTTTAGATATCTGCAAGGTACCCAATCACTAGGTCTTTGGTATTCAACTGGGCATTCCTGCAAATTAGTTGCTTTCTCTGATAGTGACTATGCAGGATGCAAAGTCACCAGAAAATCCACTTCTGGTGGTTGCCAATTCCTAGGCAATTGTTTAGTTTCTTGGCAGAGTAAGAAACAAACATCAATTGCTACATCCACTGCTGAAGCTGAGTACATTGCTGCTGCAAGTTGTACATCTCAGATACTCTGGCTTCAGAACCAACTCTTGGATTATGGCATTACAGAGACTAAGACTCCATTATTAATGGATAGTGCTTCAGCTCTTTGCATTGTCAAAAATCCAGTCCAACACTCTAGGACCAAACATATAGAGATCAGACATCATTTTATTAGAGATTGCTATGAAAAAGGTCTGATTGATCCAAAGTTTGTGCCTAGTGCTGATGAGCTTGCAGATATATTTACTAAGCCTTTAGATAGTGCCACATTTCAAAAATTGGTACTAAGGCTTGGTATGCTGCAGCTCGAGTAATTTGACCAATACTGATGTTCTCAGTTCACAAGTACTGATGAGCATTAGTGTGCAAAGGTCAAATATAAGTACTGATGAGTAATTTAGTCTTCAGCATTTTCACAACTACTGAAGACTAAAAGGCTTCAAAGTACTGATGTACATTATTTGTTGAAAACAACTGATGTAGTGAGGTGGATTACAACTACTGATGTATCATTTTCAAACAAATAAGTACTGAAGAACAAATTTTGTTCACAAGTACTGATGAGTAATTTACACAAGTACTGAAGACAAAATTTGTTCACCAGCTCTGGAGTATTTCATCAGCACTTGTGAACATCTGATCACAAGAGCTGAAGGCATAAATACTCACAAGAGCTGAAGGGTCAATGAAACATCTAAAAGTCAGCCAAAGAGCTGATGAGTAAATGTGGAGGTCAGCATGAAACAACTGATTTGACGGAAACAACTGATGAGTAATTTTACTCTTCAGCTGATGCCAACAGCTGCTGTTTCATACCCAAACAACTGAAGGACAAAACCATGTCTTCAGTAGTTTCACAACTACTGATGACTAACACCAAGTCCTCAGTTGTTTACAACAACTGAAGCAATACCATGTCTTCAGTAGTTCACAACTACTGATATCAGTAGTTCACAACTACTGAAGGCTAACACCAACTCTTCAGTTGTTACAACGTCTGAAGACGAAAACTAGGCCTTCAGTAGTTTATAACTACTGAAGACTAATAACAAGTCTTCAGCAGTTTACAACATCTGAAGGACAAAACCAAGGTTTCAGTAGTTTCATCTACTGAAGACTAACACCAAGTCCTCAGATGTTACAACCACTGAAGGTTAAACCACGTCATCAGTAGTTTCAACAACTGATAACTAACACCAAACCTTCAGTAGTTTTCTTTCAGCCTTTGCCATACCCTATAAATACCCAACCTTCAGAGCTTTTCATTCTCACTTGACCTAACTTTTCAAAAAAAAAACTCTGAAATTCCCATACACCATTAATGGCGGCCATGCAACTCAAACCTCGACACAACTGTGTCGCTCATCTCACCAAACCGCTATTCTGGGCCAAGTTCCACAATGCCGTCGATCTGATGACCGACTCACAATACCAGACGGCATTCCTCCTTAACCCCACCATATACACCGACTCCTTGGCGGAGTTCTGGACGAATATCACCGTCCAAACCGGAGAGAATAACGGCGAGGTCTCTCTCCGGTCCTCCGTCAACAACCACCCAGTGGTTATTACTCCAGCTACTCTTCGAAAACCCTAAAGCTGGAGGATGCCACCTACCCAACCTCTTACCCCAAAGGCGCCCTCGATCTATGCTTCACTGCCAACGACTATCAGGGCGACCTCTCTGCCACCACCTTGTTGAAGAAACACTTCCCAGATCCCAACGACTGATCTTCCACATGGTGAATGTGTGTCTGGCTCCCAAAACTTCTTCATGGGACCAGATGTCAACAAGGTGGCAACAGGTATTGTATTCTATCCTTGAGAAACAACCCCTAAACTTTACTGATATTATATTTTGGGAACTAAGGGATATGGCCACAAAACCCATTTCTAACCGTTGGATCTTGTATCCTCGGTTTATAATGGCCATCATCCAAAGCCAGCTTCAAGCAGAGGGACTTGTTGGCACTGGAGTCCCTGCCATGGCTGTTCTAGCCGAGGTATACTCCAGGCACAACATCGACCACACACTCAAACAGGCTGGCCGGCTGCGAAAACCCACGCAGCAGGAACCCACAGCCTCCACCTCCAAATCCAAAGTCCCCACCAAGCCAAAAGCCAAGAAGCCCAAAAAGGCTACTCAGGGAATGAGTCCCCTGAGGATGCCCCTGCAACACAAAGGCAGGATGTGGCTGCTGGTTCGATTCTCCCAGCAGCTACCATGACTCCACCCACCACAACCGCACAGGTTTCCTCTCAACAGGAGCCTGATGCAACCACAACTGGGGCACCTACACATCTGGGGTCTTTCTCACTTGAGGAGACTGCCATTGAAATGCACACTCCTCCCCATGTGCACTCTGCTTCTAGCCCATCTCCCACAGAAGCCGCCCCACAAAGTCCAACCCTAATGATTGCCAAAGTGTTGACCCACCTGAGCACTCCACCCTCTCCCCAGAAACCTATTACAACTGGGGAGACTCCAACCGAAGAGAGGGTGGATACAAGTGCTGGTGGGAGCCCCCAACACAGAGAATCACATGTCCAATCTCCCAGTGTGGCTAGGGAGATAGGACAATCTGGTGAGGCTGCCACTTCCCCTGCATCAGCACATGAGCAGGGTGAAGCTGGTACAAGCAATAAGACCTCACCAGAGGCAACTGCCGATGATGGATCCAATCAGGAGGCTGGAAGTCCCCAGTACCATGAACAAGGGGCACATGCTATTACTGAGCCACACTCAGAGCATGTACATCCTGACATTGTCAGGAGGTCAGGTGATTCAGTTCATACTGATGATGACCTGAGCTTCTTCTATGATGTAGTTGCTCACAACACTATCTTAGAGGATGAGATAAGCAGACTCAAAGAGCTGCAGACTCAAAGAGCTGCTTGCTCAAATGACTCAAGATAGAAGTCCATCTGCCACCACCAACCCACAGATAGCACCCTCACCCGAAGGTCTCACATACACTGAGCCACTCCCACAAACTCAGCCACCAGCCCCTGCTTCTGGCACTAGCTCTCAGGGCCAGAACCCCCTGAGCAGCTAGATGCTATCCTTCAGAAATCCCTGCCTCTCATCACACCCATAATCACAGAAATTGTGATGAAAACCATTGATGAGAGGCTTCCCACACATATCCAACCTCTGGTGGAGGTTGCTGTTGCTAAAGCACTTGCTGAGAGTCAAACCCCAACCAATGCACCCAAAAAGGGGGAGACCTCAGTGCAAGTTAAGAGGAAGAGGGGAGAGGAGGAGTTAGAAGTAGGTAGAAAGGAGGTGACTGAGAGGGAGAAGGTTCAGGAGCCCAAGGGGAAGGGGAGGGAGGAGGAGGAGAGAGCTGAAAAAGAAGTGACTGGAATCCAAAAGGATTTCAGTGTCACTTATCAAAAGAAAGGAGAGAAGAGAGGAGAGGTGAGGGAGAGTGCTGATCCTGATCTAGCAGCCCTTGTCAAGGAGGCTGATGCTGAGCATAGCCGTTCAATGGACTCTGTCATTGAACAGCTGTTCAGGCAAGGCTTTGACAAGGACACTGCCTTGCTAGATCAAGAGATCAGGAATATGGAGAGAAGAGAGATTGAGTACCGATGGACTACTTATAGCCAAGAGGAAAGAAAGAAACTTGAGGCTATGAGTAGGTTCACTTCGAAGTACCTGGGCAGGCCAGTCCTTGATGTCAAGGCATGGACCAGGGACAGACTCTTGGCAATAACCACCAAGATCTGTTCGGCTGGTGATTTCACTAAGGGACTGGTCGTTGAGGCCCTCTCTGAAGCCGGTGCTGGGAACAGGACACTGCTAGTAAAACAGACCAAACCAGCCCTTATCTCTAGGTTACTAGCAGTGCCTGCCAACATTCCACACCAACAACCCAACCACAACCCACTAAACCAACCCCTTCACCATCAAAACCCGCAGCCAATGATCCACCCTTGAAGAAGAAGAGAAGGGTGTTGAGGCTGCAAGAAGAAGAAGAAGAGGGAGGATGAGGAGGATAGACTGCCTCTTTCAGCAGTCATTCCTCTACCAAAAGCCAAATCCCAAACCATCTCTCCCACCTCACAGATGGACACTGTGAGGGTAAAGATAGAGGAAGAGGCACAGCAGCAGCTTCATGATGCTGAAATGCTTAAGTCAATTGACCAAGCATATGTTGCCTCTACCTCTATCATGAATATGAAGAAAGAAGCTCTGAGACTCTTCACTCTCAAACAAACCTTCCAATATAACAAAGAGAGAGTGAGGACTTGGCCTGATCCTAGGGTGGCTCACAGGATCACAAAGAAAGATATTCCTGTGAGGTACAAGAGCCAGATGAAGAGGATTGTAGATGAAGTAATCACAGTGGCTCTTGTAGTAACACCCTGGGAAATTGTGGATGAGTTCGAGAAAGCTTATAAATCTAAGCAACCTCCTGAAATGATGTTGGAGAACAGGATGGTGAGGAAAGGCTTAGTTTATAAGAAGCTTGAGAACTTCCGCAAAGATGAGCTCAACTTGTTGCTAGAAGGCAGACATCCAGATGAATTTGCATATAAGCAAATCACAACAGTTGAGCTCAAGAATGGCAAACAGGTCAAGTTTGTCTCAGAGATGTACGGCCGTGAAGGATTGTTCGATGGTGGGGCTGAAGGCATGGCCAAAGAAGAACAAATGATCTTTGTCCGAGCCTACACCAGAGAATCCTACAGGCTAGTACATGGGAGGTAGGTTTCATGGATGGGATAACAGCTCTGTGTCCAATTCCCCAAAACAGAGCTCCCATCCATACTTAGCCAAACAAATACCAGAAACCTTCTCCCAGGCCAATGCTTATCAGGGTCAACTTCTGATCTGATCCAGAAGGAAATAGACCAATCTTTATGCCAACAATAAGTGGGACAACAAATAATTAGAGGTTTTGGCTGCATTGGTTCAGGGGGAGTTTGTTGGACCAAAAGAACCAATGAGCCAAGATCAGGAAAACCTCTAAGTCCCACATGACATCACAACAACTGCTGAAGACTCCCATCAGCTGTTCTGACAAAGTCTGAAGAATCAACAGCTGAAGTTCAAAGAACTGAAGTACAACAGCTGAAGATCCCAAAGTACTGAAGATAAGTACTGAAGTCTAAAGTACTGATAAACACAAGTACTAAAGACTTCAAGTACTGAAGACAAGTGCTGAAGATCAAAGTCTGAAGAACTGAAGAACTGATGGAACAACTGCTGATGCACAAAGTCTGAAGACAACGACTGAAGACATTAGCTGATGACAACTACTGAAGTCATCAGCTGATGAATCATCTGAAGACCAAAGTGCTGAAGTTTCAGAGTTTGTCACAACAGCTGAAGAAGTCTTCTTCAGTTGTTGTGATGGTTTATTTTCTTTTCAGTAGTTTTATGTTTTTCATTTCAGTAGTTTGTACAACAGCTGAAGAGTTTGTTCAGCTGTTATAGTTCAGTAGTTGTAAACGACTGAAGAGTTTGTTCTTCAGTCGTTGTAGCTTTACAGTAGTTTCCTTTTCAGTACTTGTAATATGTAGAACACTTAGGAAATTTTGTAAGAAGATGGCAGCTGTTGTGACATCTTCAGTAGTTGTGTTCTATCAGTAGTTAGTTAAATAATTGTTTAATGTCAGTGGAATCTGACAACAGTATGGGTCATTTGCCTATAAAAGGGCAGTGACCTGAATGTATTCCACGCCGAAACATGTGAAATAAACGAATATTATTCCTTTTAAGACAGAATTATTCTCTCTCTCTACTTTTGGTTGGCATGCAATATTCTTTATGTTCTTGCTTTAATTGCTAATATTCATGCTAAATCCGCTGCGAATATAATCTAATTGATCAAACTAGAGGCTGAGATCCTAACAATCGACGATTGGTTAACTTGTGAGTTACCAACACAGCTGCCGGCAATCAGGCCATGGGTGAATATATTTCGTCTAATTTATATGCATAACGTCATTAGGTTTGGTTGCCTAAAACACATGTTATGTGGTTTTTGCTTGCAGTATGATTCCACATCAAAATTCTATACAGCATCAACTACATGTTTTCAATTTAAACCTGCGAAACTCACCAACATTATTGTTGACATTTTTGAGCATATCTTTTCAGGTGAACATAATCAAAGAGGATAACTAGAGCCGATGCCTTAGAAGAGACCCTCAGGAATCAATAGACTTGCATTAGTGTTGTCTTTCATTTGCCTTTGTATTTGAACAATGTGTATCTTGGATTATTAAATTAATAGACTATGATAGTCGTGGAACTGACTAACCACGACACAAGTCACCATTGTGTCAGGCGACGTCATGACACGAGTATTATTGCATATATTGTGTCTCTGTAAATTTACCAAGTGTTATGACGATCCCGTCAGTCGCATCCTCGTGTTTCCGCTATAAGCGGGGGTGTGACATCTGCTAAAGGCATCTGCTCTAGCTATCCTCTCTGATTATGATCACCTGAAAAGATATGCTTAAAAATGTCAACACATAATGTTGGTGAGTTCCGCAGGTTTAAATTGAAAACATGTAATTGATGTTGTATAGAATTTGATGTGGAATCATACTGCAAGCAAAAACCACATAACATGTGTTTTAGACAACCAAACCTAATGACGTTATGCATATAAATTAGACGGAATATATTTACCCATGGCCTGATTGCTGGCAGCTGTGTTGGTAACTCGCAAGTTAACCAATCGTCGATGGGTGGGGGTGTCAACCCAGTAGTACTACCAATACCTAACCGCGGGTTCCCAAACCGGGAATTAATAGTTGTAAGAATAATCTATAGAATAACACCATGTATGTATGCAAGACAGTATCACGTTGATTCCAAGTATGAAAATTGAATATATGATGTACAGCATTGAAAACGGATGAGCATACTTTTCCCCCATTGATTGAAAACATTGAAAACTTGTATAAGCATAAAAAGGGACCACGAAACTCACCTTGAATTGATGTAATGCATAAAGACTTCACAGAATAAGGCAATGTACGATCAAATACGGTCAATACCTAATATTAATTATAATTGAGTCTTTAAAATGTATTCAACGTGGATAGATATATTTGATCAGATTCGGGTCAGTTCGGGTTGATGCCCACAATTAGATATATATATTTGGGTGGGATTATAAATTTAGTGATTTATATATTTAAGTTTAATTAATTTAAAATATATTTTATAAGAAATAACTTATAATTATATTCGTAAATAATTTATGAAATTATATGTTGTGTAATTTCTATGATTCTCGTGATTATCTCATAATTAAACACGATTCAATGTCTATTTTTATAAAAATAATTATTTATATTATTTATAAATATTATTTTATAAGGATTATTAAGGTTTTTAAATAAAATAAATTTACAGAAAATGTTTATGTAGTATTTAAATAAGGAGAGTTTATAAAAATTATTTTTATAATTTTTAAGAATTTTTCTGTATTTTATTGAGGCTTAAAATGGCTTAAAAAATAGTTGAGGGTAGCCAGGTTCGAACCCGGAACCTCCAACTCCAAATCCCACGCACCAACCAGTGAACCAAAGGCCTCAGCCGCGTTAACTCTCGGTTCCTTTTATTTTAAACATGGTTACCCTTTTTCCCCTAAATTGATATAAACCCTAATTCGATTTGGGTCAAATTGACCCTCGATTCGATTCTGTTAATGAACAATTTCATGGGGCTTTTGTTCCCCATGATAAAACGAGTGTGTGGGTATGTTCAATTACCTGTTTTGTTTCGATTTGATGATAAGAACATATAAGAACAAGCCGCGACTAACTTGAATCCGAATGATGAACAATCTATGATGAAAATCAAATTAATTGTACAGACAGCTTCGAATGATGCTAAAGATCAATAGCCCTCTGTCAATTTCGTGTATTGGAACCCCTATGTTGGAATTCGAATGAGTTGCAGGTCGAGGATGAAGATGGTGATCGATCTCAATGTTTGTGTGTGTTTCAGGTGTGAGTTCAGGTTGCATTCGATTAGGGATTTATATAGGGTCGTTAATGTTGAATTAATTTGATTATATTAGTGTTTGAGTGGGTGATTTAGCCGTTGAACGTTCGGGAAATAAAGTGAAAAAGGTTATAGCCGTTAATCGACCGCTAAAACGCGTTTTGTGTGTGCATTGAGTTCGATTCTTGTCCACGAAGCGATTCGGTGTGATTTGGCTGTAAAAATCAAGTTTTTAATCGGTTTTGGAGTCGCCGGAGTTGTTGCCGGAGTTCGGCCGGAACAGGGCGCCGGAAACACGGGGGCGGGGTTGGGTTTTTGAAAAATTACACAATTGGTCCCTGCGGTTTCGATTTGTTTCTTTTATTCCCAAACTTAATTAAAATTAATTTACAGATTTGGTCCCTGAGGTTTAGTATTTGTTATTTTATGTTTTAAAACTTCTTTTGAAGTTTTATAAATTACAAAATACTCCCCTGCACTTATTTATTTTATTATTTGTTATTATTATTATGATTATTATTATTATTATTATTATTATTATTATATTATTATTATTATTATTATTATATTATTATTGTTATTATTATATTATTTTTTATTATTATTATTATATTATTATTATTATTATTATTATTATTATTATTACTAACACGAACGTGTATACGAGAAATTCAACTAAAACGGTATACATATAAAAATGATAAATATGTAAGAATAGTTAACAACTCGGAACGAGTACACGAAAATAATTCGGTTAACACGATAAATAGACTATGAACATAAGTGAGGATCGTTATTACACACACGGTGAGTTAAAGAGCTTAATGCTGAAGTCTATTGGTGACAGATGCCACACACCATCACATTCACCACATGATCTTCAACAAGAAGAATCTTAGGCTTCCTTTCTGATTTGGGAATATCTTGAATGTTTCTAAAACTTGTTCACCAGTAGCTGATCATGGAACCACAAGTAGATCATAGTGATTCTCTTTTTTTCTTTCTTGATGTAGTTTGTGTTTTCATTTTCCGAAGTATACTTTGAAGAACTTTCGGATTCTGATGATTCGTTCTTAATCATATCATCAAATCCATCTGTATCATCTGAGCTTTCATACAAATGTGAAAGTAGACCCACAATGTTCTTTGCTTGATATTGTGAGATGTCACAGTATCCCCCAGTTGAGGGAATTTCGTCTCGAAATTCAACTGGTGCTAGGTCCCAGAGTGTCATCCTCGAATAGATGTGGATATTTGAGTCTCATCTGATCCTCACGTTCCCACGTAAACTCTGGCCCTCGTTGGGAATTCCATCTCACACGTACAACGGGTATCTTGCTGCGTCTCAACTTCTTGACCTTTCGGTCCGTGACCTCAATAGGTTCTTCCACAAAATGGAGACTTTGATCAATCTTGATGTCCTCAATAGGCACGTGAAGTGATTCGTCAGCTAAACACTTCTTGAGGTTTGATACATGGAAAGTATCATGTACATTGTTAAGCTCTTGTGGCAACCATAACCGGTATGCCACCGGACCTATTCTCTCTGTGATCTCGAATGGTCCAATGTATCTCGGGGCTAACTTCCCCTTCTTTCTAAACCGAACGATCCCTTTCCAAGGAGAGACCTTAAGTAACACTCGATCACCAATGTTAAACTCTAACGGCTTCCGACGGTTGTCGGCATAGCTCTTTTGGCGATCTCGAGCAGCTTTAAGTCTGTCTTTGATTAGGAAGATCTTATCGGTTGTTTCTTGAATGATTTCGGGTCCTGTTAGCTGACTCTCGCCAATCTCGGCCCAACATACAGGTGATCTACATTTTCGGCCATACAACCCTTCGAATGGTGCACACCCAATACTAGTATGGTAGCTGTTATTGTAGGAAAACTCAATCAACGGTAGATGAGTATCCCAACTGCCACCAAAATCAATGAAACATGCCCGTAGCATGTCCTCAAGCGTCTGTATTGTGCGTTCACTTTGGCCGTCTGTCTGGGGGTGATAGGCTGTACTCATATAGTCGAGTGCCCATCGCCTTCTGCAACGTCTGCCAAAAGCGGGAAGTAAATCGACTGTCTCGGTCGGATATGATTGACACCGGCACTCCATGCCGTGTCACAACCTCTTTGATGTACAATCTTGCCAACTTATCCATTTTATAGTCTTCTCGGATAGGCAAGAAGTGAGCAGATTTAGTCAGTCGATCTACTACGACCCATATCGAGTCGTGCCCGCTTGGCGTTCTCGAAAGTTTGGTGATGAAATCCATAGTGATGTTCTCCCATTTCCACTCGGGAATTTTAGGTTGTTGCAATAATCCCGATGGTTTCTGGTGTTCAGCTTTGACTTTTGAACACGTCAAGCATTTGCTCACATATAAAGCGATATCTTTCTTCATACTCGGCCACCAGTACAGATCATTCAGATCGTGGTACATCTTGTCTGCACCGGGATGAACAGAATATCGAGTCTTGTGTGCTTCATCCAAGACTAGTGTACGTACACCTCCCCATTTGGGAACCCATATGCGATCAATGAAATAATGTACGCCGTCATCCTTGCGATTCATTTGTTTATCCAACCCTCGGAATTCTTCTCCCGCAAGGTTTTCTTAGAGCCTCACTTTGCGCACTTTGAATTTGAGCTAATAGTCAATCCCAAGCTCTAACACGTAGTGGTTTTACGCGTTCTTAACGACTGAGGGCATCAGCCACCACATTTGCTTTCCCCGGATGATACCGGATTTCGCAATCGTAGTCACTAAGTAGTTCTACCCAACGTCGTTGTCGCATGTTGAGCTCTTTCTGATTCAGGATGTGTTGAAGGCTCTTATGATCGGTATAGATGATGCATTTGGTTCCATACAGATAGTGCCTCCATATCTTAAGTGCAAAAACAACAGCGCCCAACTCCAAATCATGAGTCGTGTAGTTCTTTTCGTGCACCTTTAGTTGTCGTGAGGCGTAAGCAATCACCTTATCTCTCTGCATTAACACACATTCCAATCCTTGATGCGAAGCATCGCAATACACCACGAAGTCGTCTGTTCCGTCCGGAAGGGACAGTATTGGAGCATTGCACAGCTTTTCCTTTAACGTTTGGAATGCTTGTTCTTGTGCATGTCCCCAATCAAACTTCTTGTCCTTCTGGGTTAGCATGGTCAATGGTTGTGCGATCTTCGAGAAATTCGCGATGAAGCGACGATACTATCCGGCCAATCCTAAGAATTGTTGTATCTCGGAAGGTGTTTGGGGTGTATCCCATTTCTTCACCGCTTCAATCTTGCCAGGGTCCATGTGAATTCCATCTTTGTTAACCACATGGCCCAAAAACTTCACTTCTTGAAGCCAGAATTCACACTTCGAGAATTTGGCGAAAAGCTTCTCTTCCCGCAACAATTCTAAAATTACTCGAAGGTGTTTCTCGTGATCCTCTTTCGATCGAGAATAGATAAGTATATCGTCTATGAACACGATCACGAACTTATCTAAGTATGGTTTGCACACTCGATTCATCAAATCCATGAACACAGCTGGTGCATTAGTCAGCCCGAACCGCATGACTAAGAACTCATAGTGCCCGTAACGAGTCCGGAATGCTGTTTTCGGTATGTCATCCTCAAACACTCTCAGTTGATGATATCCAGAACGAAGATCAATCTTGGAGAAATACGAAGCTCCTTGTAATTGATCAAACAAATCATCAATTCTGGGAAGAGGGTATCGATTTTTCACAGTCAACTTGTTCAACTCGCTATAATCGATACACATACGAAATGATCCGTCTTTCTTCTTGACAAATAGAACCGGTGCTCCCCATGGTGAATGACTCGGCCTAATGAATCCCTTCTCCAATAGCTCTTGTAGTTGGCTGGATAATTCCTGCATTTCAGATGGTGCTAATCGATATGGTGCTTTTGCTACCGGAGTAGCTCCAGGAACCAACTCGATACGAAATTCCACTTGTCGTAGAGGAGGTAAACCCGACAAATCATCAGGAAATACTTCCGGATAATTTCGCACCACAGGAATATTTGTCAACTTGATGCCTTCTTCCTTCTTTTCTACAACATGCGCCAAGAGTGCGTAGCACTGCTTCCGTAGACATCGACGCGTCTTCATGCAGGAAATAAGCTTCAGAGTTATTCCTGGTCGTTCTCCTTGAATCTTGAGTACCTCCCCATTAGGCATGGGGATTCGTACTACTTTCTCCCGACAAACGATCTCGGCTCCGTGCTTCGACAACCAATCCATTCCCACAATTACGTCGAAGCTCCCTAACTCGAAAGGTATTAAATCTATGTCGAAGGCATAGTCCTCTAATATTATGGAGCACTGTCTAATGATATTATCTGCTTGTACGAATCTACCGTTGGCCATTTCTACGGAAAATCTAGTTTCTAGCCTACTCGGTTTCAAGTCAAGCATGTGTGCAAAATCAGAAGATATGAAGCTATTGTCTGCTCCCGTATCAAACAATATAGAGGCGAAGTGGTCGTTGAGAAGGTACGTACCCGTGACGACATTGGGATCCTGGCGGGCATCATTGGCTCCAATGACGAAGGCTCGTCCTCTTGCAGCATTTCCCTGATTGTCGTGACCCGGGTTACCAGCTATGGCCAGCAATTGCTGCTGTTATTGCCTTGTTGACCGGGTGCTCTGTTCAGTCGGGGGCACTTGTTTCGGAAGTGATCGAGACCTCCGCATTAATAGCATGCCCTGACATTCCCGGCGGGGTTAACCGCATTGATGGGCACTACCAGGTTTGGCGCAATCCTACAATCCTTCGCCCAGTGACCCAAGCGCCTACAGTTTGTACATTCCCGACACGGCCTTGCTGGGGAATGGTGATAGTTACACTTGTTGCACTTGGGGTGCGGTCCTGTGTAATCCTTCTTTTCTTGGGTTACAGCCACAAAACTTCGGGCTGTTTTAGCCTTCTTATCAGATCTTCCAGCGTTAGACCCGAACTCCTTTCTCTTCTCGGCTCCCTTTCCCAACAATCCGGTTCTCACCATTTCGTCAGTAAGAGCGCCAGCCTTCAAAATTGCACTCTGGATTGTAGGAGGAGCAGCTGCTGTCACCAGTGCTCGGATTTGAGGCGCGAGTCCCCAAATATACCTCTCGATCCTCTTGGATTCCGGTGTGACTAAATGCGGAACCAATCTTGCCAATTCATGAAATCGATCGGTGTACGCTGCGTGCCCAGCTCCCACCATCGCGTGATTCCAGAATTCTTGCTCGAGTTTTTGCATCTCATTGAGAGGACAGTATTCCTCAGAAATTAATGCTTTAAACTCATCCCAGGTCATCTGCATTGCAGACTCCCTTCCTCTAGCCTGAACCTGGGTGTTCCACCAGGTTAATGCCTTGCCTTGCAGTGAGCAGGTGGCATATTTGATCCGTTGACTATCGAGGCATTCACTAATGTCGATTACTGCCTCCATCTTCTCGATCCATCTGGTCAAGGCTATCGCTCCGCCTTTTCCATCGAATTCGTGGGGTTTGCAAGCCACAAATTCTTTATATGAGCACCCCCGTTTGGTATGGTTGACACCAGTTTCGTTTCCATTTGTTCTGCCAATGCCAGTATCATCCACTACCCCTTGGTTATGTTGGCCATTGGTGTTATGATCCCCGTGGAGAGGATGATTCAGCAGGGCGTCGCTTACTTGCGTCACAATGGTAGGAACCAATGCAGCTAGCTGCTGAGCAATCATAGCAGCTATATCAGGAGTGCCAGTTTCCTGATTATTGCCAGCTGGAGCACCACCAGCTCTTGATGGTCTACCCTTCTCCTGTTTTGCGGGGCTTCAGCTTCTTGGTTTGTTCTACGGGTGACTCTCTTAGGCGCCATTTTCTGATTACAGAAAGATGTGAACTTTAGTTACCACATGATTTCACTCATCAATTCCTAATATCCTATGGTTCGGTCCATCAAGATCATTATGTAGCCCAGATTAAGCGCATTCTTAGTATACCGGTGATGTTTATATATAGGGTTCCCCGCAGCGTTCCCACCACATCCACGATATACCTTGAATAATACTTAAACAAGTTACATACCATCTTAATTTTCCTTAGCACCTACTCAAAGAATAACGTTTTGTATGGGTAGAGAGTATCATTACTCCTCTACATTCATGTATTCCACTTTCATTCTAAGCATTAATCAGTAGTTACTGAAACGCTAAGTGGAGGAATGTCTCATAAGGTCAATATCGTGATTGGAAATACCATGAAGGCTCTAAGTAGGACAGAACTTGAGTAAATATTGATAATGTTTGATTGCCTTCAACAAGGTCTTACTAGAATTATGACCCTAGCACCCTAGGGTATAGAATAGAAACGTGTGATACTCATGATCGTACCTTATGGTAAGATTAACCAGACTTCTCATGCATGGCGAATTGCAATTACGTGTGCACCCGTAATGGTAATTTACCTTGCATGATCACCCTTAGCTTCACTTACCCCAAGTTAACATCATAGTTTTATTTAGATTCAACAAGCACAAATTATATGATGTCCTCCTATCCATGAGCCAATAGTATTCCAATAGTAGCATGTAATAGCAAGTAAGCATATAAGCACATTATGTCTAATGATAACTGCATATCCGTCATACTTTCAGAATTTCAGTCATAACCATGATAGGGTCGGATTCAATATCCGAGATCGACGCTACGCGTGATCACCGAAGTTCCCTAATAATATGATGTTGTGCGCATACAAGCGTAAAGTTCTAGTATCAAAGTATCCCATGGAGAAAGACTAAGAGTAATAATGTCTTCCTTGGGATGTTCAGATAACACGTGTATATGTATAAAATCAAGTATGTAGGAACATACCTGTATATTAAGTTCATAGACTTAATATACTTGACTCATTTGCCTTATAGACTTATGTATTGACCATAGTTTATCACTCATCCCAGAAATCCCCAGGTAGCGTAACTGGCCTCTCAATGAGATTTATACTAATACGCTTGTCTTAGCCCGTTGGCCTTTTGCCAGGAAATCCAGGATACAGGTGTCTATGTGTCACACAAATCATGAAGAACATTTAGGTAAAATCAAATGCACACAATTCCTAGCATGCATTCTATATGAAGGTTCTTAGGTTATAGTCTAGGTCGAATTCTCCACCTAATTCTCTATAACCAAGGCTCTGATACCAATCTGTCACACCCTCGCTTATAGCGGAAACACGAGGATGCGACGGACGGGATCGTCATAACACTTGGTATAATTACAGAGACATAATATATGCAAAATCCTCGTGTCATGACGTCGCCCGACACAATGGTGACTTGTGTCGTGGTTAGTCAGTTCCATGACTATCATAGTCTTATTGATTCTATAATCCAAGATACACAGTGTTCAAATATGAAAACAAATGACAAACAATACTAATGCAAATCTATTGAAATCCTGAGGGTCTCTGCTAAGGCATCTGCTCTAGCTATCCTCTCTGATTATGATCACCTGAAAAGATATGCTCAAAAATGTCAACACATAATGTTGGTGAGTTCTGCAGGTTTAAATTGAAAACATGTAATTATTGTTGTATAGAATTTGATGTGGAATCATACTGCAAGCAAAAACCACATAACATGTGTTTTAGACAACCAAACCTAATGACGTTATGCATATAAATTAGACGGAATATATTCACCCATGGCCTGATTGCTGGCAGCTGTGTTGGTAACTCGCAAGTTAACCAATCGTCGATGGGTGGGGTGTCAACCCAGTAGTACTACCAATACCTAACTACGGGTTCCCAAACGGGAATTAATAGTTGTAAGAATAATCTATAGAATAACACCATGTATGTATGCAAGACAGTATCACGTTGATTCCAAGTATGAAAATTAAATATATGATGTACATCATTGAAAACGGGTGAGCATACTTTTCCCCCATTGATTGAAAATATTGAAAACTTATATAAGCATAAAAAGGGGCCACGAAACTCACCTTGAATTGATGTAATGCACAAAGACTTCACAGAATAAGGCAATGCGCGATCAAATACGGTCAATACCTAATATTAATTATAATTGAGTCTTTAAAATGTATTCAACGTGGATAGATATATTTGATCAGATTCGGGTCAGTTCGGTTTGACGCCCACAATTAGATATATATATTTGGGTGGGATTATAAATTTAGTGATTTATATATTTAACTTTAATTAATATAAAATATATTTTATAAGAAATAACTTATAATTATATTCGTAAATAATTTGTGAAATTATATGTTGTGTAATTTCTATGATTCTCGTGATTATCTCATAATTAAACACGATTTAATGTCTATTTTTATAAAAATAATTATTTATATTATTTATAAATATTATTTTATAAGGATTATTAAGGTTTTTAAATAAATAAATTTACAGAAAATGTTTATGTAGTGTTTTAAATAAGGAGAGTTTATAAAAATTATTTTATAATTTTTAAGAATTTTTCTGTATTTTATTGAGGCTTAAAATGGCTTAAAAAATAGTTGAGGGTAGCCGGGTTCGAACCCGGAACCTCCAACTCCAAATCCCACGCACCAACCAGTGAACCAAAGGCCTCAGCCGCGTTAACTCTCTGTTCCTTTTATTTTTAAACATGGTTACCCTTTTTCCCCCAAATTGATATAAACCCTAATTCGATTTGGGTCAAATTGACCCTCGATTCGATTCTGTTAATGAACAATTTCATGGGGCTTTTGTTCCCCATGATAAAACGAGTGTGTGGATATGTTCAATTACCTGTTTTGTTTCAATTTGATGATAAGAACATATAAGAACAGGCCGCGACTAACTTGAATCCGAATAAAGAACAATCTCTGATGAAAATCAAATTAATTGTACAGATAGCTTCGAATGATGCTAAAGGTCAATAGCCCTCTGTCAATTTCGTGTATTGGAACCCCTATGTTGGAATTCGAATGAGTTGCAGGTCGAGGATGAAGATGGTGATCGATTTCAATGTTTGTGTGTGTTTCAGGTGTGAGTTCAGGTTGCATTCGATTAGGGATTTATATAGGGCGTTAATGTTGAATTAATTTGATTATATTAGTGTTTGAGTGGGTGATTTAGCCGTTGAACGTTGGGAAATAAAGTGAAAAAGGTTATAGTCGTTAATCGACCGTTAAAACGCGTTTTGTGTGTGCATTGAGTTCGATTCTTGTCCACGAAGCGATTCGGTGTGATTTGGCTGTAAAAATCAAGTTTTTAATCGGTTTTGGAGTCGTCGGAGTTGTTGCCGGAGTTCGGCCGGAACAGGGCGCCGGAAACGGGGGGGGCGGGGTTGGGTTTTGAAAAATTACACAATTGGTCCCTGCGGTTTCGATTTGTTTCTTTTATTCCCAAACTTAATTAAAATTAATTTACAGATTTGGTCCCTGAGGTTTAGTATTTGTTATTTTATGTTTTAAAACTTCTTTTGAAGTTTTATAAATTACAAAATACTCCCTGCACTTATTTATTTATTATTTGTATTATTATTATGATTATTATTATTATTATTATTATATATTATTATTATATTATTATATTATTATTATTATTATATTATTTATTATTATTATTGTTATTATTATTATTGTTATTATTATTATTACTAACACGAACGTGTATACGAGAAATTCAACTAAAACGGTATACATATAAAAATGATAAATACGTAAGAATAGTTAACACACTCGGAACGAGTACACGAAAATAATTCGGTTAACACGATAAATAGACTATGAACATAAGTGAGGATCGTTAATACACACACGGTGAGTTAACGAGCTTAATGCTGATTGACAGTCTATTGGTGACAGATGCCACACACCATCACATTCACCACATGATCTTTAACAAGAAGAATCTTAGGTTTCCTTTTTGATTTGGGAATATCTTGAATGTTTCTAAAACTTTGTTCACCAGTAGCTGATCATGGAACCACAAGTAGATCATAGTGATTCTCTTTTTTTTCTTTCTTGATGTAGTTTGTGTTTTCATTTTCCGAAGTATACTTTGAAGAACTTTCTGATTCTGATGATTCGTTGTCAATCATATCATCAAATCCATCTGTATCATCTGAGCTTTCATACAAATGTGAAAGTAGACCCACAATGTTCTTTGCTTGATATTGTGAGATGTCACAATTCACCCTATTTTAAGAAGGTAATTCCACTTGTAAAATACGAATTCACAAGAACAAAAAGAAGAAATGGTCATCAAGGTAAGGAATTCACTCATGTCTTGATGATGCAATTTCATAAGAACAATGATGACGAATGGAAAATCATCACCAAAGTAAGGGAGTCACCCCTGTTTTGATGAGATAGAATCATTTAAGAGATACGAGTGTCCTTAGTCATAAGTTGACTTGCGGACTCTTGCATTGCCTATGATGCAAAGCGGTTAGAAGATTTTACAACGCTTGACTTAGCAACGAAGAGAATATCGGCTAGAAATTCAGAAACTTCAAATTACATAAATGTAACATTGACAGGAAAAGAAAATCATGCTTGCTAGAACTAAGGTTAAAGTTCGGGATAACAGAGTTAATTGTGTTAGGTTCTCAAAGCTTGAATGGTTTAAGTCAGGAAAACAAGATCAATGACGGAAACGATTCAACACAACAATGAGATGTAAATGTTTGGTTCAAAATAAAAGGGAATGCATTGACTTCCATAGTGTTACGTCAACCACAACTTTACGGAAGACACGCGTACCTATAAGCGAACACCCATCTCATGATTTCCAGGTCAGATAAACGGATCCAACGGTTGGATCAGGTTTATGTGTACACCTTGCCTAGACAAGGTATCCCGAGATACAGGTATTCCACCTTTCAGCCTTGCATGATTGCAGTTGTGGGACACACTTTAAGGACATTTGAAAACCCTAAGTAACAATTTAAAGTTTTGAAAACCATTCGGTTTAACGACCAATATCTTTGGATATATTAAGATCCATGTACACATTAGTCAAGGTATAAAGATAGTTACATAAGGCGCACAACGTATAACGATGTTTAATCGTAGGAATATGGAGCATAACGAGTTGAATATTAACGAAGAACATTCTATAAAATGGGAATGAGAAGATATTAGAGTTTTAGATGATAAACCAGTCCAAAGAATCAAGGATTTTTTATATTCAAAATACAGATAGGATGGTTCCATTTGGTAACGCATTACCATTTGGAAACGTTGACTCGTCAAGGTGAGTTGACCCACTTGCCTTAGAAACTTGTGTATATTGACCATAGTTTATCACTTCTCCAGAAATCTCCAGGTAAGCATAACTGGTCTTGCAATGAGATTTATACGATATGCTTGCCTTAGCCCGAAGGCCTTTTTTCAGGAAATCCAGAATACAGGTGTCTATGTGTCACACAAATTTCTTAGGTTCATAAAATCAAAACCTTGATGAGATTTTCATAGATTAGAAGTAGAGTCTAAAGAATTAAATCCACGATAAATAGTGTAGATTCCACACATCGTCGAGAATAAGTTTAGAAAGTTTCATTCGTCGGGGAGAATCAAAGAGTCAAATATAAGTTTAGGGGAGACGGGTAACAAAGTTTAAGCATACATAAAGGCAATCTTATGCTAAGGCATCAAGTTGCACGTAAGAAGGCATAGCATTATGTAGCATGCAAAACATATATGTAACTATAAGAATATAAATATTATCCTATAAGGTTCATACATAAGCTATAGTCTAGGTCACCATTTCTAACAACCTAAATCCCTATAGTTATGGGCTCTGATACCAATCTGTCACACCCCAACCTTGACGGCGGAAACGTCGAGATGTGAGAGTTAAGATCGTTCACAGCCACATAATCCTATTATTAAATTCAAATATATTATTAATAAGTTTCAAAGGTAACATTACAAACATAAGTCTCAAATAAAGAAATTAACGAACATAATAAGAAATATAACAGGCTCATTCATTTATTTAACTAGGTCCATTCCTATGTGTGAACAAGCTTCAAAAGTGGCGATCAAACTTGAGTATTTCCTGAAACATGTTAAAAATAAAAAGGTCAATAATAATGTTGGTGAGATTTCTATAGTTTTCAATACATAAGTATATAAAACATGGCAATTCATGTTGTAAATTAGAGAACAAAGTAACTAGGGATGTAAGACAGAAAGCACAATCAAACCTTGACAAAGTTTTACAAGTCTCAAACGTTTATAAGTATATACGATTAGCTAAGTGTACTTGGATCAACCAAGCAGGCTTGTCAGGCCCATAGATCTATGACGTCGCCAGGCTAGCAATAGTTAATGATTGTACATATATTCGACATTACATGGTAGCTACAAAGGTCAACTAACCACAACATACAAGTGAAATGCCATAAGTTTACAAGAATCAAACGTTTACAAGTGCAATGATTATAACGTAACAAGTTTCACCCCAAAGTGTGAAAATATGAAAACGGGGTATAGAAATACTCAGTTGATTAATAAGTATATTATTGATGATTAATTTGAAATATAATAATCGTCGTTCCAACGTAAACCGTCACAAGGCACCTAAATAGACATAATTACAAGGTTTAGGTTAAGAAAATAAGTGACTATAAGGAACCAACGATTCTTGATTCTTAAACAACCTATCTTCTCCACACTGAATCAGCATTTGATAGATTATCCAACCCCGAGCAATCTTAGTTATTGGTGGGGGTTTGGTAGAGTTAAGATCGTTCACAGCCACATAACGCTATTATTAAATTCAAATATATTATTAATAAGTTTCAAAGGTAACATTACAAACATAAGTCTCAAATAAAGAAATTAACAAACATAATAAGAAATATAACAAGCTCATTCATTTATTTAACTAGGTCCATTCCTATGTGTGAACAAGCTTCAAAAGTAGCGATCAAACTTGAGTATTTCCTGAAACATGTTAAAAATAAAAAGGTCAACAATAATGTTGGTGAGATTTCCATAGTTTTCAATACATAAGTACATAAAACATGGCAATTCATGTTGTAAATTAGAGAACAAAGTAACTAGGGATGTAAGACAGAAAGCACAATCAAACCTTGACAAAGTTTTACAAGTCTCAAACGTTTATAAGTATATACGATTAGCTAAGTGTACTTGGATCAACCAAGCAGGCTTGTCAGGCCCATAGATCTATGACGTCACTAGGCTAGCAATAGTTAACGATTGTACATATATTCGACATTACATGGTAGCTACAAAGGTCAACTAACCACAACATACAGGTGAAATGCCATAAGTTTACAAGAATCAAACGTTTACAAGTGCAATGATTATAACGTAACATGTTTCACCCCAAAGTGTGAAAATATGAAAAGGGGGTATAGAAATACTCAATTGATTAATAAGTATATTATTGATGATTAATATGAAATATAATAATCGTCGTTCCAACGTAAACCGTCACAAGGCACCTAAATAGACATAATTACAAGGTTTAGGTTTTATTAAAATGAGTTTAACGAATCAACGAGGACTAGGGTTCTAAGTCGAATTTAGGGCTTGTCAAATAATTATATTTAAACAAATGGAATAAATTTATATTTCTTAAAAGAATATATATTATATTTTATTCGAAGTTGTGAAAAGAACAATTATAATAATTAAAAAGGTTATATAAAGAGTTTAATAAATTTTTATAACTAAAAATTTATTACTATGTAAATAAAATTAATTGAAGAGGGATATTTGAACAATAATAATTTATTAATTATTATTTTCAATCCATTTTATTGAAAATTATTCAACAAGCTTTGCTAAAATGTTTTATAAATAAAAACATTTTTATTAAACTTGGAAAAAAATTATAGAAAATCTTTGGAAGCTTTTGAAAATATTTGGAATTTATAAAAATAATTTTTATACATTTTAAAAATTTCCTGGAATTAGTTTCAGGCTAAAAAGCCTTTAAAAATAAAACATGAGGGTGCCCGGGTTCGAACCTGGGACCTCATGCTTAGGAGCACAGTGTCTTAACCAGTGAAACAGGGTCGCGGCCTTGGTTCACTTTGGTTTCAAAACCTTTTAAACACAAGTCTCAAACCACCCCCAATTCGCATAAACCCTAGATACGATTTGATCCAATTTGAACATCAATAGGTTAATGTTAATGAACATAACCATGGGGCTTTTGATCCTTGTTTAAAACCAGTATTTTTATGTGCGTAACTTACATGATTAAGCTCATATCGATGAAGATTGTTGATAAGTTTAGTCGCGGCCAAGACGAAATCGATTCAGGATTTAAACGTTGTTGATGTTCGAATTAACTTTGCAGATAGCTTCTAAAGACGATGATAAGTGAAAGTCCTCTATCAATTGTCACTGAGATTGACCAGAAGGTGATGCTCGACTACGTTGCAGGTCTGACGATGATGATGATCGATTTGAGGTGTTTAGATGTGTTTCAGACGGTTTTTCGTTTGATAGGAATGTAGTCTGGATTAAACCATTGATTATGCAGCGTTTAATTGGATTGTTATGGTGCTTTAATGGTCGAACGGCTCATTCGATTTAATGGTGTCGGTTAAAAGATGTTTCAAGTAATAATTGATGATTAAACACAATTAAACCATGCGTTTAGGTTCGAATTATGTATACGAAGCAATTTGAACCGGTTTTGAGCTTCGAAATCAAACCATTTGGCGTTTTTGGGTGGCCGGAGTCCAACCGGACTTTGGCCGGAGATAGGCCGGAGATCGGGGAGAGAGAAAACATGTTTGGGAAAATTTTTTTGGAAATTACACATTTGGTCCCTACGATTTACCTTTGTTCAATTTCTACCCAAAGTTTGGGTTTTAGTTTTAATATAAATTACACTTTAGTCCCTGAAATTATTAATGTTATCATTTTATATAAAGTACTTGTTAATCCCAAGTTTTAACATAATATAGCTTATATTATTACAAGATTATTATTATTGTCTTTATTATTATTAGTACTATTATTGTTATCATTATTATTTTTATTTGGATTATTATTATTATTATTATTCTTTTATCATTACTATTATTATTATGATTGCTATTTGTTTATTATGTAAATAATTAACATTATTAACTTTTAATTTAAAGGATTAAAACCAAATTAAAGAAAATAGACATAAGCAACACAAGAGTTTCATAATTGGCAACAAAGGTCCTTTACAAGATTAAACGACGTTAACTTTTAATTAACGTAAAAATACAAGATGTTACAGTCTCCCCAACTTAAAAGAATTTCGTCCCGAAATTAAGAATGAAACTTAAATGAACAGGAAACTTAAGATGAAAGATAAGTGTACTAACAGACTGTGATTGGCGTTTGATTACGGGTGAGATGCTTCACTTTGCGAATTATGGAATTTTAAGGGTTCTTGACACGATGCATGCAGATTTGAACTCTGTCAGTGGAATGCGAAAGTTATCATTGACAAACTAACTCTTTGAGATTTGACACATGAAACGTTGGACAACGATAATGAGTTCGTGAAGTATATTAGACTTATAAAACATCTAAAATGAAGTTATGTAATAAAGTAACGTTTTAAAGCAATTGAAAAAGTCTCGTAATTGTATGAAATGTTGACCGACGGAATTTAAGAATCCAAGTGTCTATATAATACGACACCAGCTTAACGCATATCTTGTGAATACATATTGTTAAAAGAATAATATAAATAGATTAAAAATCACTAAAAAGGAAAAACACAAAACTTGTCAGTTTTCTTCTATGCATTTGATGGGGCCAAAAGCAGATCTGACGGCAACTATTGTCTATAACTGTTTCATGATTGTGACACGTGGATGGGAAAGCAGTAAGTCGATCTATAATCATAGTGTAATCATTCTTTAATAAATTTAGGAGCCCCGTTTAAAGAAACGGAGATTTTAGGCGCACCGTAAAAAATTTGAAAAAAAATCAGACCTAACCGTCACGATTTGGGCTAACCGTGACTGTTTGAAGCCTAAAGATCACGATTCGGCCTAACCGTGACGGTTTGAGTTTCAGAGAATGTTTTGCATCTCAGGATTGGGTTAATTATTGAGAGTGAGTTTTATGGTTTTGGTGGTGTATATGTCATGGTTTGGTCAAAGCATGACATATTGGGTATAATATTTAATTTTTTTGATCATACTAGTTTGTGTTTATTTTTATTTTATCACAAGGTTAAACCTAATCGTGACATAAGAGTTTGTGTTTTGTGTTTATTTTTATTTTATCATATTATGAGTATTTTTTCTATTTGATCGTCATCGCTTAGCCTCGTCGAAAACAATAAAAACGAATATTGACATTATCATAAACATCGGTTGTGTTTTTATTTTATCACATTACGAGTTTGTGTTTTTGTGATGTTACGACCTTATATATAAAAACGAATATAGAAATTATCATAAACATTATATACAATTACATAACAAGTTGGTTTATACATATACAATTAATATTATCAAAATTACAAACATTGTATATAATTAACATTACAAACAACCAAACAAACAAAATATTATGTTTATTTTCTTTTTACATGATATAATTAGATGTTTATTATTTTTAGTATAAAAATATTATTATTTTTATTAAAAAAATATTATTTTTAGTATTAAAAAATATTATTTTTAGTATATTTCAAAGTGTCACGGTTTGACCAAACCGTGACCTTTTGATTTAAAAAAATATCTCAAAGTGTCACGGTTTGACCAAACCGTGACCTTTAGGCTTCAAACCCTCACGGTTAGGCCTAACCATGACGGTTACGCCTAACCATGACGGTTAGGTCCGGTTTCTCTACAAAAACACATGTGGTGTCCCTAGCAGAACCCTAAAGAAAAGGTAAATTGAAGATCATCTTTATATTTATTAAACTCTTATTTTAAAAAAGTATTTATGTATTTCAGAATATAGTTGACGTAAATTCTGTGCTGGACTATTCATAATTATAACTTGCAGAACGTAAAACAATAATAAATAAGTATAATAACAACAAATCATAATAAATATGGTTAGATAATGATAATTGTGTTAGATTGTAGAAATCTAAAATTTAGATTAAATTGCTAACGATTTAAAGAAATATATATATTAAATACAAAAAGAATATATTTAAATGAATCTTCAAACTGTTAAAATTTTTAACAATTAGTATAATATTCAAAAGATAAATTAGAGATAACATATTTAAATAAGAATTTTAAGAGGTTAAAGTTATTTAAAGTTTTGTTTTAAAGTTTTATTTTTTTTATTAAAGGAACATGATAAAGAGAGGTTTTTTCCCTTCAAAAAGGTGCACATCTTATTTATCACAGAGGTGATGGCTTAAAATAGAGTTAATCTCGGTTTTAGTCACTGTGTTTTGCAAATTGACTCCACTTGAGTACCAACGTTTATTTTGTCTCCATTTGAGTACCAAACTTTAAAAAAGTTGTATTATTCAGTCCAAATTTCAAACGGTGTTAACATTTTCTGTTAAATTTTTTAAAAAAGACCAAAATACTCCTAAGGGCTAAAAATATCACCATACCACACACCATCGCCACCACACACCACATACCACCACCACACACACCACAGCCACCACACACCACCGCCGACACACTCCACCGCACCACACACCACCGCCACCAGACACCACCGCACCTCACACCAATTACAGAACCTTATTGTCCTCTCTACTTCAATCCCCCTTCACCCTATCCACCACCGTCGCCGGATCCCTTCACCACCACCATCTCCGGCGTCACCCATTCACTCGCAACCTCTGCTCCATCTCATCCCAATCAACCCTAAAACAGTCACACCATCACCGCCCCAACATCATCGAAACCCTCGAAGAAAGAGGCTTACAGGACTCCCTCATCGGCTAAAACCTCCGAACAACCTGCTCAAATTCGGCAAAATCCCCGTCGGATTATAGAATTTGAGGCTCAATCAGCTTAACTTATGGAGCAATTCGCTCACTGGAGATATCCCACCTTTGAGTGATTCAACTTACAACCATTTGAGTGATTCACAAACAACACGATATACCTGGATTTCCAAGCCCTCGTGAAGATAAGTGAGGCCCTCGGCTGCACCAAGCAAGATTTTTAGTCTCGTGATCCAAGAAATCGGTGGCAATGCTCGGCCAAAAAGATGAGCTTCTAAGCTCTTGTTTGGCATGTACTCGTAGACCAATAATCTTTGTATGCCCCGTTCTCCGTCTGCTGAGCAGTATCCCAAAAGCTTTACAAGATTCGGGTGATCCACGACGCCAAGAAACTGATCTTCGTGTAATTCCTATAATTCTTCAAGATCAGAAGTCCAATGTGAACCCTAAATCCCCAATTCATGGCGTCAAATGTGCTTCAAATTTAACCTAAATTATCACATAAACTTAACAGAATTAGAAGATAATCTGCTACACAATACTACCTGCATACTATTTCGATTAAGCTTCTTGATAGCAACCACAAGAGGATCCCCTTGACCGTCAGGGGGTTTAATCGAGCCTTTATAAACACTCCCAAACCCACCTTCACCGATCTTCAACATCCTGTTGAAATTATTAGTAGCAATTCGGAGCTCCGAAAACGAGAACTTTCTCAAATTAAGCCCTTTTTCTCGATACAATTCGGGTATGGATCGGGGCGAAGAGATTGATCCAGTTGATTTCACTAATCGTGTGGGTGGTTTCGTTGATGGGTTTTGTTCTTCGAGCTCCGGTGAAGATTTTGCTCTTCTTTTGGCCTTTGAGGTGAAGATATTGAAGCAATTGAGGTGAAGATTTCGCTCTCCGAGCTCCGAAAATAGGCCGGAGAGGCCGGCGCCGATGATGATGGCTTCGGTGGTGGTGGGGTTTGTTTAAGAGGTTAGGGGTGGTGGAGTTGTGAGGGAGACTTGTGGTGGGGTTTGAGGTGGTGGTGGTGGCGGTGACGGAGGAGGTGGTGGTGGAAGGTCCGGCGGTGGTGTCTGGTGGCGGTGGTGGTGGAAGGTCCGGCGGTGGTGTGTGGTGGCGATGGTGTGTGGTGGTGGTGGTGGTATGTGGTGTGTGGTGGTGGTGGTGGTATGTGGTGTGGTGGAGATGATGATATTTTAGCCTTAGGGGTATTTTGGTTCTTTTAAAAAAATCTAACAGAAAATGTTAATACCGTTTGAAATTTGGACTGAAACAGACAACTTTTTTAAAGTTTGGTACTCAAATGGAGACAAAATAAACGTTGGTACTCAAGTGGAGTCAATTTGCAAAACACAGAGACCAAAACCGAGATTAACTCCTTAAAATATATACAAAATGTTGTTTTGTTAATAAAATCTATAGAAACTCTCACTTGTTTGTTTGTCGCTTTTTAGTTTATTGGATAAATTTAAATTAATCCTTTATTTAAATATTGTCTTTATAATTGATTATTGATTAAAAATTTAACAATATATAAAAAGAACTAAATAATTATTCCTTTATTTCTTTAACGTGAATGGATTAAACTCATATATTCTCACATTTAAATACATATATATATACACATACATACATATATATATATATGTATATATATATATATATATATATATATATATATATATATATTATCCTTTCCAAAAAATATAAATGCAAATGCATACACATACAAAGTTATTATTTTTTAAACTGCATTATTCTAAAAAAATTGTAATCTTAATTCAACCTTTTCTTTGATTTTGTATTTTACCAATACAAATAAAAATAGAAATGCATATGTATAAACATACGAATTTTTTATTTTTTTTTTGTTGCACGCATAATTTTTAAGCCCTCTATGTTCAGAATATAACTTAGGGTAAAGTTTTAAAAAAGATTTACTTTAACAAGTCTAAAAATGATTTTGGTTTTCACACATGTGATTATATTGTTTTAAAAAGGTGGACATTTTGATAATTGTATCAAATATATAAGCTTATTGTGTCTTATACGTTCGTTATGTCAAATATTAGTACATTACGTTATATATTTACGTCATTTATTATATGCATTAATTATTATGTTTTACGTTTTAAATCATTTTGTGTTATTTTTGTCATTGTTTTATAGATTATATAGATTTGTCATTTTTCATTGTGTTTTATAATAAAAAAATACATAGTGATCACTTAGTGTTCAAGATATTATTTCTTCAATTTATTTTTGAAATTTATAGTGTTCAAGATAACACAGTGATAATAAAAAAAACACAATAAGACATTATGTTATTTTATTATTATTTTAATATATTAGATTAATTACTTATTAATTGATTATTTTGTTATACATACTAGAGATACACAATAATTTTATTCCACCATTATATTTTTTATAAAATTTATCATTTTAAAAAAAATAACAGTATTAAAAAAATACAATAACTAATAAAATGATACAATAAACTGCACTAAAGACACAATGACAAGATATGAGCTTAGAAATAAATAAAAAGAATTATTATCTTTTTATATAACAATATTATGCTTGGTTTAAACATAAAATACGCTCATTTTTATGATCTAATTTTCGTAAAAGAATAATATCGTATATAAAGTTATGAACATTTAACAAAATAATGAAACTTGCGAAAATTAAAAAAATGGCTATTCTTAAAAGGGTTGTTGGTAATAAAAATAAAAGTTAAGATTACTACCAGCCAAATTAATAGTATGAATTATTTTTAAACAATTAGTAATATTTTGGATTATTAAATCCAATTTGCCTTCTTAAAATACTATTTAACAAACTTTTTCTTAAAATTTTATCTCAATCATTAATTAAGAAGATTAATGGTTGCGTTTACTTATTTCACTTTTTAGTTTTAGTGAAGTTATTATTTTATTTCATACTTTACCAATACAACTAAAATACAAGATTTGTTTCTAACTTGTGTTTCATTCTTATCTACATGTAGAAATTATGATTAGGAATTTTATAGCCATCCAGGGTCATTTAAAAACTCGTTAGTCAAGTTTGTTTGGAAAAAATATAAAGCTTAACACTATTATCCCGTTAAGATAAAGGAGTCGAGCCGGCTTGACATGGTTTGTAAATAAGGCGATCTTGAGTTCAACACAACTTTACTTAATTTGGCTTGTTTACATTCCTGCATGTCTAATCAAATATTTAATTCTTTTAGTTTTTTTATTAAGTTTGAAATAAATAAGAATATGATAATTAACTCCGAGCTTTCAATCATTACCAATACGATAATACTTTATCTATATACTTTTAATATTTTTAAATGTTTTTGTTAGTCAATTATAAAAATTATCTAATTGCTAAAATCTAAAATCAAATGGAAAGACTCTCTAAAAGTGACGGTCTTTAGAATAATACATCTATAACAAATAATAATTTTATATGTTATTAACTTGGAGGTCAGGGGTTCAAACCCCACTAACTACTAAATTGGTAAAGGATTTCACAATTAAGAAAGTAATCTTTCAAACAAAAACAAATAATAATTTTATATGTATGTGTATACTATGTGTTTATATTTCTTGAAACAAGTTAACTTTAGGTGGGCTTATGATTAAATATGAGAATCTAATCTATTCACGTAAAAGAAATAACGGTATATTTAGTTTTTGAAAATGTTATAAAATAGTAATCAAGTTTTAAAAATATTTCAATTAGGTCATTCATACAAATTTTCTCAAAATGGATCATTATATTATCAAATCAAGTCAAAATCAGAATTTTTTGTGTCAAGAATGATATGATGGAGAAGATGTGGAGGTCTGATTTTCCAATATATGTAATTATATTATAAAAGTAGGTTATTTAGCCGTGTAATACACGGGTTTAACAGTTAAAAAACGTACATACAGTAATTATAAATCACTAATAACATAACGGATAATATCTATAAAACATATTACGTAATAAAGAATGAGTATAATATAATAAAACATACAAATTGTTTCACATTCAAAAACTTAATTATCTAAAATGGTGAGAAAGTTGATAAAATCAAAACCATGTACAGATCCGACGAAGTTAAGCATTTTGTCAACATTGTGTTATTATCGAAACAAATCTTTTGCTTACTATTGACATATTTGTATTCGAATAATTTTCATTTTTGAATGTTTTCGAAATGTACATTTTATAACAATGCCTTGAAACTTTGTATCCTGTATTGGAAAAATAAAAAAACAAAACATAAGTTTAATTATGTAAAATTTGTACATATAGAAAGCGGGTTTTAGAAAAAAAATACCTTAATAAACTTTATTAAATAAAAATTACTTAGATCCTTCAAACTGGTTACTTACTAAAAATTTACATTTTCAAATTTGTTAATGAAGATTTTCAAAAATCACTTGTTTACCCATTTAAAGAGGATTCTTACTGCATACTTAAAATAAACATGGTAGATATTTAGGCGGGAAATTGATGGGTCAAAAGGGTTAGGAGGTTGCCACATCAGCAAAGTGATTTTATTTATTAGAAGTAGGATTTAAAAAAAACATGTTAATTATATTAAAAAAATAAAAAAATTTAGAATCCATGTCACCATTCCAAATCAGGATTAAAAATAAGGAAAAAAGTATTTTCAAACTAAATTAAAAAGAAAAATATGCTAAAAAATATATTAAAATATTTAACTTAAATAAAACATGAAACCTGAATGATTTAATTAAAATATTTTATAACCGTTCAAATTTGCGAATCTAATGAATGTTAAGATAGTTCGTTAACATTAACATACATAATGGGGATTTGTTTGTTATGTTTAAACAACAAATATAACTTTGTTTTTTACATAAAAGAATATCTTGTTTTTAAAATAATTATTATTGCCTTGATTTCTTATACCTGCAAAATCTTTAGTTAGTGAAATCTTGCACGATACAATAAAAGAATTTTTGAAGTACGAAACCTATAACAAATATATGTATGCATAATTTGGGCAACTCAAAAAGTAACTTGACTGAATAAACAAAACATTATCGTCAAAAAATTAACCACGTACGATTATCTGGAACTACATTTTGGCTTTTGACAATTGTTGTTTTTGGATAGAAGTAGAAATTACTTGGTTGAAAATTATATTTGCGATATTTAAGAGGTTGTTCAGTTGGATCAATACAAACCGTAACTATAAGGTGAAAATATGTAGTTATTACCATTTCAATTTCTGAATATTATATTGCTTAAGGCGTTTAAATAAGAATCCAAGTAAATATTAATAAGATTTAGTTAATAATAACACTATTATTATAAGTAGAATAATAATAACACATGAAGAGTAGTAATTAAAATAAGTGATAATTACATCTAAATCTACTGTTACTATACTATATTTTTATAGGAAAGACAAAACTTATTACCTACCATCTTAATAGTATTAATAATCGCCAAAACTAATTCGTTAATTCGTGTTTATATTCGTATTTTAATTTTAATTAATGAAAAGCAGGGAAAGCTACCAAAGTTTAAAGTGGAAAGGAAAGAAAGGCGATATGTAAGAAAGTATGAAAAGCCAAGTAAAGGAAAAGTGATTTTTACTTCTTTTCATTCTTTTTCAAGTTTTCTTTTCAGTCTTCTGGTTAGTAAGGTACTCCCTCCTGTGTGACACTGAAAAATGAAAAATAAAGATAAAAGTAAAAGTACAACTATGTATTATTTGTTTGAATGTATAAAAGTTTTTGAATGAAATTCATGTGTGTCTTCTTTTAAAATGAGTGAAACGATATATCTTTGTATAAAATTCATCTGTACCCTCTTGTAAAATGAGACTCATGATATATATTTGTATAAAAATCATGTGTACGCTCGTATAATGGTATATTTTTTATAAAATTCATGTGTACATTCTTGTAATATAAGATGCACACACAAACACACACACACAACACAAACACACACACACATATATATGTATGTATATATATATACATAGGGGAGGGATCCTACGAAAACCAGCAAGTTTTAAGAAAACCAAGAAAACCAATTTTAACCAATCAAAAATTTTTGTTATTTATATATATTTATTATTTTTAAAGGGCGTTTTAGTAATTGTCTATGTAAAGTATTTTAGTAACTACTCATTGTTAACCAAAACCCATCTTTTCTCCATAAATAACAAATCAATATACAGAGTTTTAAAAACCTAATTCTACCTCAGGTATCATTAGAGGGAAGAACACATGTGCGGGAAGATTAAGATCAATCAGACGAATGCTCTATTTTACCACATATTTAGCAGCAACATGTGATCTCTTACTTTGATTCATATTCACGTTTATCAAAGATGGCTTTATTAAAAATGGTGAAGGTGCTAAAGAACAAACGATAATAAAGAACATCAGAGATAGTTATGATTGTTTTGAAGCAACAGATGTGATGGTGATGAAGAACAAGCAACAGTGGTAGAAAATTACCAATGGGTTTGATTTTTGAAGGTACAATCAATAATGGTGATAGTGATGAAAAACAAGCGACAATTGAAGGACATTAAAGTTGGGTTCGATTGAAGGGTTCGAATAATTCTTTTTGCTGCCATGGATGTTTCTTATTTTCTTTGATTGTTACATGTCATGAATCTCAAGTTGTCTAATACATATATGAAACATATCAAGAATGCAGTGAAGAAAGGAAGATGAAGAGTACCTATAGGAACAGTTACATATACGTAGCTTATGTTACATATATGTAAGTTACATATAAACCATCTATGAAGATGATAACATAATGTCAATGTTACGTATACGTAACTGTTCAGGATTGAAAATGAACTCGATAACATAATACCAACATTAAGTTTATGTAAAATAAATTGGTTGGGACAAAGATGAAAGTGAACTTGGTTACCTAGTGTGAAGATGATGCATTAAGGTGAAGGAGATGATGAAAAGGTTAAGCTCATTTTTATATGTATTTCTTGTTGTTTACATATACGAGGAGACTAATTATATATACATAATCACATGTATAACTTTTTAAACCCAGGTCTTAATATATGAAACTTTAATTTGGTTGATTGTATTTGTTGTTTATTTTGTTTTTGGGTTTACATCCTATACGTATATGTAGTAAATACCCGTTAGATATATTCATTTTTGGCTTCTTCTTCTTCTTCCCTATAATGTCACTTACATATACGTAAGCAAGTATACTTCAAACATAAACATACGTGTAAAAATGCTTACATATACGAAATCATATATGTAGACATGTTTAAATATATGTAAACATATATGTAACAAGATCATATATACGAGAACATATATGTAAATATGTTTACATATACGTAAGCATGTACGTAACTAATACAAATTTACAGAAAATCATTCGTTCTTCTAATATATTTTAGGTTTGTTTTGAATATTTAAATTAAACTAATATTTTGTTTGGTGTGAGAGAGAGAGAGAGAGATTTAAGGGATTTTAGTTGTTTTAAAATATAAAAATTATAATCTTCCTAATATACCCTTTAATCATTCAATTAAACTAATTATCTATTAAATATTTCTAAAATTAACATTGATGAATATCAACCATTGATCAACCTTGATCAATGGTTTAAAAGTAGTTTTCTTATAAATAGAGGTTTTCTTAGGAACCTTTCCCTACATACATACATACATATATATATATATATATATATATATATATATATATATATATATATATATATATATATATATATATATATATATATATATAGGGAAGGGATCAAATGTTAACCCTTGTTTATTACGATAACCCATTAACCCAACTAGTGGTCCACAGCAAGCCACGTCACCATTGCAACTTAGAGTTACAGTGGTAAAACTAGTGGTCCAAAATGAACGTTAAAATTTTTTAAAAAAAATATAGCAAGACTATACTCAAATTAAAGATATTAAAACGATCTATTTAATGGTGTATTTGTTTAAAAAATAACGTCATACAAAAAAGTTAAAAACATTATAAAAAATGATGAAGTTTTTTAAAAATGGATGGAAAATCGTTACATCAGTGGTGTAACGCAATGTAAATGTTAGTTACAGTGGTGTAAGTGTATGTTACATTAGGGTTAATGGGTTATCGCAATAAACAAGGGTTAACAAAGGAACCTTACCCTATATATATATATACATGCATATATATATATATATATATATATATATATATATAATATAAATATATATATACATATATATACATGCATTATATGTATGTATATATATATATACATGCATATATATATATATATAGGATCAGAATCATTACAGAACCATTTTTTATTTTCAGAACCAAAAGAACCATTAACTTACATAAATGTAAATTATAAACCATTAGTTTACATAGGTGTACGTTAAACCTGGTGATATTTAGTTGTTTTTTTATAGTTTATTGTTCATGTCTGATATACACATATGTAAAATAGGTCAAGTATTACCAGACTTAATATACATTATGTAAATCAATGGTTCTATAGTTCTGAAAATAAAAATTGGTCTATAATAATCCTAACCATATATATATATATATATATATATATATATATATATATATATATATATATATATATATAATATATATTAACATGAAAATCTTACTAATGAATACGTGATATTAATCTAAATATCTAGGATGACTCGTACACTAATGGACCTTAATGGGTCTAGCTTGCCACATGTGATAGATTTTGATTTTGTTACAAGAATTTACATTAGGTCATAAAAAGTTAATATAGTTTATAGGTATGTGTATGATGACTTGGGCTTTAATGTATGAGTGAGTTGTTTTAAGTTAACTAAAATCACATTATGTTATAGCACGTCATTTAATGTTATAGACATGCATACAATGTCTAGTACACAAATGGTCCTTAATCTCTAGTACCTACGTATGATAGTAGTACACTAACGAGCCTTAATGAGCCTTTTTATTTGTTAGTAAGTTGTTAAGGTTACACAAAGTTAAACTAAGTTATAATATGTCATTTTAGCGTTAATACATGTGTACTATATTACTAGTACATTAATGGGAATGGGTGTTGAGCAACCATGCCGTGAGGCATGACGCGGCTTGGCCCCTCAACACCGCCATCGGTCACCCTAACACACACATATCGTTTTCTAGCAAGAACTCAGCGTGGCTCACTGATCGGGTGGTGAAAGTTCAACGTTTAATGGCTTTATTTCCGTGTTTTACGTATAAATGTATGAGAAATAGAGTTACTTTGGGATTATTTTGTATTTGTAGGTTACACGTGAAGAATACGAAGAAATTGGAAGAAACAGGACGATAATTGGAGCTCGAGAAGTCAAGATATGATAAATCGAAGTTGTACGGCAATGATATCTTAAAACGAGCATAACTTGAGCTAGGAAGAGAGTTACGGGGCCCATGACCTATCAACGGAAAGGTCTCGAAAAACTACACATGAAAATCAAGGTTGCACAGGAAGCCACCGCCACCGACGCCCCAGTGGCGCCACCAACGCCGGGGTGCGGGTTTTTGTTAAGATTGAGCCTATTTTGAAGGGATTTAAAAGGAAAAAAACCCTAATTGGAATGGGGACTTTTCACACAGCAATCTTGGACGAAATTTGGCAACTTTGGATCATTCTCAAGCTCTTCCAACATCAAGGACATCAATTTCATCCGAATTACATGATCAAATACACTCGTGTTGAAGAATCGATGATGATGCAAGGCTAAATCCATTGTGATTCACTTCGGGGGAAGGGTTTGTGCAAGTTTTATTTTTTTATCTTGTAACCTAGATTTGAGATTAAATCTTGAACCTTTTAAGTTCTTGTTGGATTTAATTTATGATTTGATTAGTTAAACGGTTTGATTATATGTTAACCTAATTTTGATCTTCTTTAACTTTGGTTGTCTATGATCATTACGTGATTGATTATTAGAATTAGGGTTTCATTATTCAAATTGGTAATTGTGTGAATAAGGTCCTTTAAACTTTAATCCATAATTGTCACTTAAATCATATCATGTGTAAGTCACCATTAATGGCTTCTCACTAGGTTTCATTCAAGAAAAATTGTAACTTTGCCAAACCTGGATCCTAAAGTGGGTTGCTTTTTCTTCAAGATTGTTAAAAACTTAAACTTTATTTCGTTAAATTAATTATTTCTCAATTCAATTAATCAAGCAATTTCCTTTTCAATGTTTAATTATTTTAGTTTAATTGTTACTAGCACTTTCCTTTGATTCCCTGTGGATTCGACACCCTTCTTACCCTTTGCTATTAAGGGTGATTAAGGACTCTTTAATATATTTTTGACCGACCACACGACATCGATCAAAATGGCGCCGTTGCCGGGGAATCGTTGCGCTTAGTGTTAGTAATAATTATTTGTTTTTCTTAAAAATCTAATAAAAAAAAATATTTTATTTTTCTTGTTTTTCGTTTATTTATTATTTTATTGTTCAGAATTACACTGGTATTTGTTTCTTGTGTGCAGATAGTTGAGATTCTTATGCATACGAGACATTCCGGAAAGACTTCCCCGCTGCTCTTTGACCCTGAGATTGAGAAAACAGCAAGAGACAACCGAGTTTTTCACAAGGCAAATCCCTCATCAGCTCCTATTCCACGAAGTGTGCGGTCTGAAGAAGGAACCTCAACAGCTAAGGCTAGTGAAATCTTACGAAGGCTTTCCAAAACACCGGAAAGTAATCCATTCAACAGTATGAACAACTCGGGAAATCAAAGTGGTCCGTCTACTCAACCTCCTCCACAAAGGGAGCAACCTCTAGGTGATATTCCACCTCCAGTGTTCCACCACATAATACTCCACCACCTCAACAACAAATTCCACCAATTAACCCAGTTCAAGGAAACCCTATACCTCCACCACCACAATTTCCAACGGGTGACACTACTCGTGTATACCCACAACCTAAACCACCTATTCAACAAGAACCGGTTAGAAATGTTAACTACGAGGCTCCACGAAATCCCTCGGTTCAGTTTAACCAATCCAACTCGAGCCGGAATGATGGTGTTAAGGGTGATGAAGATATAAGGGATCGGGTATCAAATTGGGATGATGGAATGGATCATGGAATGCAAATGCTGGATATGGAGGGGGAGATGAAGATGGATTTGGTTTCAACTATGGTTATCAGCATCCAGGAGGCTATAATCATCATTTTAATCCAGTCTTCCAAATGGCTAATCAAGGTCCACCTAGAGTTATAAGGCAACCAATGAATCAATATCCTCAACCGGGTTTTCCTCAACATCATGATGGACTTCCTCAAGTCCATCATCGTGCCCCAATTCGAGGAGTTGAAAGCCATTTTAGACCTCAAATTGCAGTCAATTCATCTCCTATAGTAAGCCCTATTGCACATGGTCGATCTTTCGAAGTGAGGCCACAAGGATTGAACATGTTGCCCTCTTTCTATGGTAAAGGAACCGAGGAACCTTACCTTCACATTTCTGAATTCGAAGCGGTGTGTGGCACAATTGGAGGACAAGGGTTTACACCGGATCAAGTTAAGCTCGTGTTATTTCAATTCACCTTGAAGGACGCTGCGAAACAATGGTTTCTATCATTGCCATCTGCAAGCATTTTTACATGGGAGGATATGCAACAACAATTCCTAGAAGAGTATTACACACCTCAACGAACAAGTGATGCAAGGGCTAACATTCGGAACTTCCAACAACAACCAGGTGAACTTTTCTATGAAGCTTGGAAGCGGTTTTAAACAATTGCTAAGGAATTGCCCTCATCATGGTATTCCACAATGGGAGTTGATCAATGCATTTTATGATGGATTATCCACTGATGACATCCGGGATGTGAACTCTACTACGGGTGGAACATTCCTTTCCAATCATGTGGAGGTGGATTGGGAATTCTTAGAGAAAATGGCGGTGAACTCAAAACGGCAAGCTCAATCTAATAGGAAGAAGAAACACGCCATTGTTAGATCTGCAACCACTACTAATGCCAATGAAAGATTAGAACAATTGGAGAGAGCTAATCAAATGTTGGAACGCCAGCTAGCAAGTTTGAATCTCAATGGGGGAAATGTGATACTCAAGGCGGACCAATCTTTTCCGTGTGTGAAGGATGTGGTGATCTTGGCCATGTTATCATGGATTGTCCAATGAAAGTGGGTAGACCTGAGGAAGAAGTAAATCAAGTATATGGTGATCGAAAGCAATATGATATGAACTCTAATACATATCATCCAGGTTTGCGTAATCATCCCAATTTTAAGTATGGTAACACATCTAATCAATCTAATCCTCATTTTCAGGTACCAAATCAAGGAGATCAACCGTATCAGAACCACAACCGATGTATAACAACCAGAATTACAACCAAGGAGGATACAACAAGGGTTACCAACGAAATTATCAACCTAATGGCAATCAAGGAAGCTCAAGCAACTCATCCGAGATCATGGACTTTCTCCGAGAGATTAAGAAAGACAATGAGGTACGAGATAAAACTGTGGAGGCATTAGCAAAACAAGTTGGCCAACTAGCGGAAGAGATGGCACAATTGAGAAGAAATCCAGGAACGTTGCCTAGTGACACCACTGTCAATCCTCAACATCAAGCATCGGGTGCAAGAAATACAAAGAGTGCAAACATCAATCAGGTAAGTATTCTTCGCTCTGGTAAAATCTATGACAATAAAGTGGTTTCCCCACCATCATTCGAAGAAGGAGTGGTGGAGGACCTTGGTGAGGATGGGAAAGTGATGATGAGTGTGAACCGGACACCCATAGTGTTAAACAAAAGAAAAAAGTAACTTTTCAAGATACACCAAAATCTGAGCTTAAAAATGAGTCCCCTAAGGTCAAGGGTAAGGGTATGGAGGTTAATACCATACCTTATCCAAAGGCATTAGAAAATCCTGAAAAGTCAAAAACTTTAAACAAACGGGGTCCTCAACAAGAAGAAATTTGGGAAATTTTCAAGCAAGTTAAGGTAAATATTCCTTTACTCGATGCAATTAAACAGGTACCGGCTTATGCTAAATATCTTAAGGATATGTGTACTCAAAAACGAAACAATAAATTTCCAAAAATGCTTGATTTAACAGAAAAAGTGAGTGCTGTGTTAATGGGTTCGTTGCCTCTGAAACTTCGGGATCCCGGGACGCCTTTGATACCAATTCAAGTTGGTGACTTTAAAATGGCAGGGGCGTTACTGGATCTTGGAGCAAGTGTGAGTATTCTTCCGGGAAGCTTATATGATCAGTACGATTTTGGTCCACTTCGTAAGGCCGATACTACCGTAGTATTAGCCGATTTGACACCTAAGCTTCCTAGAGGAATCGTGTCTGATGTGATTGTCATGGTTGAAGATTTCTACTACCCGGTTGACTTCTTAGTTTTAGACTATGTGTCAAATGATAAAACGAAGCAACCTAACGTCATACTTGGTAGACCATTCTTGGCCACCGCAAATGCTTTGATAAACTGTAAAACCGGGACGGTAGATATGACATTTGGTAATAGGAAATTGCGTTTAAACGTGTTTGCTAATACACCAAACTCTCTACTTAATGATGAATGCTTTATGGCGGACATCATTGAGGAGTGTAATCCTCACGAAAGTGAGGATGCCACCAAAGAGACTTGCTTTGTTTGTGATGATGCAGGGTGGAATCATATGACAGATCTAGCAATTGAGGCACAAAAGTTAGATGTCATGGTTGTTGATGCTGGTAGACCCCCATGGACACATCAAGTTGAGAACTTGCCGGAGCATATAGACAAAAAGATGAAGCCTTCATTGGAAAGCCCACCAGAGTTGGAATTGAAAGATCTCCCCAAGCACCTCAAATATGCATTTTTGGGAGAAGACAACACGTTGCCCGTAATCATCGCAGCCGACTTAGAAGCAGATCAAGAAGCCTCATTATTACAGGTTCTTCAAACATACAAAGCTGCGATAGGATGGACACTTGCTGATTTGAAAGGTATAAGCCCTTCGATTGTGATGCATAAGATCATAACTGATGCCGATGCCAAACCGTCACGCGATACACAAAGAAGGTTGAATCCAAACATGCGAGAAGTAGTCAAGAAGGAAGTACTTAAGTGGTTGGATGCCGGTATAATCTACCCAATCTCCGATAGCACATGGGTAAGTCCAACTCAAACGGTACCGAAGAAAGCAGGTATTCAAGTGGTCAAAAGCGAGAAAGGTGAGCAAATCGCCACTCGGCCGGTAACCGGGTGGCGTGTTTGTATTGATTATCGGAAACTAAATGATGCTACATCTAAGGATCATTTTCCACTTCCATTCATTGATCAGATCATTGAGAAACTGGCAGGTCAGAAGTTTTATTGTTTTCTAGATGGCTATTCGGGATATAACCAAATTGCTATTCATCCTGAGGACCAACAAAAGACGACATTCACTTGCCCTTATGGCACATTCGCTTTTAGGCGAATGCCATTTGGTTTGTGTAATGCCCCGACCACCTTTCAAAGGTGTATGATGAGTATCTTTTCAGATATGGTCGGGGAGTCTCTAGAAATCTTCATGGATGATTTTTCAATTTTTGGTTCTACTTTTGATAAATGTCTACATGAATTAACCAAAGTGTTGAAACGATGTGTTGAAACAAACTTAGTATTAAGTTGGGAGAAAAGTCACTTTATGGTTCAAGAGGGAACGGTTCTAGGGCATGTCATATCTAATCGGGGAATTGAGGTAGATCGGGCCAAAATCACGGTAATTTCCACTCTACCTCCCCCGATTAATGTTAAAGGTGTGCGATCATTCTTAGGACACGCAGGGTTTTACAGACGGTTCATTAAGGGCTTCAGCGTCATAACTAAACCCTTATGTAACTTACTTTTGAAAGATGTACCCTTTGTGTTCGATAAAGAATGTTTGCATGCTTTTAACACGTTAAAAGAGAAATTAGTGGAGGCCCCAATCTTGCAATCACCTAATTGGTCACTTCCGTTTGAAATTATGTGTGATGCTAGCGATTTTGCAATTGGGGCTGTTTTGGGTCAACGGGTGGATAAGAAACCTGTTGCCATATACTATGCAAGTAAAACATTAGCCGATGCTCAATTAAAATACAACAACTGAAAAAGAATTGCTTGCAGTAGTATATGCCTTAGATAAATTCCGTTCATATATATGGGGAAGTAAAGTAATTGTTTATTCTGATCACAGTGCAGTCAGGTATCTAATGGAGAAAAAGGATGCTAAACCTCGACTTATACGTTGGATATTGTTACTACAAGAATTTGACTTGGAGATACGTGATAAGAAGGGAAGCGAAAATGTAGTCGCAGATCATTTGTCAAGAGTGATGCATCAAAACACTGATTCACATCAGGAGATTAATGAGACATTTCCAGATGAGCAATTATTATCCATTTCTTCCGAACCATGGTATGCTAACTTTGCAAACTATTTGGCTTGCAGGTACCACTCCCGATCATTGGAACAAGAGGAAGAGACAACAATTCATGTCGCAGGTCAAATATTACATTTGGGACGAACCAGATCTATTCAAGGTCGGAGCGGATCAAATCATCCGAAGATGCATTCCTGAATCCGAAATTCAAGACGTGTTAGAACATGCACACTCATCTGCATGTGGGGGTCATTTTAGCGGACAGAAAACCGGTCACAAGATCCTATCTTGTGGACTCTTTTGGCCCACCATATTTCGTGATTCGTATAATTTTGCTAAAAATTGTTTGAAATGCCAACAAATGGGAAGTATATCAAAACGTAATGAAATGCCCATGCAACCAATTCTCGTGGTCGACATCTTTGATGTTTGGGGAATTGATTTCATGGGCCCGTTCCCAAATTCGAATGGCCATCTATATATTTTAGTGGCTGTGGATTACGTGTCAAAATGGGTGGAGGCAATCGCCACTAAAACAAATGACCATAACGTTGTGTGTAAATTTGTTCAAAGTAATATTTTTTCACGATTTGGTCTTCCCCGTGTGATCATAAGTGATGGGGGGTCACATTTTAAGAATTTTCACTTTGGAAAGTTGTTAAAACGCTATGGCGTAGATCACCGAATAGCAACACCATACCACCCTCAAACGAGTGGTCAAGTGGAGGTTTCCAATAGGCAAATTAAGGAAATATTACAGAAAACTGTACGATCGGACCGTAAAGATTGGTCCACCAAGTTAAACGACGCTTTATGGGCCTATCGTACCGCTTTCAAAACGCCTATTGGTACCACCCCATATCGGTTGGTCTACGGGAAAGGATGTCACTTACCTGTCGAACTCGCTCATCGTGCTTTATGGGCAATTAAAAATGTTAATCTTGATTACAATGTTGCAGGCACTACACGGAAGTTGAGTTTGAATGAACTGGAAGAATTAAGGAACGAGGCATACGAGACGACAGCCGCATACAAGGCAAGGATGAAAGAAGTGCACGACGCTAAGTTACGGAAGAAGACTTTTGAAGTCGGCCAGAAGGTGTGGTTGTATAACTCACGATTGAAACTGTTTCCCGGTAAGTTGAAAAGTAAATGGATGGGACCGTATGTTGTCATTCGCGTTGGTAAGTTTGGCGATGTCGAGATTGAAGACCCTAAAGACGGTGTACGACAAATGGTGAATGGACATCGCTTGAAACATTATCTAGAAAGTAAGGATATGAGCGAAACCAACGAAGAATTGGTGAGCTTCTTGGTAAGTGCACCAATTTACACAACAAATCCGTAAGGATCAGGTAACGGTCTGGCTGAAGACCTAAAACTTAGCGCTTTCCGAGAGGCAACTCGTTGAACTTTGTGGGTGTGTTCACTAGAAACCCTCACGAGACTTCACTCGTCCACTCGGACGTATCGAGTGGTTTAAAAGGCTTGTTGCATCCGCTAAATGCAACCGTGATTCCTACGAAAGTGAGTTTAGTTGTTATTTTTTTTTCGTTTGTTCGTTATCATATGATTTTTTTTTGCAAGAACTTGACAACAACCAAGTGTGGGGAACCTCATGGATAACCAGGTATGTGCACAACATTTTTTTGACGATTCGGGGCGAATCATGATTTTTTGGGGGGTGCGCGACGGTGGCACGATTCTCGAAAAACAAACAAAAATCTAATTAATTTTAATTTTACCTATATTTTTTCATAATTAGGAGTACTTAATTTTGTGCTTATATAACCTTAAAAAAAAAAAAAAAAAAAAAATTTGGGTTTTTCAAAATCGCCGCCACCGACGCCGGGACCACCGCCACCGACGCCGGCACCGTCGGTTGGCCACAAAGCTGCTGTCGGGCGGTGGTGACCGACGCTGGGCTTGGCGCCGGCCCACCGCCACCGACGCCCCTACCACCGCCACCGACGCCGCGGCCCAGAAAGGCGCGGGTCGGCCCAAATTCCAGCGGGTAACCCGAATTTTTCAACCATAAACTCCAATTTCCCGAGAATCAAAGATAGAAACGGATCAAAAGGCTATTTTCCATCATCTTCTCTCCACTTTCTCTCCCTAACTTCTCAAGAACACACCAAGCCCTAGTTTCCAACTTTTTCAATCCTTCACCAAATCAAGCAAATCATAGGTGCATCTTGCTTAGTTTTTCGAGGGGATCACGTTTCACCGAATAGTTTTGCAAGATTCGCACTCGTTTGCGAGATAAAGAGAGCTTCAAGTTCGGACTTTTGGGGTTTTTTTTACACAAATCACTCCTTTCTTCGTTTTGTTCATCTAAACACTTCACATTGTGCCAAGGTATGTCTTTTGTTACTTCATTACATGTTGTGATCCTAGATGACCATGGTATGTTTATTTCCTTGTGTAAATCTTAAATTTCATATCAATTGCTTAAGGAAGTAGTATACATATGATGAGCATGTTAAGTTGTGTTGATTTGTGCTATGTTGATTAATTTTACATGAGTTTGGGAAATAGGGTGAGATATGATGATGATAGAAGTAAAGGTTGGTAAAATGATGACAATGAATTGTTTCCTATGAATGATTTGGTGTTTATGATGTCAATAAACTTAAAAGCCCTTATCATTTGCATGGAATTTAATGGAAAGCCAACGACTTTACTTATGCTATGTGCAATTCATGAGGGCAAGTATGAACTTTATGGTGGATCTCCACATTAAGGGACACTCGTGAGAATTAATTTGAGATTATGGATTAGTGATACTTCTATTATGGCATAGAATTGATTTGGGGACTATATACACAATATAGACTTAAAAATCCTTATTAATTAGGTGTGATAGAACTCATAATCCATATAATTGTTTGTTTACTCATGAAGGAGCTAAATTGATATCTGTTCATCGCAGGAATCATGCCACGAACCAAGGAATCAACTTCTCGAGGAAAAGGCAAAGCTTCCGCCTCATCCTCTGAACCTTCGGGAAAACGTTCGAGACGAAGCACAAGCAATGTAACCGAAACAAGTTCCGAAAGCGAAAGGGATGAAGCAATGGACACCAACTCTAGTGGTGATGACATTGACTATGATTCCGAGGGGAATCCTCTTTGGACGGAGAACAAGAAGCCACTGTCCAAGTTCCCACGAGAGATGCAACCACAACTGTACATGGACAAATTCAAGGGCAAAAATGACCTCACTACGCTCATGGTTTGTGAAAGACCCATGGAACTCCCGGAGTTTCGAATGTTTGGAGTGACTGAATGCTTTGAAAGGTTGGGATGGAGAGAGGTATTGACATTTGTCAAGATGGATAAGCCACATGTGTATGTGAATCAAATCATGGAATGGATGTCTACGCTTGTAAGAAAGGATGGATCAAACCCACCACACACCACTACACTAACTGGCAAGGTCGGTGGGAAAACAATGGTTATGTCTTTTCAGACCATTTCTCAAGTGGCAAAGTTTGATACTGCACCCGAGCCCTATGAATATCTACACGAAAGCTCAATTCTGGAAATCCCAACTGGGGATTACCTGCGGGAGGTCTTAAATGATATCTTTGTTGTTCCTATTACTGCCTTAACTTCTGACAACATGAACAGAAGTAACATGAAGATCTTACCAAAGCTACTGACAGTGATCCTGAGCAAGAATGTGATCCCTAGAATCTCCGACAGAGGAAGAGTGCGACACTATGAACTTAGAGTGCTTCATGCCCTCCTCACTGGTCGACACATGCTATCTTACCGACAATTAGTAATGATGAACATTTGGGAAAGCCGAGAAAGTAGGGCGCGATTGATGATTCCACACTGCCGTTTAATCACCATGTTGTTGCGCAAGCAAAAGGTTGTGTCCAACGAGGCTTTAGCCATTCCAATCACTGTTTTAAAGTTTAAAATTAATCGGTTGGGAGGACAATCATGGGAATACAAGAAGACGGCCACTCACTATCAACTACGCGACAAGGATAGTGGTCGAGTGTTAATGGTAGAACGAGATGATGGTCCTCGACAGGCGGATCCGGATGATGTTACTATGGGTCAAGGTGGTGTGAGAGCACTTGAGGATGTGGATGCTGGTACAAGGGAGCCAACTGAGGAAGAAGAAATCCAGGCAGCAGTTATCAGAGCCAGACCTTTTGGTTTTTCAGGATGAACCTTGGATCAGAGGCACATGTATGATGAACAGTCACGCGAAAGGGAGCGTCAAAGAAGGTGGAGAGAGAGCTATGATAGGAGGACAGAGGAGTATGAGCAACAATCGAGGGATGCATGGGCAGCACAGGAACAGCGTGACAGAGAGCTACGTGATGACATGAGGATGTATGCGCGTGACTCCGCGTATGCACGCGAGCAAGCTATTAACGATTATTTTATGTATCAGGAACAGGTTCGCCAGTATAATGACTACCATGCAGGGTTGCCGTATCAAGCTCGACCACAACCCGTGGATTGGAGTGCTCTACCACAATACACGCCCAGGCAGCAATATGAGAGGTACCCACAAGCTCAACCGTCACAGTGGGTACCAACGGTGACAACCCCCGATGGAAGCTCACACGCGACAAGGGAGACCGACAGCTTTGACATGCACGCCATGCACCAAAGTCTGATGGAATCTTTCTTTGGACCACCACTGCCCAGACCTCCGTTTGGATGAGATCAGAGCACTCTCTGATCACTTGATCAGGTCCACGTGTTTCTACCACTCTATCTGTTTTATGTTCAAACATGTTATTTGCTGTTATTCTCGTCAACACTCTTTTGGTGTGTTTAATCTGTGGTTGGGGGTGTAAAACAATAACTATGTATGTGGGAATGAGTGAATCTATGGTAGGTGTTGTGGTACAACCCGAGTGATAACTTGTTTTGATGATTGGGAGAGCATGGATATGATGATGAAAACTTCCCTTAAATCCACAATTGCTCCAACAGACTGAATGGTGCATTGGGACAATGCACCCTAAGTGTGGGGATGGGGGGTTATGCAAATTAAGGTAAAATTAGAAAAAAATTAGAAAAATTTTGAAAAAAAAAAAAAAAAAAAAAAACCATTTTGCCAAATGTGAATTTTTGCAAAAGTTTTCAAGTAAAGCTCAGTGTGTTTATGAAACCAGAACCTTCACTTGTTGTTTATTAGAGATTGATATAGATCTTAGGTCATGGCCATGTTCCTCAAGTTCAGAAAAAAAAAAAGTGTTCTAGCGGGTCATTTGTGGAAATATGATGGATACCCGGTTAGTGTTAACAAGTACTTGATATAATAAACTCATGTGCACATCGGCAACCTAAATTCTTACTTGGTGAGATTTTGAGCCTATGACTTCATATAAATCATACACATATTCAATTGTTGAGGGTAGGCCATATATTAATGTTGTTACAGAACTTGTGTTGTTGATGCATAACAATATCGTAAGCAAGGTGTTTGTGCATGAATGATAAAGGCAATCTAGGAACCCACTTGTTAAACGTTTGTCAGTTTCATCCATCATTTCCCTTAGTAGCCACGTTGAGCCTTAAACCATTTTTTTTGTTAAACCCAAGACATGAAGCCCAAGTTATTAGTTGATAACCAATCGTTAAGCCATTCAAAGTGAAAGAGCATGAAAGAGCATTCAAAGTCAAGTTTATATTCTTTAAAAAAAAAAAAAAAAAAAAAATAATAAAGAAAAAAAAAAAAAAAGAAAAGAAAAAAAAGAGAGAGACTATTGGGCCAAAAAGGATTGAAGTGAGTTAGCTCTTTGAGTCATGTTGATAAGGATAGTTTAATGATTTGGGTTATAAGTAGATGTGTGTTAGCCACTTTTAAAAGCCAAAACTTCCTACCCGTGCCTAAACCCAAAACCCATAAGTCCTTTAGACGTGCGCAAGATCTATGCAAATGGTGGAGGTGTGATCACTATACAAGTTTATGTGGACAACATAGTATATTGGGTTAGTGAGTGATTACACTAGTACATCTTTTACTAGTTCAGAAATAAACCGAGAGGAGTGAATTATTGTGAGGGGTGTGTACATGAGATTAAAAATCAACATCATGATAGCATTAGTTGGGTGACATCTTATTTTGCTTATGATTGACTTGTTAGAACATTAATCTCCCAGACGATATAAGTTGTGTGAACGGGGCATGACCTTTGACCTTAGTTAATCTTTAATAGGTGACTAGTGAGGTAAATTATCAGTGATGGTTTTGTAAATTACAATTGAGTTTTGCTTGAGGACAAGCAAAAGGTAAGTGTGGGGATTGTGATCGGGTGGTGAAAGTTCAACGTTTAATGGCTTTATTTCCGTGTTTTACGTATAAATGTATGAGAAATAGAGTTACTTTGGGATTATTTTGTATTTGTAGGTTACACGTGAAGAATACGAAGAAATTGGAAGAAACGGGACGATAATTGGAGCTCGAGAAGTCAAGATATGATAAATCGAAGTTGTACGGCAATGATATCTTAAAACGAGCATAACTTGAGCTAGGAAGAGAGTTACGGGGCCCATGACCTATCAACGGAAAGGTCTCGAAAAACTACACATGAAAATCAAGGTTGCACAGGAAGCCACCGCCACCGACGCCCCCAGAGGCGCCACGAACGCCGGGGTGCGGGTTTTTGTTAAGATTGAGCCTATTTTGAAGGGATTTAAAAGGAAAAACCCTAATTGGAATGGGGACTTTTCACACAGCAATCTTGGACGAAATTTGGCAACTTTGGATCATTCTCAAGCTCTTCCAACATCAAGGACATCAATTTCATCCGAATTACATGATCAAATACACTCGTGTTGAAGAATCGATGATGATGCAAGGCTAAATCCATTGTGATTCACTTCGGGGGAAGGGTTTGTGCAAGTTTTTATTTTTCTTATCTTGTAACCTAGATTTGAGATTAAATCTTGAACCTTTTAAGTTCTTGTTGGATTTAATTTATGATTTGATTAGTTAAACGGTTTGATTATATGTTAACCTAATTTTGATCTTCTTTAACTTTGGTTGTCTATGATCATTACGTGATTGATTATTAGAATTAGGGTTTCATTATTCAAATTGGTAATTGTATTAATAAGGTCCTTTAAACTTTAATCCATAATTGTCACTTAAATCATATCATGTGTAAGTCACCATTAATGGCTTCTCACTAGGTTTCATTCAAGAAAAATTGTAACTTTGCCAAACCTGGATCCTAAAGTGGGTTGCTTTTTCTTCAAGATTGTTAAAAACTTAAACTTTATTTCGTTAAATTAATTATTTCTCAATTCAATTAATCAAGCAATTTCCTTTTTCAATGTTTAATTATTTTAGTTTAATTGTTACTAGCACTTTCCTTTGATTCCCTGTGGATTCGACACCCTTCTTACCCTTTGCTATTAAGGGTGATTAAGGACTCTTTAATATATATTTTTGACCGACCACACGACATCGATCACTCACCCAAATAAATGCCCGATAACTAGCCGTTGGGGTATGACATGATGTGGCATGAGTTTCCCATTCAAATGTGGGCGTGTGATGTAGTGTGGTATGGTTTGAGATGACAAGTTATGACTTATGATTGGTGGATTTCATGATGTAGTAAAGGTTCAAAGCATGAGTGCGTCCCTCTACCATAATTATAGTCCTTGTTATGATCGAGTTATTAAATTATGCTAGAATAATAAAAGTTAGAGTAAGCATAACAAATCACTTTGGTGTTAAAGACATGTGTATGATGTCTAGTATACTAATGAGCCTTAATGGGTTTTATCATATGTTAGTGAGTAGTTTAGATTAAACAAAGTCACTGAATTTGTAAAAACATGACCTTTTAGTGTTATAGCAATTGGATGATGATTAGTACACTAATGAGCTTTGTCATATGTTAGTGGCTTTTGTTAATCAAAATCACGTCAGGTCATAACTAATCATCGGCTGTTAAGTATGTGTATGAAGAATACTATACTAATAAACATTAATGGCCTTGTTAACTCATCCATTGTTAAATTACTATCATATTGTACAAATAACTATGAAAATCAATGGTTTATATCCACCTAAGTTTAATCTATGTGAAAAACATATTACATATGAATTATTTCATAGTTTAATTTCACTTGACAAAAGTGTGAATCAAGTATCATTTCTAGAGAAAAAGAAATTTAAGTCAATGATCATGATGTACGTATGTATATATCTTCTGCAAACACAAGAAACCATACAAAACCATCTCGTGCAGGTTTGTTTTATGATTATCTATTCCAACATTAATCGACCATTGGTCTTTACAGCATCACAACCAACATATATTCTTGTACATTAATCATATATTTATAAACGCTCGCTACTTCTAAAAATATGAGAAACCATACATATGTCTAAAACCTATTTCTCATAACACACAAGCATCCGTGTAGAGTGTGGATCGGCATGTGGAAAAGCAACCTATGTTCCTGGCCTTATTTAAGATGCATATGATCGATTTTTATTCATATGAGGTAGCAAAATACATAAAAGAGTGATCCAATGTCACATGTGAGAAAGCAACCTATGTTCCTGACCTTCTTTGACATACATATGGTCTATTTTAATTCATAGGCAATTAGTATTAATAAAGTAGCTACCAACAACGAAAAAACTATGTGTAATATTTTAGAAAAACATAAAGGCTTAGGGTTACAAAGAAAACCGTGAGTATTAATAGGCATCGAATAAAAAGTTCATTCGAAAAAGTTTGAGGTTTGGTTACCATTTATAGCAACTTTTTTCAACACGTTACCAAGTGACAATTCATTAGATATAAATCACTACCAACAAACACCTAGAATACATGAGCAGGAATATGATCTAAAGTCTTATCTTTAGTATTATCAACGAGTTCTCGAGGTACTATCCATTGAAAAATGGTTCCCACTAACTAGGACAATATGATAGAGTCTACCTACAATCTCATCCGGAATCTTATATGTTGGTGGTCCCTTTGGTTATTTGTCGTTGATAAATATACCGATGAATAGTTATACTTATTTACTTTTTATTTTTTAAAAATTTTATGAGATGCGTGTTTTATCTTACAATAACTATGGAGAAATACTAAAAGTTAGTGACATTCACTCTTTTAGTAGCGAAAGTTTTACTTTCGCTTATGTCTCTCTTTTAAAAGTCGGAGATATTCTCAACTATCAAGTTTTAATTTTTTAGTTCCCTTTTTTGCATAAGTTATCTTTAAATATTGTACTTTAATCTTTTCTTTTGAGTTAGTGTAATGAATAAAAATGAATGAGAATAAAAAGAGAGCACTTTGTTGACGTGAAATTAGGCACTCAATGGAGAAGCACAAGAATATTGAAGAGAAACTTTTATTAATAATCACCAACCACATAAATTAAATTAGCCCTTAACCATTATTTATACTAGCCTAACTTACAAAAGATGACAAGTTCAAATATAAAGCAAATCAAACATAATCTTTAAATCATATATGAAACTAAATAATTAACCTAATCCTAATAATTATTTAGTTCCAAATCTTGAGCTATATATCCTAATCAATTAGTTCAACACTCTCACATCTTTCTTTAAAATACATCTTTTCCATTAATCAACAAAGATCACCATGTTGCTTCTCACGAAGCTAAAACAAGCTTGTGCTCTCTATTTCTCTATCTTACCTCAGAATAGAAGTTACAAAAGTTAACTCGATTCCATTGATCATATATTCATACCCAGAAACATAATTAATATGATCATGAAAATTAATAAATATGTATTATATATTGGAAAGGCCATATATATATATATATATGATCTCTCACAAATTTTGTAGGAAGAACATGCAATTCAAACCCTCCACCCTTAAGTTGCTTTCTGTCTTTCCTGTCTCCTTGTCTCTCTTTAGCTCTCTTTTTCTTTCCTTTGCTTTCCTTTCAATCCTCTCCTGATTTTTGCAGTGGTACCTGATTCTCTTTCACTAACTCCTATTCAAAAACACAATAATGTCAAAATGAGTAGTATAATCCACATATTATATACATACATACATATATGTAGATATAGACACACGTACTTACATACATGCATGCATGCATCATATATTATATATATATATATATATATATGATCACAATCACATGTCATTGAGGCCTTCCCAATGTGAACTCCAGATTGGGTTTCTTGGGAGTTGATGAGCTCACTTCTGCCAATCTCTCATAATGCAGGCCATTTGAATTCATTTCCATCTGAAAGATTGTTTGTCATATATGACATGTATCATGATACTATTTCCCATTTGAATTCATTTCCGTGGTCATGGAAATTGTATCAAGATATTATTTTTATAATGAAGCAGCATAACATGTGTATGCACATGTAATTAGCATGAAAGAATGTAAAATATAATAATATCTCTGAGCTAATTAATTAAAGCATTGTGTTATTTGTGGAATTTCTAGATATTTTTTTCCTAAATTTATAACCATAGATTTTAAAGAAAGCTAGATACTTGATGCACTTGATAGTTTGTAATTAATCAACTTTTGCGGTTCTATACTTGGCCTATTATGTACACAATATAGCTAACGCTCCTAACGGGTTCCAGATTAAAATTAGTAGCTATTCTACATTTTATATAACTAATGAGAATTGGTTTTTTAACAGCAACACCTAGAATTTCCAAGATAAAAAACATCACATTAATTGAGACATGAGAACATTCTACTAGTTAGGGTTTAATTTAGGTCCTCCAAGGTATATATTGTATTACCCTTTACAGATTTTTCTTTTAATTTGTTTTGAGTACGTTGATAGATAGCTTTAATTTGCTTAAAAGAAAGCATAATTGACACCTTATATACATATATTTTGGTGATTTGACTCAGCTTTTGAAAAGCCTTGGTCTTTCTTGCTCTCTTTCTTTCCACTTTACATGACATTCTCATGAAATTTGGAATATATTTATATATTCCCGTGCAAAGTGTAAAGCTAGTAATATCGCACAATAGAATGTATCAAAAGTAGTGAAAGGAGATCTACTCACATATTAAATAAACAATTAATTAATTTGAAATGAAGAATTAAAAAGTGATATATTTACCTCAAGAGATGGTTTGTTTCCATCATAATCTCTATGTTGCTCATGCAACCAAGCTTCCCTGTTATAATTAAAGATATCAGCATATTAATTAACAATTGAATATCTGCATGTAGTCATTAATGGAAATTTGTAATTAAAAGTTGTTAATCTACCATGTTTCTTTGGTTTAATTGTGTTTGTAGTCATCAAGTCATGAGAATGAAATCATTATGAAAAGAGTATATATTAGTCAGGGTATAGTGTAACAATCTTAAATATGATGCCAATATTTTTTATTACAATTATCCTTATTATATTCCTATAAAAATCTTATTAGTTAATAATACACACTTAAAGTACTACTACATATAATATACTAATGATAAATTAAAAGAAGCTGAAACAAGAAAAAAGGGATTTCACCTCGAAGAATTACTCCATAGACCACATTGATAATCTTGATCCTGGTGGTCACTAGACCTTCCACCATTTTCAGCTGATAATTCCGCGGTTCTTGTGTTATGGATGTCTAACATGATATCATCCGAATTATCACCCGATGAACCATTCTCGTAAATATCAGATAGCCCTAGTTAATGATGAAAAACAATTGATCCGAATCAAGTTAATATTATATACAATCGATCATAGAGCAATTAAGTTGATAATGGAGAAAATAAAGATTAACCTGAAGAAGCTGATGCTCGATCAGTTGTCTTTACAGTTCGATACATCTGCAACACAGAATTTAATGAATGTTTAATTTTGGATTGTGCCAACATTTTCAAATATTGTACTTTTAATATATGGGCAATGAATTATTATTTAACTGTACGTGTCCAAAATAAACTGTCAAGAGTACAAAAGTCAAGGGTTATTATTTTGTTATTACTACGTACAAGAATTAATTAATGTTCGATGAAGCCTATGTCATATTGATGCAGTTTATGTATGTTTTTTTCTACTTGTTTTTACCATATTGTGTTTTAATGTAATATATATAGTGTACGTCCACGAATCACGATGCATGGTATATGTAAAATCAAAATGTACAAACATGAGTAAACAATGAAGGGTACATGGTACTCGTATATGCAACAGTGCATTGACACTAATATATACGTATATATAGAGAGATTATTTTATATGTATTTAATGGCGTTTTTTATTCAGAACCAATAACATACAAAACTACTACTTGGTGTTTGTATTTATGCATGATGTATCAAAAAATTAAAGTTGCTGGAAAAAGAAAAGGAGACGGTTACCAAGTTACGTAAACAGTTACATAAACGTCTTGTATATATATCATATCAAAATAAAAGTAATAAGTGTATTATCCGGTTCTCGTATTTCATAATATATTATTGGTTCTGAAATAGCTTCTCCCTAGTCCCTATATATCTAAACATGCATACATATATTTATATGCATGTATTTATATTTATATTTATATGCATGTATGTATATAAGAGAGAAAGAGAGAGGACATGCATGTGTGTACAAGTGTAAGAGGTGACTCAACCATATATATATGGTTGATGCTATATGTAATGCATGGTTATATAAGACAGAAACCACATGCATGTGATATAGGGTATACATATACAAACATATCATTGAGAAATGATGGTGTTTTTGTACTCTCATATCTCAAGTTTCCCTCTGAAAAAAGGATAAATTATTAAATTCAACCCCTAGCTAACTCTCTAGACTTGTCTTCCACTGGACCCTATGCCTGTGTTTTCAATTCCTCGGGCTTTGTCTTACTCTCTCTCTCTCTCTCTCTCTCTACATATAGATACACTTGCACACAAACATATATGTATATAATATTATAATAATGAGTACTATATTATAAGGGTATAATGCTTCTAAAGCAAAAAAATCTGAACTGATAAGCTATGTTTATGGAGGACCATCAGATCTGTTAAAAGTAGCGGGAGTAACAAGTGCCAAAGATCAACAAGCATTAGAAATTCTAACTTCTAGCAATTATTTGGAAGATAGTAAAAAAACAAGTTTTTTTTTTTTTATGATAGTGATTAGTGTTTCTAGAGTGCTAAAGTGAAAAAGAAAATAATTAAAAATCTGATTCTTGTGTATTTATTCCCCGATTTCGTTAGGGTCCTCTTTTTATAACGGAGACTGTAAACTGCAGTTTATCATTTTAAATGACAGTTTTTAGGGTGCGTATGTGGTGTAATGTCTGAAACAAATACCCCTTACATTATTTAGGTGTTCAACTTTGACTTGAATATGTAGTACAGATTTACACAGTAGAGAGACAATGCATCTTACAGTCATGTTTTTGTTTGACAAAAAAAAAAAAAATAAATTAACATTTAAAAAAGTTTTGAAATTATTGAGGAATTATGGAACAAAGTATAACCTGCAAGTGAGATTTAACATGCGACAAAGTAAGATCTTTAACGTCCATTAGCTCAAGTACTGATTTGGGTGTTGCTCCTAATGAAAATCATTAAAAAAAAGAAGAGATTAGTAGATATAACTGGAATAAGTTACAATGAACACAATAATTAGAAGAAAGTTAACTAATTATAAGAAAAATAAGAACAATGAAAAGAAGTAGAAATATAGCACCTACTTTCATGACCACCCAAAAGCTCAACAGCATGAACAAAACGAGCATGAAGGGTAGTAGTCCACCGCATCCTCGGCGCTCTCATACCGCGCTTTGAAGGGAACCTCATCGGCAAGAATCTTGATCGCGCGATATTGTTAATATAATTCCCATGAATTATAGGGTTTGTAGTAGTAGAATTAGTGCAAGAGTCCAACAAAGGTTGAATTTTGTGATGAGGATGAGACAGTATTGGGAAATTAGGAGGAGTATTCTGATAATAAACTGGTATCCCTCTTATGGGTCTCAAGAAACCTAAATCTGAGCTAAATTGATGGTTTTGGTGATGTTGGTTGGGATAGATATTCGATGTGGTGGTGTTGGTGTTTTGAGAGAGGTGATTGTGGAAGTGGGTTAGGTCGAAAGGAGTCGAGTGAGTCGAACCATGGTTCGATAAGGCTAGCCCAAAAGAGGGTTCTTGTCTTCTTGTTGAACCATATTGTTGTTGTTGATGATGATGATGTTGTTGCTGCTGCTGCTGTTGTTGCGAGTTTAACGCGTGTTTCCACAAATTTCCCAAATCCAAACCATGGTTATGATCTTGATCAGTTGGTGTTGATGAAGTTCTACAAGTGTTTGAAGTGGGTTTGGTGTTGGGTGGGCTTATTTGAAGAGACAAATCTGGTTGTGCTGGAAAGAGCTCCATTTAACTTAACCAAAATGTCTACTTTTTTGTTTATGATCACCAAAATGGTCAAGATGTTGAACCAATGACTTGATAGAAAGACCTAGAGCTTGTTCTTGCTACAATCTTGAAGGTTTTGAACCTTGGCTATGGCTATGGTGGTCTTTTGAGAACAAAACAGTGAGGGTGTGTATCTATTCTGGGATCTGAGCTATGAAAGAATGATGATGATGATGATGATGATGATGATGATGATGATGATAATGATGATTGTGATGATGATGATGATGATGATAATGATGATGATTGTGATGATGATGATGGTAATGATGATGGAAGGATTTCTGTTTTCCTTTCAAGGTTTCTTGAGATGAGATTTGTCTAATCAATGGTGAATTGTGAGTAGTTGTGGAGTTGTAGAGAGAGAAGGGAGGGAGAGAGATAGAGAGATATGACAAAGTATTAAGTGAATGGTTGTATCTTTTATGTGAAGTATATGTTAGAAAGTGACACTTGAAGAGAGCAAGAGAGAGATTAATTTAATATATATATTTTATACAAGTATATGTGTGTATAGAGAGATGCTTTCTTTTATGTGGACGTGGGAGAAAGAAAAAGAAGAAAGGGAGATAAAAATGAGGAAGGAAAAAAAGGTAAATAGTTAGAGAAATGAATCATTTACCATTAGGGGTGTTCATTTTCGGATATCCGAAATTCGGATATCCGAATTTCGGATATCCGAAAATTTCGGATAGTGGATTTCACTATCCGAATCCGAATCCGAATCCGAAATTTCGGATATCCGAAATTCGGATATCCGAAATTTCGGATTCGGATTCGGATATCCGTTCGGATATCCGAAATTCAAAAAAAAATTATATTTTTTAATAAATTTTATAAAAATATAATAAATTTTATTGAAATTTATTTATATATCCAAAGGTTTTGTTAAAATATCCAAAATATCCGAAAATATCTAAAATATTTAATTAATATTTAATATTTTTAAATTTTTATATGGATATTTCGGATATTTCGGATATTTCGGATATTTCGGATATCCGAAATATCCGAAAATTCTCAAAATCACAATCCGAATCCGAATCCGAAATTTCGGATATCCGAAGTTCGGATATCCGAATTTTCGGATATCCGAAATTTCGGATATCCGAATTTCGGATTTTCGGATATTTCGGATTCGGTTTCGGATTCGGATATTTTGAACACCCCTATTTACCATCGTTTCCCATTCTCATGTTTTTTCTTTGAGAAAATTCACCTAAAATTTACCTTTAACCAACAACTTCCCTTACTTTCTTCATATTATAAAATGTACCCTGGACATGGTCATGACGCCCACACAATACAGTCGAATGTATATGAAGCCAATAATATAATATCATGTGTTCTAACATGGGTAGAAACACTAGTTCATATCATCCATCAGTATATCTACGGTTCGTTTTACGTAAGATGCAACTTATCTTACATCCTAGCTTGTCATAGTCGACAATCTATATTTTTGTTATTTAAAGAAATTTTTAAAAAATTAAATGTGGTTGTGGCTATGGTTAAATGCGGGTGTCCCGCTTGTATACCATAGGCTGCCACCTTCGGTTTTATAAAACAAATACAGTCATTCACCTCTATATATAATATGATTGGTCGCTCCTATTTTCTTTATTTAAATGCACGTGGCTCGTTTCAATTACATGGGCTTCAATTCAATAAAATATTTTTTATATTTTTATTTGTTTTTTAATCAGAAATTAAAATTACAAACACTTTGCCTTTGAAAATATTTAATATCATTTTTAGCAGTAACTATTTTTGTTTTTCGTTAATTTCATTTTTATACAAAATTTTATTTTCTAAAAATATATAGGTTTTAGATATTTCACATTTTCAAATAGTTCATTGTTTTAAAACTTTCATAGTTTTCTAAGATTTTATTTTATAAAGTTCATTTCTTTAATCAAAGTTCTAGTTTTTTTAACTATTTATAAATATTTTTTTTAAATCTTGATTTTAGAAAAATCTAAAATCTAAAAATAAGAGAGAGAAAGAGATGATGTACACGTAATTATCTATTTTGAATTTTTAAAAGGGTAAAAGTAGATTTTTAGGAGGAAAAATAAAACTAAGGAGGCTTGTGATGATAACATATGATTATGTTTGTAAACGTTTGTTATAAGTAGAATTTTAAGAAAAAATGTTGTTGACGTGTGCATTAATGAGTTTGAGGAGAAATAGATGTTGAACTTTTATACTTATTAAAATCGCTATGTTAATGGCATTATATTAACAAATGATGCATTTTTGCTTGTATTTATATCATCATTGGCTTTTATTTTTCTTACTATTATCACGTTATATATATCACGTACGTCGTTTTCTTAATGCATGTTATTACTTTCTAAAAAAATCGAGTAATGCATTGATTCTTACACTTATCTATTTATTTTTGTTCTAGTATTTCATGCTTAAATAATATGTTTTAACAAACTATTTATTTTTAATACAATATAAAAAAGATATAATTAATGAATTATATTTAAAATAAGCTAAAATAAGCATTAGTTTTAAGGATAAAACTTTATAAATAAGAAGATAGAGTCTTATATCATCAATAATTATCGTTAACGAAAATAGCAAGACGTAATAATTAGAAATAATTAATTACTTACACCAAAACTAAATTCAACAAGTAGTCACCTTGTTAGAAGAAACTGAGGACACGTCTCAAACATCCTATATGAGGGAGAAAAGTATACGAATAATCATGTTACATCTACTTCACATATATAACTTCAATATATTAATGCATATATGTAGGTACGACATGGTTATTATTAGGGTATATATATAATTGATATAGTCCGGGGGCGGAGCTTGAACATTATCGTAGGGGGGGCGGGGACGAAATTAATATTCTTTACGGGGCCGAACCCCCCAGTCTCCCTTAAGCTTGTGTGAAAGGAGCTCGTTACTTGAGGTTTACTCGATTATCTTTGTTTCCATTTATAGAAAGCATGTGTGGTGGGATTTATAGAAAGTAGTACCTACATAACATCTAGGATGAGCTCTTTTATGAGAGCTTTGTACATTTCTTGTAGGTGTTAGTTGATCAAGTGGACTATATTTAATACCAGTTTGTTAAAATCGATGGTCTTGGAATTTTAATTACTCTGTCATGAAGACGTATTATGATAAAGGGCATATATGCAGCATAGGCAAACATATAGAGATCGGGGCATGAGTTTTATGACTTTATCTACAAAATATAGTATAATATAATTTGCTTGTAATATCTAGAAATGTAATGCAATTTGTTTGTAATGAAAACTACTCACCAACACATACAAGATGTTTTCTGTCAATGCAAAACATTCTAGAGTTCCAACATATAAGAATCAGTAATACTAAATTGAGTTTCATAACTAGGTTTAGGTTTGTGTAGCCAAAACAACCTATCAACATATTACATGGCCCATCAAATTCCAACACATACATTGATCAATAAGACTAAATTGATTTGTTACGACCTAATGTAGGCTTGTGTAGCCAAAACAACCCAACAAGATATGACATGGACCGTTAAAACCTAACGTTATATAGAGTTTCCACATATAATGATCAATAGGACTAAACAAATTAGTCAATACGAGACATGTAGGTTTGTGTAGGCAAAAACAATTGGCCCGCAAATTGAGCCTACGCTATAGGGTATCCATATACAAAGATTAATTGACTTGTTTTGGAACAATATTTTGACATGTTGTAACTAAAGTAAATTTAAAAAATCTAAAAAAAATACAGTCCTCAGTATTTCATCGGTACTCAAAGGCAAATTGCAAAGAGAATGTCAAGTTCTCACTAATATGACATTAGACACATATAGATTGCCAACATAATAAAGTAACTTTACTATTGCTGGATAATGGAATCAATACCCGTCAAAATCAGGTAAAAAACAAACGAGATTAGCCAATATTGTCACTGTCCATCCGCTCCGTTGCTTGTTTCCCACCTCTCTTGTTTCATTCTGATGATCACCATCCACCACTGTTACCATCCGCCATCGTCGCAAAGGTCGCCTTCGTGGTTGCCATCTACGCTATCCAAAGTTCTTCATCTCCCCCTTGTCTCTCTCCCTCTCTTGCGTTTTTTGTCGCCGCTACTTGTGTCAGCCTATTTTTTCAAGAATTAGCTTGCAATATAATATTTAATAAATATAAAAATTCAACTTTCGTGCTAAACATTCCTATTTTCTAAATCTTTTTCCAATACAACTGAATATATAATTACTTCATTAATGGACAGTGGATGAGGTTGCTTTTTCAAGCGAATAACAGGTTGCTAACTATAGAAGTGATGAAAAGCTGTAGGTAATTCATGGTGAATTCATCTTCTTCTAAGATTATTTTTATCTATCTACAATCAAATTATGTATAACCGGGATTCAAACCCTCACTAGTTGATGAGAAAAATACATCATTTACAATGGGAATGTCCTCATGAAAACACTAAGGAGCTGTTTGGCAGCATCTGAATCAGTCTTTTAATGGTTCAGATGTCTGAATGGTTTAGCACTTAATAGTTTAGACTGTTTGTTTCGCTAGCAAATGTCTGAATGATCAGACATTTACCTCTGAATGGTTAAGCATTATAATAATGTTGAACGGTTAAGAAGTGTAATGCTAAATGGTTAAAACCTCTTATCTGAATTGGTCAAACATTTGCCTTTGAATAATTAAGTGATATACTAGCTTTTAATGGTTCAAACCTCTTAATGGTTCAGCACTTAGTGGTTCAGATGTATTATTATTCAGCACTTAATGATTTAGAAATTACCAAACAGCCCCTAAGACACATACTCTTTTGTTGTGGCAACGCAGTGGCAAGTTTAAGAAGTTAAAGAGACTTTGTTGATGCATCACTATAATTTCTAACACAATATGAAAACATGACACAGATCCAACATAAAATTCACATGTTTAAGTTAAGCTAAATGAGTTTAGTTTGGGTTGGTTTCGGTTCAAACTCACGACACATTATGTAATGTTTGGCGTTTTGACCAATTTCACGTTTATACATATATTTTTTATTTCTAATTTATGCTTATGTATTTTATGTTAAAAACTAAAAATACAAGAGAAAGCAGCATCAACTTATTTGGTTTAAACGTAATTTAATATACATTTGTATTTTTTGTTAAAATTTATTTTTAGAGTATTCAGTTGCATAGAGTAACAGAACAAAACAAAATTTTGGGTTTAAGGACCATTTTCCACACAAAAAATCATGTCATGCCTGAATTCATGTGTAGGATTTTATTTCTCGGCTCAAGTCAAACTTTTGGGTTCTAATCGATCCATGACAAGACCCTTTTCAATATTTTACATCGAATCTTTTTTATATCAGACTGATGTAACATCTTATTAAACAACCAACTGACACTTAATCACACCCAGCTACATTCTATGTTTGCTATCTAAGTGACATTAGATAAAAGAAACTGGATTGAGCAAAAAAAATTTAATTCTTTTCAACTAAGAAATTAACTTTAGATGGTAACAAGATCAAGACTAACTTGACCCCTATGCCAAATTTGTTCTCAAAAACAATTCATGGCAAACCGCCAAACCCTTGGATGATCTACCAGAAATCAACTTGTTAAAAACTCAAATCGAGCTAAACTTAAACAAGCTCAAGGTCAATTTATTAGGTTACATTTAATATTCTAACTTAAGCAAGAGCTTCACATGTCGAACCATCAAGCAAGATGCACTAAATATCAATTTATATAATAAGTAAAGTTAGTTGTATATAAGATTATAATTATAAATATACATAAATTTAATTATAAAAGCATATACACAGTATAATTAAATAACTAATAGATAATAAACAAGTCACGCATAAGCCAAACTTAAGTTATTCACGAGCCAACCTACAGACTTTAGAAATTAAGCTCCAAGTGAGTAGAGCCAGAGCTATCCGGACTTAAACAAGCAAAGCTCATACGCTAGCTCAGGGTTGTGCTTGTTTACACCCCTACTAATGCATCACAACTTCGCAAGATCAATCATAGAATGACAAGAGAGATTGACACCATAAAACCCATTGCCATTTCTGAAAAAAGGATTTCAATCCTTAGGGTTTAACCTAATCTAGACTACCATTCTAACTGGACAAACCCAGATTTACAAAGTTTATGGAAACTGAGATATCAAGAGTTGTAAGAGTTATTTGCCACCTATAATCTCTTGAAATTCACTTCTTAACTTCTGCAATCTGGCCAAGTAGTGATGATGATGTAATGCTTCAGCAAATATCCAAGACCTATAAAAACAAAATTAACAAGTCGCATTTATTTATTTACACAATGTTATTAAGCTTAATACAAGAAATTTTCAATATCTAACCCAACAAGTACAAATCTTGTTCATCATGTGAACAAAATATATGATTTATAAATCATGCTCATTCTCTCACCTAAGCCCCGCAAAAACAGGCGGTCGGGTAACATGTTACTTGACAGTATAAAGTTGGTTTAGAATAAAGGGGGTTCTAACCAAAAGGGGTCCGGTTGTAACGCTCATTTTATGAAAAAAAAAGAAGAGATTGTCAAAACGGGTAACCCAAATATTTGTTTTTATGACAGGTAGAAGCAACGCCGGACGAACGTGGTGGTGGATGATGGTGAAAGCGGGTGGTGTTTACCCACTTACCCATTCTAAGCTAGCAAGTTTTATGAGAGTGACCCGTTGTATAATTTAAGTAGAGACCCAAATGAACATCTAGCAAACCAAAATGACCATATGCCCACATCAACACATCCCTTAAAGAATGGGTCGTGATTGTAAGTGTACTACTACTATCAGTCTCTCACCAAATGCTATATTTACATAATACTAGCTCATTTAAATCCTAAATTACTTTTACTTGAAACGGAAAGTATTTGAAACTTAATTTTATTCTATTATAGCTGTAATAAAATAAAAAAACATACTTCCAGTATATAATAATTTAAAGCTTGTATAATTCCAATAAAAGAATTATCTAAAGCCCAAGAGCAATAACTGTGAGATTACCAGTTGACTTAAGCCCTGGAAGACTTGAGACCAGAAATAGTAGACCTTAATATCTGATCCCCAACTATTGATCTCAACTTCCTGATAAACTCCTCCCGGCTCGTTTTCTTTCCCTACAAAACCACAAGCAAAAGTAAGCACACGTTTAAAACACACTACATTCATACAGATGTTGAGTTGGCATATACCTTAAGAGAATCATATAAGATGTGGACCAGCTTCATATCATCTGGAGCTACTTTATCTGAAATAGCTTCAAAAAGCTTAGAGAAAGGCATCCAAGGGGATTTAGGAGCGTTAGAGGTGCTCAATCCAACACTCGGATCCTTTCCCACAGGCATGTATTCCTAACACGTTCCAATAATAAGTTGCAATCAGTTCACAATACACATTCAGAAATATATAAATTATAGTCCTCCTCATAGACTCGCTTTTCAACAGATAATCAGGTAGATTTACGCTCTAAAATACTATCAGATGAGAAAAACTCACCGCTTTACTAGGAGAGTAATCTACTTGCACATGTCCCTGGGGATCTTGGGTTGTTACCTTCATCGACACATCAACCCTACTTCCCTCTATAAACGGATTCCCTGTGTGTTATAAGGAACATAGTGATAAGAAGGGAAAAGAAAATAAGAAATTAGGGTTTCTATTTCTTTGTCACATGCTAAAACAACTACAAGTCTGCTTTGGGAACTGAGGATGAATGAGGTATCTTGAATAAAAAATATGTCACCCTTTTTTTCTCAACAAGTTCTATATTATCTTCTTATCTTCATTGTTCTCTATAATATAATCCACAACCTTCCAGATAGTTTTTTTCTTATTATGTCCTGGTTGTAGACGCAATATCATATCAGGATGAAGATAACATTTCACTCAAGCCCTTGGTAGATGATTCAATGATAGGAGAACAGAGTAAAGTGATATTGAACCTCAATTGAAGAAGAATATGAAAAAATAAATACACAAGTTCACATTCTTTAACTTTTGTGCCAACTGCATGTAGCATATTCAGTTCATTCTCGGTTCTAGATTCTTCTAAAATAGGTTCTCAGTAAAATTTTCTCGAAAACCAGGTTCCTGTTCAGTTCAATTTGCAAGCGGAAACAAACCGATTTCTTTTTCTTAATTTTTAAACTCGAAATAAGGCTAGTTTGGGGTTACATTATTCAATTAGAAAAGGCCCACAATTTTATGTGCTTCATTATATAGAAAATTGTAGTTCCCAGTTCAGAATGGTTTAGACCCAATGAACAGACTTAACTTTCCATGCCAGTAAGTGTAATGCTAAGAAGATGATAAAAGCAAGAGAAGTTGAAGTTGGAGCTGGATGAAGGGAAGACGTTACTACTACTACCTTCAGCAATTGGGGAGGTCCTGACACTGACAGCATATTCAGGATAAATGTGGGTATTCATATTCATGTTCCAAACAACATAATGATTTGGATTATCCAGATTATCAACTCCACTGTCAAAGGACTCATCACTTGGATAAAACTGTTTAGATCCAGGTAAAACAAGTTCCGTATTTCCCAATATCACACGGCACAATAGCATGCATCTTATTTCTTTTTCGTCAACATCACAAATAGTAGCACTGTAATTACAGCAAAAATATTAAAAAATCTACAGATGCATGTCAAGAATCACAAGAAAGACTGAAAAGATTCCTAAAAACTCAAAGATTGATCAGAAACAAAGGATAGTTCCGAATAAGAAACATAAAAGCTTATTTGCACCTGTTATAGGCAGAGTCGACAGCTGTAAGGTGGACCCCATACCCATACCTTCCAAGTTTGGGACCATCATGTCCGAGCCCATAAAACACAGTGCTAGAGTTTGCATCTGTAGAAGACGCAAACCAGGCATATTTCACATTTGCATTCCCACGACGCTTTTGTGTAATTTCAACTTGCTTCTGGAAAAGCTCTAGCTTTGATTCCATGATAACACCAGTACATTTATTGACATCAACTATATCAACTTTCAAGACTGGACTAATGTCGTTGATAAACATATTTCTGACAGTTTCTAGGTCCACAGTTTTGGAAAAAGATGGGGAAGCATCTTCATCACTCTGTGGAATTTTCTCAACAAATTTGTTAGCTGTTGCATCTAGCTGTTTGAAATTATCATTTAACTTGTGCTCAACTTTGACCCTCTTAATATTTGACTCTGGGACATTTGACTCGTCCATGCATTCCTCGAAATTATTGTTAGTTAGTCCATTAAGTTCAATCTCAACATGCAACTTAATGTCAGGAGTCATAGAAGACTCTAATTCAACAAGTTCTAAATCATTTAGTGGCTCAGACTTATTGAATTGATGACTTTCATAACTAGTATATGATTCAGGGAAAAAGCAGCTACCTGCGTCATCAATCCATGCTATAGGTTTTTGTACACCGGTTGTCAAGTCTACTTCAATCATATGTAAGATATCTAGCATTAAATGACGCCCATTGAACTTGACTTCAATAGCTGACTTCTTTGCCAAGAAATCTTCCTTGACCAGGTCGATAACACCTTGGGAAAAATCATTCCATTGACCATCTTGAGAGAAAAGCAAATGCTGAGGTACTCCACTTTTCATAAAATTTGAGTAGTTCTTGAGTAAAGTTCTTCTAGAGGAAGAGAAACACTTTGACTTCCAGCTTTCATCTCTCTTTCTCTTTCCAGTCTGGTTCAATACCAGGCCAGGCCTTGCAGCTAAAGCCCGGTTGCGAGCTCTAAGTATTTGAGATATTTTTTTCCTTTTAGGACCAACCATGCTCCTACTGCCACTGTCTGACACTTTGACCCATTCTGATGCCATTTATATACAAAGCTAAATTGTATTTACACTAAAACCTAAAAACCACCTACCTGGAGTAATCTACAATACTCAAAACGATGTGTTGAAGAAATAGCAAGTCCTGCATAAGGATGAAAAGTAGCGATCACAGTCATAAAGTTAAGGATAAAGGATCCCAACAATTCGATTTCATGGAAAGGCCAAATAATGGCAATAAAAACATCTATTTGTTAATTTTTTCCTTTCTTCATCAGGCCTCAGGAATGGCCCAATGGGTTCAAAAACTTGGCCTTCCAAATCCAAACACAAGAAGTTATATTTCTCAGGAAAAGCCATAATGCATAAATTGTGGTCCATTAATCTACAGTAATATGTAGATTAATTGGGCATCCAAATAGAAGTTCATTGGTGTTAAACATTTTAAATGAAAGGACAATCCATGTAAAATATATGTAAATAATTGCCAATTATAGCAAAACACTAGAGCTCATAGCAAAGAACAAAGTTAAATAACAAATATGGCAAGTAAAATATATGTATGCATCCACAAAGTACTTATGTAAATAGATAACTGTCTATTAAAAAATATACCTACCAAGAGTTGGTCTTCTAAGATTCAAGCACTTGAAACAAAAATTCTCTTTATGCAGCAATAAATGCTTTCAACAATTTGTAATAATTAACAAAAGGAATCCAATAGATGAACAACTGACTACAGAGTGATGATTAAATATCTTTTTTAGGTGGTCAAAGATATTAACATAAGCAAATTGGAATATAAAATCATGATCAACAACTGAAGTTAAGAGAACATACCATTTTCAAAACCGGATTCGCTTCTGCATAATATGGTCATTTCCCTTCTATTGCTATTAAGTAGTAACAGCTCTACAGTGTACTACACTAAACACAAAACATAAAAGGTATGGTTAATAGAACACCTTATTTGTTCCATTAAGAATCAATATATCACCACACACATGCCATTTACTTGCTTCCCAATCAACTAAACCATGACATGTTTTGTGGCTTTCAAAAGCGCGACCATTTATAAGTCTAGTCCACAGTCCATACATATCCCTCTTTAAACAAGTACATAAAGGTCTTCAGATAGTCATCTCATCATCTTTAAAAAAAAGCATATGGTTATTTCATCCATGGCAAAATTTTAGTTCATCAAAGTTCTCTATGCCAGTATATACTTGATAACTTTCTCACTGATTAACTATGAGCAGAATAGTGAAGTGTATATGATTGGAACTCATTGACCAAACATACATGTTTAGTTCATTCAGGACTCCTCAAGGTGCAGTTGTGAAGTCTGCATGCAGTTTATGTGACTCAAATATTGTGAACCAGCTTGTATATGTCACTCGAATATTGTCTTCCACATCACATAAACATAACACTGAACAGTTTCCAAGTTCCAAGCACAAACCACAAGGTTACACATGCTTTCATAAACACTATTTACGTCAATGTCACGGAGGACATTTACCACAGACATACAAACTCATTCATCCATTTACACTATCCCAATTAATCAAACTCACAAAACAAGCTATAAGCCTATAACCACAAGTCACACACCAACAAAATTAAAACAAATGGAAACTTATAACCAGGAGACCTGGTATATCTTATACAAAACTCAAACCACGTATTTGTTAATCAGACTCACAGATAAGCACATCAAACAATTAAACGTACAGAAAATCAAACGTCTGGATAAAATAACTTTTCCAGTAAAAATACTAAATAATTCATCAGATTCAGACTTTACAGTTACTGCTACCGCAACAATCTATTACATTCAACTTAAATCTATTACATTCAACTTAAATCTCGGAAAACTTAACGAACGACTCACAAAACGTAGTGTTTAGGAGACGAATCAAAGCAGATCCTCACACAAAACATCCAAATACCACATAAAAACACAATTGAGTACCGATCTGTTGAAGATCAGAACTGATACCATCGAATCGGGAACAAAAGCATCAAGTCAATTAAAGGAACTCACCAACGCAAAAACTATATAGGCTCAACCGTGAGAGATAGATGATGATAAAGGATTTTAAGGGATTTTGGTTGGTCAGAAAGAAACGGATGAGAAAGAGACGACGGTGGTGATCGGGGCTCCGGTGGGGAGATGGTGGAAGATTTGGGGGTGGGTGTGACGAGATGGGAACGACGACGTTCGGCGTGTTAACTACGTCACGTTTAACTTTAAGAAAATATCTTATCTCGCGGGCGTACTTGAGAAAGCCGGTGGGTAAAA